>JAJNOH010000042.1:0-380393 GCA_022376275.1 Xylariomycetidae sp. FL2044 | reverse complement strand
CAAACCCTAACCTAACCCTAACCCTAACCCTAACCCTAACCCTAACCCTAACCCTAACCCTAACCCTAACCCTAACCCTAACCCTAACCCTAACCCTAACCCTAACCCTAACCCTAACCCTAACCCTAACCCTAACCCTAACCCTAACCCTAACCCTAACCCTAACCCTAACCCTAACCCTAACCCTAACCCTAACCCTAACCCTAACCCTAACCCTAACCCTAACCCTAACCCTAACCCTAACCCTAACCCTAACCCTAACCCTAATATCCCCGCCGCCGCCGGCTCCCCCATTCCTGTACTTACCGCCGATGTATGTCCGATCGATCTCCACCTCCAGACCCCAGCCGCCCAGACCACGAATACGGCGACAAGCCCCCCACACCCCACAGCCATCAAGACTACATGAAAGCCAGAGGAAGAGGTTGTTTACTGGGACCAGCAGCCAGCGGTAATTTTCGAAGCGCAGAGAGGAATGATCCGTGCGATCGGGGTCTGAACCATATCCTCACCGAAGCAGCAGACGCGGAATACCGGTTGCAGCCGTTGACCGAAGGGTAGGTATAGGAGTGGGAGAAGGGTATGAATGCTCAGATGATTGTTCACATGGCTGCTCAGATGAACGCTGGACTTTTCCGGATGAAGGCTATGTTGGCCCGGATGGAACCTTGGGTGGCAGCGGCATCACAGACTGCCGGTGCTCCGCAGGGGGAAGAGTCGTCCGACGACCAGAATGACGAGTAGGGCAATCCACGCTCGAAGCAAGTACATACAGTACTTGATATATGCCGGTGGTTGTCTGATCGGGAGAACCGGGGGACGGTAAAGGGTTTTGCGTACATATAACGCATTGTCGGGAGGGACGGGAACGGATAGGGTGGAGGAAAGGAGTACAAGGCAGAGGCAATGAAAAGGGGGGGGGGGGGGGGGGGGGGGGGTTTATAAAGGGAGGAACCTTTGCTCGGTATATATATATATTGAGCCGAAAGAATCAACCCGTCGGAACGAACCCTCAGGTGCTGCTGATGCTTCTGCTGCTGTGAACTAAACGCCATCACGAACTGTGACCTTGCCTCTGCTTCACATCGTGACCTGCCCCCTCTTCAGTGCATTGTGCACTCCCATCTTAGTGATGCACTGATGCATGCCCGCTGATGTCAGTGATGCGTGCCATCTGTTGTTAGTAATGTGTGGTGTACGCCTGATAATGACTCTGGTATCTAGACCCCGAAATATTGATTGCTTCTTTTCTCAACTCTAATCTCAAATGTTTGTTACGGCACGAGCATGACCAGGTTTCTCTCTCGCCCTCTTTGGGTCACTGTTGTCAACGTGCGATGCAATTACTTCGGCACCCTGTGGTCTCTTATCTATAGTCTGTGTATCATAACGTACACGACAGCTCCCTTTCTCTCCCTCACTGCGAGAGGAGAGCGGCTTCGAGTGCGTCTGCACGACACCACGATCCTAATGGTGGGAAAGGCTACGCACACACGGTGGGCATCTACTCCAAACTATGCAGTTGGTTCTCAAGACAGTCAATTCATGGCGAAACAATGATCAACTCCTTAGTCCCCGGCAACCTTGCCACCCTTGATCCAGAACAGCCACCCCCCTTCCCGGTTGCCTCTTTGTTTGTGCTGACCAGCTTTTGCCTTCGCTCTGACACCCAGCTCCTCCGTCTTCCTACCGGCCCTCAGGATGCGCTCCCCCACCTTCCACCACATGCCCTGACGCTTCGCCCTCAATAACGCGCGGAGATTTCGAAACCTATATGTCAACGAACTCTGGAGTGATGGGAAGACTGACCGTAAACTCGTTTTAATGCTGACCAAGGCAGCGGCGAGGCCCGTGGACCACCCCTTAAATGTGTTCAACCCGATGAACGCGGTGCCGAAGCGCTGCCACCAGAAGAGGTTGGAACGGCCGCATGCTGGGCAGCATTCGCTCGTCGCGGGGGATGTATGGGATGCAGGCATGTTGTATATCTGTGACTCTAGTGAAGAATAGTGGTGAGTAGTGAATTGGGGGGATAAATGGAATGGAACCAGACAAGTTGTGACTACCTGAGTATCAAAGATTAGGTGTGACCTATGATGTGAGATGATTTAAGAAAAGAAAAGATAAGAAAAGAGGAAAGGGGTTCAAGGGGAGAGAAAGAATAGAGGTTTTGAATATGATCAATAAAAGTCTTTCTGTCACCCCCTCGTGGGATTTCAAGGACTCTAATATACCCGAGATGCATTGCCGGTTGTCATGGTGATGTTACCCGGAAATTGAAGCCGTTGAGTTGGACTCCGGGAGCCGGGACCTCCTTGCTCGGAGATGCCGCTATACGTCAGAAGGTACAACACGGACCATTCTAAAACTGCCACGACGGCGGCCACGAGTACGTTGCTCCCGCGACTAGCTACTTAGATCCAGATTCGTCTGATCTAGGCGCGCGAGATCGATGCAAGTTCGAAGCTTTGCCAAGGTAACAGGTGCACTAGGGAAATCTAAAGCTACGCCGTTCCGGTACTTAGTGAAGTCCGGCAGTTGATTCCCTGAGCTTTCTCTACCTAGCTTGACCTCTGCCTACAGGGGTGTCCTGTTCACCTGGAGATTGGTGTTGTATTCCGGCTTTGCGTGACTATTCCAGCATCACAGCATGAATTATGAATCATGTCATGTCTCTGATACCTCGAGAAGAACCTTTCGTCTGAACTGCTGTAGTGGTATGTATTGCGGCTCGGATGCCGTCTATGTACTTACCAAATCCTTCAGCACCCCCTTGCTTTTCTGTATTAACTACCTAGGTACTTATGCAATGGATATCATCCAGCACGCACAGAAATTCTCCTAAACTGGTGAAGGTTCCATTACGGCGGGATTGAGCGGGTTGGATGTCCTCCTGATGTGAAGGATTGTCCGCCCCCGAAGCGCCACCGCATTACTGAGCCCCCCGCGGAATCATGAGGTGGAGCCCATCCGAATAGATCCGCTCTGCGCCCCGGATGATCTCCTCTATGTAGGCACCTTTCTCTCTCTCTCTCTCTCTCTCGCTCCATCCATGATCTGTACGATGCCTGTAGGGTCGCGAGCAACGCCTGCAGTCACCTCGTACGACTGGCCGACAGCACAGCATTGGATGGATGATGGGATCTCTCCGAGAACCCCCATGTGTAATACTTTGATGCTATGGAATCGATACTTTCAAGCCCGGTATCGAGAGTCGCGGCAGCTTTCCAACGATAAAGACAACCGCCTGATGAGAACAGCATGATGAGATCTCCGTCGCGGTAACGTAAAGGGCATGCCAGTCTCCAGATATGGGGTACACACCAGGCAGACCAGGTCTTGGAGGAGAATCGAGCGAGGCTTGACGACACTAACCTCACTTCCTGTGGCTACATACGTAGGTATAATCAGGGACAAGGCCACGCGATGAGGAATGCAGTTGTCGACCGGTGTATTGTATGTATGTAGCCGTGCAGCCTATTCCTGGACAGGCTGGATTATCAAGATACAGTTTCCATAACAAATGCAGTTGCTTGTGGAAAGTCCCAAACTCCCCACTGGCAGTGGTTAGTATGTCGTTGCCCATGGGAGCGAAATGACGAGGACAGTCATGGCCGGCACGAAGCCTGCTGGGATACCGACGCGGGAGTGCGGCACGGCATGCGGTGTTCTAGGTAGTTCCGGAGATACCGGACGGAGGATGAGATGGGTCTACTTTTTCTACATACGACACCATGGAGTATCTTTCAACTAAATAGATCTTTCTATCTTGTGTGAAGGCTAGGGTTGCTGGGATTGTCAGGAATACATGCAACCAGGAGATTGCTGCAGAAGAATGGCGAGGAAAGGGGCGTGCAGTTGGTCGACCAGGATTGCAGCTAGTTGCATTCTCGTGACTCGTCAGTTGGTAAGAACTTGCCCAAGCAAATGTGTGGAGAACACGATGCCCGCGCCGCTCGGAGATGCAACGCTTCGGCCTTCCTACTCTAACGCCGATGTCATATGAATGGGCAGTATCTTTAGACTTGTAGCTGTTCTGTTACTTTTCTGTCGCCATCTAACCCATCTCTCCCCCTTTCGCCATCGTCATTCCACGGAAAGCAACATAATGACCCTTGATCAGACTGTCAAATCGTCTGGAGAACCTGCCGAGCGAGTGCTGACGCCCGGCTCGAACGAGAAGTCGAAGCCAGGAGAGACGGCAGAGTCGCTTATGGTGCGCATATTATCCTGCCCCCCCCTTCACACAGACGCAGATACATACACACGCAGATATGCACACATACACATACACATACACAACCCCCACCACCCTAAACCCCCTCTCCCCCAACGAAACCTTGCTACAACGGCCTCTCCCACCACTACCACCACCACCACCACTAAGAACAGCCTCGGCCAGCCTCGGCTAACCCCTGAACTTCTTCATAGGTCACTTGGGATGGCGAACTTGATCCTCTGCACCCGTTCAACTGGTCCAAGCCACGCAAATGGGGCATCACCCTCCTTCTCTCTAATGGCGGTCTCGTCACCCTCATGTCGGGCGCCATGCTAGCGCCGGCACTACAATCCATATCCCGGGATCTACACACCAACGAAGAGGAGACGCAAATTTTCCTCTCCGTCTTCGTCTTGGCCTTCGCTTTCGGTCCCATGGTGCTCTCGCCCCTCGCCGAGGTATTCGGTCGCCGTCCGGTCTGGCTCATCTCGAGCTGTTTCTATATCCTATGGAACACTGTAGCCGGTTTCAGTCGGACGCCCGGCCTCATGATCGCGAGTCGCATTCTCTCCGGTATCGGTGCAAGCGCCGAGTTTGCCGTCACCAACCCCGTCTTGGCCGACTGCTGGGTCCCAGCGGAACGTGGCAAGTCTTACACCATCTCCACCTTCATACCCCTACTGGGGCCGGCGATCGGCCCCATTATCGGCGGCGTCGTCACCCAAAAAATTGGGTGGCGATGGACTTTCTGGATTCTGTCCATCTACGACAGTATTCTCGTCGTTTTTGGCTTCTTCGTCCTCCGCGAGACCTTCGAGCCAATCCTGCTGGAGAGGAAAGCGACCAAGCTACGCAAGGAGACGGGCAAGCCTTATTGTACCGCGGCGGACGACTCGACTCATACCTTGTCGGTCAAGCTGTCACGTTCTCTGTCACGGCCGCTGCGATTACTCTTCACACAACCCATCTTACAGGTTATCGCCCTGTTTCTCGCTTACAATTTCGGCATCCTCTATATCGTCCTGTCGACTTTTGCTACGCTATGGATCGACCGGTATGGCCAGACCGAAGCCCAGAGCGGGCTTCATTATCTCGCTATCGTCCTCGGCTACACCATCGCTGCCCAAGCAGGCGGCAGACTGATGGATATTCTCTGGAAATACCTTAAGGCCAGACACGACGACGACACCGCCCCGGAATACCGTGTCCCCCTGATGATTCCCGGTGCCATACTGATCCCCATGGGTCTTTTGATCTATGGCTGGACGGCTGAAAGTCGCACTCACTGGATCGTGCCTGATATTGGCATCTGCATCTTCGGCTGCGGCATCATCTTGAGCACCCAGGCCTTACAGGCGTACGTGACAGAGGCGTACCGCAAGTACGTGGCATCGGCATCGGCCGCTTCTCAGTTTCTGAGGAGCATAGCGGGTTTCGCATTCCCTATCTTCGCTCCAGTCATGTATGGAGGCCTCGGTTACGGCTGGGGCAACAGTATTCTTGCTCTGACCTTCGTCGTCATAGGCTGGCCTGCACCTTTCCTCCTGTGGCAATATGGTGCCAAGTTGAGAGCGATGGGGAAGCCACAGTGGTAAGAAGGTACGCAGCCACCTCCTCCACCTGTGAATATAACCGAGGATGGATCTCTGGATGTTATGGTTTTTTCTTTATTTTCTTCTCTTTTTTTCCTTTTTCTTGCTCGAGGTGAGAGTCGGCAGGGTATAATGCGCTGTCACTGACACAAGCAGAAACAGTACGCGAACAAATAACGGTTGAGGCGAACTTGAAGTTAGGGAATTTCTTTTCCATGAGGCCAAAGAGTGCGCGGCCTTGAACTTTCAGAAACTTCTAGGTACTGGAGTATCTATCCAAGTGACTAACTAGGTAGATCTGTGACTGGAACAGGCCAAATAGATGACGGTCCGCTACACGTGAATCATGGCCGTGCTGCACAATTGCATTGCATTTTGTATTGCACATGGACAACAGTGACCCAACAAGGCCGAGATATTAAAGTTATGCCATCTATAGAATGATCTCTATCGCGCGGGTCCTCTTGGTGTATTCACTAGCTAGGTAGCTCTCCTCGCGCACTGTTTTCGTTGTACCCATCCCAGTCGTGCAACACCGCCCTCCGCATGGCATTCGGGACATCTTCTAACCCCAGAGTGAGGCCAGAACCCGAGTTCTGCAGATCGTAAATATCTCCAGGTCATAATATGTATGGGATAAGACAGGGCACTTCAGGTGTTTGTTTGATGTATCCGAGAATGCCTGCCGGCTCTGTGTCAACCCATCAGATCTGGAAATCGCCGTACCAGCCGATCAATAGACGCGACGTGCCTGGATGCCTTGATCAATTCACAAGCACAAGCTTCGCTCGGACGCTTGTCTCTAGCGAGATGGCTGGCAGCTTACTAATTACATGTAGCCGAGCCATATTTGACACCCATGTCCGTCAACAAGGGTCGGGCGAGTCTTCCGCCTTGTTGGGTCATTATTATCCTTGTGCAATACAAATGTGCAAGACCACCATACCGAAGGGTCGTGCGAGATATGAGACGCTTCAGGTCATTTTTAGGTGTCAATCGACTTGCTCTTGCATGAGGATAATGACGGCCTGCGGCTTCAGGGAAGATGAGTGTAGGTACGCAGTTCCTAGGTAGATGCTGCACAAGATAGAAGATAAAGTTACCTGAAGTAGATATAAGGATTGGTACGCGTCCGGAATCACCGAGTGTATGGGGGAAAAGCATTGAAATAATAAGGAATCGAAGCCGGATTTCCCAGAGCTGCCCCTTAAGAAGCAAGAGTGGAATATCGTCGAAGCCCGAGACGTTGATGATCCTCTGTATATTGTACCATGGAGAAGACTCGTCACCCAGGCCTGGTCTGTTCTTGGATTCGTGGGTCCCATGATCGCAGCAGTTCAGATTTCTTTCCAAGTTCAGGTCCTGCAGGAGCTCGCCGAGATAGGTACACGTCCAGACTGGAGATGGGCGTTCGCCTGGACTTTCGTCGCTGTCGAGGTGTTGACATTCGGTAAGAGAAGAGACCCTGACATATATCGATCAGATGGGAAAGTCGTGTGTGTCGATGGGAAAGGGGCTGACCAGCAGCAGTTCCAAGTTTTCTACTCACCATCTCGCAGTCGGCAGCCCTATTCGGTACGTGGCGAAAGCAGCTCCGTCTAGTGGGCCCACATGTGCCCCGAGTCGATATCATGATTACCTGCTGCAACGAGCCATTGCATGTGCTTCGGGACACCATCAACGGAACACTAGCTATCGACTATCCGACGGACAGATATCGAGTGATCGTAGCCGATGACGGAGCGAATCACGAGCTTCGAGATTTCGTCGCCAGTCTCAAGAGGAACAACGTCTACTACAAGACTCGACCCAAGAGTTCTCCCCCTGATTTCAAGGCTGGAAACTTGAATCATACCATCCGGTACATGGAGACCCTTCCTGGTGGTGCGTCACCCCTACTGGCGAGCCTGGACGCCGACATGATCCCGGAAAAGCGCTGGTTACGTTGCGTGGTGGCCCACATAGTTACCGATCCGAAGATGGGTCTCGTCTTTCCTTCTCAGGTAAGTTGAGTGTTTGTTTTGTTTACATTATGCACGATACACATACCTAGGAGGGAGGGTGTAAGATCTAACGACTTCCTCGGGCTTTACCTTCTTGGAGCCTGGCCCTAAGCACCCCAACCCCCGCACAACTTGGTGTCTTTCCACTGACCTGAGACCTCTGGTCCCTGGCCTTCAAGAGCTTCTATAACACCCCGATGAATGACCTCCTCTGTCAAGACAACAGATTCTTTTGGAGTGTGAACGATATCTACCGAGACTTGCTCGCATCTGCCTGCAATACCGGCTCCGGATTCTTGCTTCGTCGGGAAGCCATCCTGGATATCGGCGGGTTCCCTGCTCCTTCCATACTCGAGGATATCTACAGCTCCATGTTGATGATGTCTAAAGGGTGGAAGACCGCCTACTTGGCTGAGGCACTGCAGTACGGCTTGGTGCCGAGCTCTTACCTGGGTAGCATCAAACAGTTTACGCGATGGGTATGTTGTCACTGCTCCTTTGTTCCAATTCCCAAGTAACCATTTACATTTATATGCATGTATGCCATGACTGATAATCGATGATGTCCGCCGTAACCCAGCATGTCGGGGGCTTCCAACTGGTTCTGCATTTCAGGTTCTACATCTTCAGACGGTGGACCGGGAAACTCACCTCCCGGCAGCGGCTGACGGGTTTTTACGTGGGCGTTACCGGCTTCTTCGAACCCATCTTCCAGACCCTATTCGCCATCTTCGGTCCGCTCCTCCTCGTCACCGAGGGCTCACTGCTCTACTTCAGAGACTACCAGACTACGATTCTCCTGATACGACTTCAATGCATCACGGCCGTATGGTTCTGGCTCGACCATTCTACCCGGGCCATCCTCACTGGCTACCGCCCCCTCTGGAAAGCCAAGGCTATCAATACCTACATGGCGCCATGTATGAGTACCCTTCTACCATTCTTCATTTCATTATTCCCCTTCGCTTCGGGAGTCAAGAGATATGTCAACTAATCAAACCAATTCCGCTCCCGAGATAGATTACACACTCGCCTTTCTACGGTCCTTTCTCCTTCCTTTCGGCCTCGGGGGGACTACGCCCGGTTTCACTCCGAGCGGCAGTATCGCTAACTTGATCCACGAGCGCGACCCGCAGCGACGCGCGCCTCTGCGCTTGCGGGCCCGTCACATGCTGCTTGATTGCGGCGTACTTTGTCATGTGATTCTGCTCGTCGCAAGCGTCCTAGCGATGGCATACAGAATCTGGAGTACCGTACTCGCTGTGGATGGGACTGGTTCCGGATCAGTCAAGGTCCGCCTTCTCCAGGACGTCGCATGGCTGCTTCCGACATGGCTCGAATTCACAGCGGCATTCTCGATCCCTGTTCAATATCTGTTTTGGCCGCCGGACGTGGCGCCGCGAGACGCTGTCATGTGCCCACCCGACGCCGATGGGGCCCGTTACGCACAGGACTGGAGCCGCGACTGTAGGACGTCGACTTGGACATTCGGCTTCGTAGAGCTTCAGGGGTTCTTAGTCGTATACCATATCATCCTCTTCGCGGCAACCTTTATCTATTTTTAGGTGGTGTATGTACTTTGGGCCTGGGGTGGAGTAGGTGTTGTGGCAACCGAGAGGCTTTGATTCTCTACGGTAGCTACCAACGGCTTCAGACGATGCCCGGCTAACTGACCGTTTGAGGCGAGGAAATGAATAAGTTTCAACGTCGGAGTCAGAGGCATAAGCGAGCTGTGATGCCATGCCGTGGATTGCCCTAAGTCCGGTCATTGTTGATTGTTTCTGGGTGGCATGGTCCCGGGGCCGGGGTCCCGGGTTCACCTCTCAGTAGTTACTGGCATTCGGGGTCAGCGCTTGCCACTCCGGCTCATGCGAAGTCCGGACCTTGGGCCGCGATTCGGACGGTCAAGTCGAGTACCTACCTACTTAGATAGGTAGGTAAGCACCTTATTTCGGCTGCCAATCAGGAGAGGACAATAAGGATTAGTCAGTGGGAAATTGTGCCGATGAGTGGCCGTGAGGACGATGGTATCAAGTACCCATGTAGATACGAGGCTGGTTACCTGTTGGTCATGTTCGCCATGTCAGACTTCAGACCGTACATGATACGAACCTTGGCGCCTGGGTCCCTATGCTAGAATGCTAGAATGCTAGAAAGGGGACATGCGATACTCACTGTTCATCTTACCAGGTACCTAGAGATACCCTAGGCTTACTTCACCATAGTTGACTTCCAATGTCTTCCCTCTTCCATCTGACCAGTTCCCGCATTCAACAGCTATCTAAGCCCAATTCTGCTGTTCCCGCTGCTGGCTGCTGGTGATGCGAGCCATTCTTCTTTGTGTGTCTTGTGTCTTTTGTCATCCATGGTCATCCATGGATGCGCTGGAAAAACAAAAACATCGAAGACCTGGTTGGCGAGTTCACGTATTGGCGGTGTCGTCAATCCGAACAAACTGAATTTGAATGCCGGTCACTTGTCTGCCAGTACAGAACAGACTGAGCTATTATCAGCACCTGCTCACCACACCTCTCGGTCGTCGGTACTGGCACCTGGCTGGATGGCGGCGCTGGAGCGTGGCGACCTCGGGAAGGAGGCGGGGACGGAATCGAACGACAGCGGACAGCGGAGAGGCTGGCAGCGGGATGTACCGTCTACTTATTCCTTCCTCCACTCCACTACTTACTGGATCCGCTACGAAGGGAGAGGACAGTTGGACCTTGGACCACCTCAGCTGCATCACGCCAGCCGCACGAGATAAGGCGTCGAGGGGTGCATGCAGCATGACATGGTGGTATTTGGTCATGGCTGCATGGCCGATATGCAGGCAGATAGGCTAATGCGCAAGAAACAAGGGATGGCGATGCACGGAGCAGGACGGAGCAACTATCCATGGATACTTATCCGGGGATCCAGGGAGCCAGTTTATGACCTATCTAACCTAGGTTAGGTAGGCTGGTAGGTAGGTGGATGTGTATCGCTTTTAGCTTACGAGGTCGTATCCACGGCAAAGGTATAGGTATGGATGTATGTTTCGTAAATGAACGAGTAGAGGTCGTCGGGAGGTATGCTGGCTGTATGGTAATAACCCTGTGTAACTATGGAGGCTGCTAGGTAATGGCGATGTGGCGACGGTGGAAACGCCGCGCGGTTCTTCCGATGCTTTCGTACTTCTTCAAGACCTAGGGCTGCTAGGTATTCAATGTTCAATCTCATTGTGCCGCGGCATCTTCTGTATTCGACTGATTCAAGCAAGGCTCGTTAGTTTAGTCGTCGTCAGGGACCTGTCGTTTTCTTTCTAGTGCGATGATGGATGATGATAGGATCCATGGATGGTGTCTACCTAGGTTGTCTACTAGTAGAATGTCTACCTAGGTGGGTATCTAGCACCCCCCGATCCAGAGCAGAGCTAGGACCGACATAAGCCGAACCCGACGGTTTACGCATGGTGTACGCGACGTCTTTATTCTTCTCCTTCTTTCTCTTTCCTGTCGCGTCTCGTCTTCTGTGCCTCCCTTCGTCCCTCACATCATCCATACAGTCCATACCTCGCAGCCCAGGTAGGTACATACATATGTGACTACAACTACATGGATCATTTCTCACAAAGCACGTGATGAATTAGAAATAAGACACAGATCAGCTGAGCGGGAGGCGAAACGAACGCATTCAGACATTCTAGAAGCCGTGAAGATGCAGGACTCCGGAGAGATGGACCGAGAATACGCCTGTCCCTACCGCGGTCCCTACGGTCTTGGTAAGTCTTGGACTCTTGGTAAATCTAGTAAATCTTGGCTGCTCTCGGACCTTGTCCCATTTTGGAAGGTCGTTGAACCCAATGTCTTGGACCTGCTTCCCCGCGTCCACTTACGTTGCAAAGATTTATCAGCTCGCCCCCCGGAAGGATCAAGGATCGTGGGTCCGGAAGTTGAAGTTGAAGGGGAACCACACGACCACACGGCCTAGCCGCCGCCTAACCCAGGGCTGCCAGGGATCATGGAGCCCCATAGGCGAGATAACATACAGGTACGACGAATTTTTTCCCCCATAGCCTATCATGTACGGAGCTTGAAGTACACATTACACATTACCCGTTGTCTGGCATCTGGTGTGTAACGTTGACCATGATGATAATGATGCGATACCGAGACATTCGTGTCCCTGTACTACCTGGGTAGGTAGGCTAGGGATGTAGAGGATGTGTGTGTGGGCGTAGGCTGAAATATGAATATATTTGTAGGAGGGACGGGCCCTTGATCCACGCAGACTTGCACCCTCCAGCGCTTTTTCTTCTCCTCCTTCTCCTGCTCCTCCTCCTCCTCTTTCTTCTTCACGGCTGCCCACGTGTCTCCCCACGGCGTCTCTCTCTAGAGTTCAATCCCCTCGCGCTGCCACCTCTGTTTGTGAACTAAAAAACACCGGCAATATGCCTATGGAACAGGAGGAACTGGCGGTAGTAAGTCGACACCTGTCCATGTTGGACAAAGCTTGATCACGTCGCGTCACGTCGCGTCACGCCACGAACTGACACTTTTCCCCCTTCTTCTAGATGGCCGAGGCGCGTCGTCCCAGCGTCGTCGTCGCCGACCCGCTTGCCAAGGAGAAGGTCCTGAGCACGAGTGAGTCCGTCACCGAGGACGGTTTCCCGGAGCCGACCGAGGAGGAGCTCCAGACTCTGCGCCGAATCAGCGGCCCCATCAATTGGCAAGCCTTCACGGTCGCCTTCGTCGAGTTCTGCGAGCGATTCTCCTGGTACGGCACCACCGCCGTCTACGTCAACTTCATTCAGCAACCGAGACCGGGCGAGTCTCGAACCGGTGCCATCGTGTATTCCCAGGAATGTTATGACACTTTCGGCATAGATGCCTGTCACCAGGCCGGAGGTCTCGGTCAGGGCCAGCAGGCATCCACTGGTCTATCGGTGCGTTTTGCGACTGAATGAAATCGCCCACCCGCCTTTCGTACCTTGCTGATTGATCGATTTCTGTCGCAGACGTTCAACCAGTTCTGGGCATACCTTATGCCGCTGGTTGGTGGTTGGATCGCCGATACCTACCTCGGTCGCTATATGGTATGGTTCACATGCCCTCCCTTTTTTCTACCTGCCACCTGCCACTTACCTCCCTCCTCCCTCCCACCTCCCATCCCCCCCTCTTCTATTGTAACCGGAGCATTCTCTAACTCGACTTGACTTCTCAGACGATTCAATGGTCTATCCTTGTGGCCCTGATTGGGCACGCTATTCTCGTGGTATCTTCCATCCCTAGTGTCATGGATCACCCGTCGAGTGCTCTCGGAGCCTTCTCTGTCGGGGTCGTGATCATGGGCATGGGTACTGGAGGGTTCAAATCCAACATCTCCCCCTTGATCGCGGAGCAGATCGCGCAGACGAGACCCTACGTCCTTACTCTACCCTCTGGCGAGCGCGTCATCCAAGATCCTCAGGTCACCCTTTCGCGCGTCTTCTTGTATTTCTACATGATGATCAACTTCGGCAGTCTCGCTGGCGGTATCGGTATGGTCTACGCCGAACGTAACATCGGATTCTGGTTGGCCTTTGCCATGCCCACCTTTGCCGTAAGTAGCTCCTCTTGCCTCTGGGCGCCTTGTTTCCTTCTCGCGTGACTCGCCGCTCGTACCGTCTTCTGCTCCGCTCTAGAGAGATTCACGATGAGGCAAACTTTTTCATGCTCTTTTTTGACCTTTGCGTGCTGACTGCTCTTTTTTCAGTTCCTACTCTGCCCGCTTGTCCTCATCCCTATGAAGAAGAGATACAGACTTAGCCCTCCTACTGGGTCCGTACTCTCCAAGGCCTTCTCCGTACTGGTACTCGCGAGCAAGGGTTGCTTCTCTTGGAACCCCGTCCAGATGTACAAGAACTTCCAGCGACCCTCTTTCTGGGACGACGTCAAGCCCAGTCATCTGGGGAGCAATGCGCCGGCCTGGATGGCGGGCCTCGATGATGCCTGGGTGGACCAAGTCGCTCGAGGTTTCGGTGCCTGCAAAGTTTTTACATGTAAGGTCCCCCCATCCCCTTCCCCCCTCCCGCCCAATCTTCCCGCCCACTCTTCCCGCCGTGTTGTGTGTGTGTGTGCATCGTGCACCACCACCCCGAGGACTCAGCTGACATGATGATGTGTAACAAATAGGGACACCACTCTACTGGTTGGCATACGGCCAGATGACCAACAACCTGACTTCCATGTCGGCGACCATGACTCTGAACGGTGTACCGAACGATCTCATCAACAACCTGAACCCCATCAGTCTGGTCATCTTCATCCCCATCGTCGATTTCTTCGTCTACCCCGCCCTGCGCAAGATGAAGATCCGCTTCACGCCCATCAAGCGGATGGCCTGGGGTTTCTTCATCGCCTCGGCCGCCATGATCTCCTCGACCGTTCTCCAGTACTACATCTACAAGACCTCGGCCTGCCCGGACGAGTACGTCAGCGCGGGTACTTTCGAAGGCATTGACTGCACTGCGCCCCTCAACGTGTGGATTCAGGCGGTCCCCTACGTTCTTATCGGTTTCTCCGAGATCTTCACATCCATCACCGGTCTGGAGTACGCCGTCAGCAAGGCTCCCGAGAACATGCGCGGCTTGGTCATGGGTGTCAATCTGGTCATGAACGCCTTCAGCTCGGCTCTCTCGCAAGCTTTCTTGCCCCTGCTCGTCGACCCGCTACTCACCTGGAACTATGGCATCGTCGCCATCCTGGCCTTCGTCGGCGGTGTCGGTTTCTGGCTCACCTGGCGCAGTCTGGATGCCAGGGAGGACGAGCTGAACCTCATCCAAGCTACCAAGTACAAGGGTAGAGGAGCTGCCCTCGCCGATGAGGAGAAGTTCTAGGCTAGTGGGTCGGGAAAATACATCTCGTGGTCTGTAAAACATGTAACATCCAAAAGGTTCAGAGCCGCAGTAGATAGACAAGTTAAATAGACAGGAATGGTGACGCCTATCTGTAACACAGCTTTCTAGGGAGCTTTTTGCCTGTGGCGTGATGTGATGTGATGTGATGTGACGACGTCACGACGCTTACTCGTAACGTGTCGTGGTCCACATAGTAGGTGCCCAGCCTCGAATAGACGCTCCTCGGCAGGGTGCCCAACGTCTCTCTTCGCCCATACCCAAGTTCGTAACCTAGTAGGCTGGCATCATGTCCAAGGGCTCAATCGCGATGTCGATACCCGTATTGAACTCATTCGCGCGCAATATCGCGATCACAGGTCACATCATATGGCAACCTCCAATTCCGTGGGTTGCTTGGAGTCCGCCGCGCTTCTTAGCGCGTCTGCGCGTCCACATACGCATTGGGCAGATGCATTCAGCAGCACCACCACATCAGTGGTACTGCGTCAGGTACATCAACAGCATGGTACACGGGCTCAGATTAGCTCATGCGCAACTAGATCGCAGTACTGATGGTATTGGGCTGTCTCAAAATATATCCGAGGGCTAGTGAGGTCTCTCTGTGTACAGGTTAGGTTTCGCCTGGATACGGGTCCTTCCAACCATCTAGCGTCGTGGAAGACTCGCCAAAACCTTCACAGATCGGGGGATCACTTGAGTGATTTTGCAGAATCAAGACATCAAGACGAGATAAAGAAACCTTGTTGCGAGTCTGCGTAACGATTGTTAATCAAATATCAAATAATACTTCGGTGGCATAAAATATTCGCTGGGATTCTCTATTTCCTGTCATTCGCATCCCCCCCATGACCTATCGCCATCGGTGCTATGATCCTGCCCCAGATTGGCGGACGATGGAAATCCGTCCCTCGGTCGTCTTAGTCGACATGTGTGAATGAGCTTCGGACTCACTCTATTTAGGTGGTAGAGGTCTCAACGGGTAGGAGTCGTCGCTGCTCTCTGTCCAGCTGTTGTCTTCTCGTGGGTGCGAAGTTGGCGGAGGTTTCACTGACGTGACCTCATCGGCAGCTGAAGACTTCAGCAAGATCTCCGTTGCCACAGATATCGCACTCGGGGACACTTCCTCATCTTTGCGTCTCTCGGACCCTACGATAGTAGTCTTCCACCCGGTCGAGCCGCCATCGGTACCCGATGCCGCGTTTTGAGATACGTGGTGTAGTTCCTCCCAACCTTTGGTGTAGTGCGCAGTATTGCGGGTGCGACGATCGGAAGCCGATACGGCATCTGGACCGTAACTCCCGAAGCGCGCCATCTTCCATGCGCGCAGCCGATCCAGGGCGGTCTTGAAGTCGTCCAGGATGACGGAGTCGGTGAGGCACTTGAACACGAAGGCAATCTTCCAGAAGGGGTTTATACCTATGGGCAAGGCGGACCGAAAGGCGCCGAGAACCGAGCAGACATCCACGATTATGAAGATGATGCTGATCGCCATGGCACTAAGCATGACGGCGAATCGAGGGGAGATTCGGGTGATTTCCCTGAGGGAGATCTCGTAGCGGGTCTTGATCTGATAGACGAGACTGAAGGTTGTAAATATCCACCATGGGTCCCTGAAGTTGGCAATGAATGGTCAATAATGGTCATTGATCGATCTCGCATGTCAAATCATGAATCATGAATTATGGGGTGAGTAAACTTACCGACATAATGCTTCCCATGGTCTCGTCTTGAGGAATATGTCGTTGATATTGTGGAAGTAGGCGAAATTCGCATAGATCTCGACGATCCAGTACGGACAACTCAGGGCGACGGTGACGATATAGATAAGCTTGACCGTCTCGGGTAGGAAGGGCTTAATCTTCATGAAGGCGATGACGTTGTGAAGGACCCAGGATATGTTGAGAAAGATGGCGCTGACCGAGAGCCACCAGGAGTAGATTGGATCATGGAAGAAGATCCAGAAACCGTGTCCGATACCGAGCAGAAGCTACTTGTAGGTCAGCATAAGATCAGTCAGTACGAGGTACAAGAAACTAGACAGAACGAAACGACGGGATCAAATGTACCTACCTCGAGGAGAATGAGCTGTGACAGTTGCAGTTAGTTGACAAAATTTCAAAGCTGACAGCTGAAAGGGGGAAGGGGAGACAGTGGGAGGGACGGTTGACTCACCTTGTGCAGCAAGACACCTTTGCGCATGTTTGCCAGAGTGATGAAGGACATGATGATCAATCCGCTGACCATATAGCCTTGAGCCCAGGCCTCGAGGACGAGAGCATCAGGGTCGGATGGTCTGTCAACTCGCTTCTGGAGGGGAGAGCTCCCGAATGATTGTAGGAAGGGTGCCATCGAGCTGAGGATGTAGATTCAGATCTGATCTGAATGGTTGAGGGTAAATGCGTCAGCGGTAGAATGTCATTTCATGGCGCGCTGGGTCGTCTAAGAACAGCTTCTTGGTTTCTTGAGAGGGACGAATGCGGAAGAGGGTAGGTAGGGCAGGTGTCAAATATGGATGGATAGGGATACCGGGATAAGGATCAAGTGTTGATTGATGTAAGTAACAAGTTAGCAAACACCACCAGCGCCAACTCCAGAAATAGATCGGGTAGAACTATCTATCAATCAAATCAATGGATATCAATTTAGATCATGCGAAATCGTGTCATGTTATTCATTCATGATCATCTTCCGAGCGAGTGTTTGTTTCTTTGGCTACGTATTCACTCCTTTGGCTGTTTGCTCCCATTCAATGGCGAGAGAGCTAGCCGAGGCGCCATCATGGGACTTGAATTGACCGCCTCCCGATAGCTCATTGGTTTATCTATCTCTATCCATAGCATCGGGTTCTTTATTGAATCTCTGCGTGAACTATTACCGAATAGAACTGTACAGGGATTACCGTTGCTGTAAGTGAATCTCGACTGCTTTCCCACACGCACGCATGCACGCACTTTCCGTGGCGTCCCCGTCTCTTGTTTGTTCAAGCCATCCTGAATGTTAGGTACTGTACTTGTAAAGGCGAAACCACTTTGCAACTTTCTATCTACGTATGTAGGTACACAGCCTTACCTGCAATCAAGGTACCCTACTTGGATGCTTACAGGTGCTTATAGTCATTGGCCTTATCATATCTGTGTTTCTGCCATTGGAGAGTGTATCATCATCAATGCCGACTTTGCCGTACTTGTCCAACCTACAACTATCATCATGCTCCGTCTATCGATCTATCACCCATCCAACATGCGCGCTTCTCCAGAAAAGCGACAGTGTGTCCAGAATCGGCGAAGCTAGCCTCGAATCGTTCGTGGGTTAGCCTCTCTAGTCAGGATTTGGGGCCACTGGGGAAGACGGGAAGCGGGACCTGGGGCCCCAATGCACACTATCTGACGGCTGGCTGGCTTTGAGATGCTGTCCTCGATACGGGCGCGCAGTAATATGAGGAGAAGACCCGACGAGATGGGAAGTGGGTAGGTCGACATCGAATAGCGCTACTGACCGTTGTAGATTGAGCCCAGACATCGGTGTGAAAAGGCGTCCAAGGTAGATAACGGATAACGTTAGATGCGGACAACCTAGGTATGGTGACTTGGCAATAAGGTGTCCCGGTATGGACGAAGCTTCTTCTCCGGACCTTTTTTTCCGATATTGCCTACCTACCTAGGTATTACACCCCATAACACACGCACAACTGAGCGACTTGGGTAGGTCTAGTGGGCTCTAGATTCTGGGGGATAGTGGACCGGACCATCGATCCCCAGTTTTGTTTCTCCCCTCCCCCTGACCCCTTTTGCGGAGGATGGGGGAGGCCAAAGGAGAGCACAACTAGGTAATTCAATGGCGTTGAAGATTTACATGGTGTAACTATGTAGGGTGTAACGTGGAGATCTTCAACCTGTCTACCTTAAAGCACAATGGAAAATGTCGGGCCTGAGATGAGAAAATGTGTCGACCTGGATATTAAGGTAGTATTCAATAGCTACTTAGCTACCGAAGGGTCAATGGCATGTCTAAATCGTTCATCCCAAGCAGGCCCCGCTTCGGACCCCTTTTCGACATACCTCGGTAGCTTCCTTGATAACTACCTAGGTACCTAGGTACCCTGCACGGCTCAGGGAGCTTTGAGGAGCTCCAGCTTGGATCACTCACGCCCGACTGCGCAGCTACCTAGGTACGACTGCTCAGCTTAGCACCTAGGTAGTTATAAGCGGAAAATCAAACTGGTGCATCTGTCTATCCTATGGGAATCTCGCCCAAACTTACCTATACCCTCGAGACTCACGATTGCCCACGAGTGGTACGTTCAAGCAGCTACCTGGATAGTAGGGAAGGCAGGTGATGCTCGCACCCGCTGTTGGTCATATGTGAACTTATCGCATACAAGCGCAGATCATGTGCGACTACCAAACGATACACGCCTTTCGAAGATGACAACTCAAAAGTGAAGAATCACGATTGCCATTCGGGCGATAAGCTTCCAACAAGCATGTCTCATGAAGAGCTCTATTGACGGCCGAAATGAGATCGAATTCAGTCCACCATGACATCAGTAGATCAGTACATCGTCGTACAATCATCCAAGAGACACCCATTTCATCTGATCCGGTCTAAGCTATCTCTTGGTGAGTCACCTCTTGCTTCTTCTCACTCTGCTCAATCGCCTGATCCCGGTCGTACTCCTCCGCAAACTTCTTGCCGTAGAGACCAATCTTGTACCAGGGAAGGTCAAAGAGCCGGTCAATCGTTTCAAGGCTTCGACCTGCCGCCTCGGGAACAAAGAGCCAGACCCAGACAGCGCCCAGAATACTGACTACGCCAAAGAAATAAAAGGTTCCAGAAGGTGTGAGCCCATAGTTCTCGAGTAGCATATTGGGAAGCGCACGGTTGACGGCGTACTGGCAGATGAAGTGCATCGCCATGGTGATGGAAGAGCAGACTGCGCGGATACGTAGAGGGAACAGCTCGGAGGAGAGGAGGTATTGACCACTGTTCCACCCTAACGCCCAACCTGCGCCGGATATGTATATGAAGGCTATGGCGGCAGTAGATGCTCTGCTCTGTGTAGCGTTGGGTTCGAAGTCGGGGTTGTTGGCAACCGGCACCAGATTCAGGAAGACGGCGATGTAGAACATGGCGATGGTTTGCAAGAAGATGCCGATGACCAAGGAGCGCTTTCGGCCGGCCATATCCACGAGAAATAAGGCACAGATGACAGCGGCAATGAACTTGACTACACCAAAGACGACAGTCGAGAACAGAGATTGCTCCTGCCCGTCGATGCCGACCAGGTGGAACAGGTCGGGAGCGTATACGGTAATGGCGGAGCCACCAGACCAGCAGGCCATGATCTGTGCCAGGTTCGTCAGGAAGAGACGATAGGAGTTGCGAGGAACGAGGAAGATCTCCTTCAGGACCCCTTTCCATCCCATACCCATGGTAGCCTCTTGTTCTTCATGGAAAGAGACCTCGATGCTCGTCAGCTCTTCGACGACGTAGGCATCTGTCGGTGGTAGACCGCGGAGCTTGGAGAGGTTCTGCAGGGCCTTCTCTCGGTTCCCGACACGTATGAGGTGACGTGGTGATTCCAACTGGAAGAGAGTAGTGATCAAGATGATGCCGGCGAACATAAGATGGACTGAAGTGGGTATGGCCTGAAGATCGAGAGGAAATGAATGTTAGCAGGGTGGATTTTGGATGTTGGAATGGTCGAGGGAATGCACTAGGACCTACCCAACGGCTTAGGGACTCTCCTAGGTGGAGAGCAGCCCCCCAATTGGCAAAGTAGGCCATCATGATACCGAGATAGACAGCTCCGGTGAAGGCACAGGTACAGAGACCACGAATAGGTGCAGGAGCAATCTCGGACAGGTAGACAGGACCGACGACGACGGTTTCGCCAATGCCAATACCAGCGATGAATCGACCAGCATAGACGGCGGCCATGCTACCTCCGTTTCCCATGAAGATGGCAATTCCGACAAGCCAGAGGATACAGAGCTGCCTAGTTGCCCACACACGCCCTATCTTGTCACAGACGATGAACGCGCTATCAGAAGAAGTGGACCTGGTTAGTAACCTTGGAAGCGATCACCTATCACATGATAGCTTAGGGGGGAATGGACAGGGGGGGATGGACAGGGGTGGCAGTGAAGATGATTTGGGAACAACATACAAAAGCGCACCAGGAATAGAACCAAGCTGAACCATAGAGGACACGTTCCCCTTCACACTGGCAAGAGCCACCTTATCGAGGCCGTCAATACCGACATACTCTTTAAAAGCCTGCGAGTTGAAGACACCAGTGATGAGACCTTCGTCGACACCACGGGCGGCACCCATGAGGCCGAAGGAGAAGACTGCAAACCATAATCGCCAGTTGAGCGTTTCCTTGGGCAGACCGCCCGTGTTGAATTTCAGGATGTTTATGGCAGCGCCTCCGGCCATGATGATGACGTCTGGGGCTTCCTATTGCTGTTCCTTGCTGTCTGTTGCTGCTTGGTCTCGGGGATTCTTTTCAAGAGCAGCGGAGGAGGTCTTTGTATGTACCTAGGTAGTATTTTCAAAGAAGGACAACCAATAATCCTGGAAGTCTGGGAGAGGAGGAGAGGGGGAGAGGGGGAGAGGGAGGGAGAGGGGGGGAGACTGGAGTGAGGTGTCAAAGACTGAACAGACAACTACCAGGCTGCAGAAGATCATGGCCTTATATACGTATGAAAAACCCAGGGGTATGGATTCAATCCCCACGGGGTAAGTGCACTAGTTCTGGGGTGATATGTATTGTAGTTCGACACCATTATGTGCGGAGAACGATCTAGCCGCCGAGATCTTCCTGACACCAACGGAACAACGGCATCGTGGCCTCCTCCTACACCTTTTGCGGGATAGAATCAAGATGCTTGCATCGGGCGGAGTGGAAATATACCTAGTGCATAATTCCCCTCGTTGTGAAAGCCCCTGAGGCCTGCTTACCTACCTAGGTAGATACGTCCCCAGACTGATCCAAGATAGCCGCGGCTTGGACGGGTGAATTCGGAAACCCTTACTGCGTAGTAGTACCGCGATCTTGACACGAAGGATGGGCACCTTGCGGTGAACGTGGTGCGTGGAGGACATTCATCAAAGGGACGATGAAGGAATCTGGTTCTTTGCAGTTTTCGTGACCGAATGGTGGGGTCAATGACTCTGCCTAGAGCAGCCCGGTCATCTTGGCACCCACATGACTGGTTACACAGGTAGAAGAGGTGGAAAGAAGAGGTGGAAAGGGAGAGTGAGTACTTTGCATCTTCGCAGACAAGGTGGGGGAAAGAAGTCAGCTGATTGATCGACGACGTGCCACGGCGCGTTATTCTGCAACGGGGTATTATTCAGCCAATTGCATCTGTCGCTAAATAAATAAATCTGGACCGGGCTACGGCTACGAAACGAAAGCCAATGGGATGAATCTTGGCTTAAGGAGCCTGGTTCTGGATATGACTGACATGAGTTCTGTGGTGCTTGGTACTATGTAGATACACCACACCAACACAGGTCAATAATGCCCAGGTGATGTTCTGTTCATTCTCGAAACGACGAGTTAAGCCCCCCCCGTCGTGCCAAGGATCTCGAGTCTGACGATCATTGTTTATACTCACGGACAACGCGTGAGGCTTATGGGATTGGGGTGGTGTTTCTGGTGCTCTAAAGAATACGGATATGACTACGGTACTGGTAGGAATGCTGGACATAGTAAGAACATATATTCCTGATAAACAACCACACATCACCCAGGGCTTGGTTCAACAAACCCCCGGCAAAGAGACGACTGTCGAACTCTACCAGACTTGACAGTGTACCATGCGCCTCTGTGGAATAAGTCTCTTTCGACAGTCATCACGATTGCACCCGCCTTACATCCTTCTTACATCATTGTCGCAAATGGTACACCGGCTTCACAGGTCTCACTCGAGGGACCAGATGAAAAAGGGGGCGTCGTCTACCGTGTCTTGTTATGGTCCGTGCCATTCGTTCTCCCGGGTATTGACTAACATACGTTTATACATATGAAATCAGTACTCATATCATCCATCGATGGTGAGGGTAGCACCCGAAAGCCGTGACCAAGATGTGTCTACTCTGACTCGATCCCTGCCTGTGATATGATAGCCCCAGGTAAGTGAGTAAGTTGGGACCAGTCCTTCATCCTCCGCATGCTCACCGGAGACTGGTACTATCTACACGTTCCGAAACCGGCGGGAAAGCAACTCGACACACACGGGACCATACTTTCATGCCTCACCGTGACTGGTGATCAATCACCTACCATTACCATACAAAAAGGGGAATCCTTGACCGGCCGCGTCATCTCTCTGCATTGCATGGAACACATGTCTTTCATCGTCCCTAGAGCCACTTTAAAATGTTTTCGCCCTGCCAGAGCTGCAGGGGTCAGGGCTTTTTTTCTACTTCAGATTATCAATCTAATCTTATCAGATCACCAACTTGCTTCAAAGTGGGTAGAACTATCGTGGTATGAGGAGAGGATCGACATTCCCTCCAGACTAATTCCCACAAAGGCAATGGAACATCCCTGGTTTTAGTCGCGGAGCCCCACGAAGAGAACAACCAATGCCGAGACTAGGGATTCACTGGCTTTGGAATATTGAATGTGGGTTTCTTGACTATTGAACTTGACTTCACTGTCTGACTGTCCAACGAAGAGAAAAGCTTGACTTCTATTTCGCCGATGATGATCATGACCAGTACCACGCGTAATCACGGGTCCATCGGGTAGAATCCACGAGGCTACCCGAGTGCCACGTGACGGAGGTGGTTCTCAATGGTCAGCGGGTGGAGGTGAATGGATCAAGAGTCAAGACTGCTCGCTGGAGAGAGTCTCAGAGTCTTCTTCATGGGCTCAACCATCTATGGGGCCTGAAATATATCAGGTTCAGGAGGTTAAAGAGTCTGAAGAACCCCTGTACTCGGTCCTTCACCCATAATCTCTACGACCTAGATCTCCAGGTACACCTCAGTACCATCTGCCCAGTGCCAATGGTATTCATTCACTCACTCGTTCCTATTTCACGATAGCTTCAAGTGGACTACACCATGTGGGGAGTTGGTGGATTAACGATTAACTGACAATCTCTATCGCGTGGACTGGGGACCTGGCCAGGATTGATCGTCACAATATCCCCCCGATATCGCGAACTTGGTTCAATGGCTGCTATTCGAAGGGAGAGAGATCAGAATGTGCGCTTTATAAGGAGCACCGCAGCCTGGGAACAGAACCTGGCCGCTATTTTAGTCATCTTCTTTCATATTCCGTGCAAGAAGAGGCATACCAGTCAGTCGTTTGATATCTACGATGAATCCTCTCGGCTATAACCTTGTCACGCTTGCCTCCCTTGGTGTCATCGGGATATGTTCAGTCCTCCTTCTCATCCGCAGGCTTCTTCGTGATGGATACCCCCAAGAACTGCCACGGTTGGGCCAGGCCGAAGGGGTTTCGTGGAAGGAGATGAGAAAGAGATTCCAACTTGACTGTACCGGTGTATTCCAGAACGCTTACGAGAACGTGAGTTAAAATCGATCCGATTAGGTACATGTGATAGGCGTAATCTAACCGTGCATGCGTCGTCACGCGTATATGTAGTATTCGAAAAAAGGCCGCGCTGTGCTGATACCGGTCTACGGCCCCTTTGACGAGGTCATCTTGCCACCCAGCTGGCTCCAATGGCTATGTCGTCAGCCCGACAGCGTGGCCAGCTCGCTCCATGCCCAGATTGACTCGATTGGGCTTGACCACAGCCTAGGCCACAAGTTTGCTCACGATCCCTGGGGAGGAATGCTTTTCAAGACCGATCTCAATAGTATCTTGGAAATAGTATGCGCAATTATGAACGACGAGATTGGCCGTGCGTCTGATCAGTACCTCGGGGTCGATATTGAGAACTGGAAGGAGATCGACCTGTTTCAGACTTGTCGAATGTTGGCCGGACGCGCTACGCTTCGCTTCACGTTGGGCGACTCACCGGAAGGGCGCAAGCTATGTGAGTACAACTACCATTACCACCACCATTACCACTACTACTCCTACTCTACTCCTACCGCTACTCCTACCGCTACGATTACTACTACCACTGCTACCACTATCACCATTATCACCATTGTCACCACTACCACTACTACTATTCATACTACTACCACTAAGCTACAGCTACTACTATCGACCATTGATACGGAGAGGCAGCTAACCAGATGGTAATCATTAGGCCGGGACGATGACTTCATTCGCAGTTGCTATTCCGTTCTGGACGGCATGATAGAGGTGGCTGGTACCCTAGCAGGTACTCCAAGGTATCTCAGGAGGTTTCACGGCCCATGGGCAAGTCGCTCCATGTCGAGCAAGATTCAGGATTTGAAGCAACGCTTTGCACCTGTTCACCGAGAACGCTTGTCGATTCTTGAACGAGAAGCATCCTCCGAGAAGCATGAACAGTCCCCTCGAGACATTGTCCACATGATGATGCAATATGCCATCAAGGAACGACCCAGTGAAGCGTACAACCTCGAGGACATGACCAAGCGGCTGGCTGTGTCCAATTTCGGAACAATGCATCAGACCGTCATCGCATTGCACAATCTATTCCTCGACATTCTCGACTCGGACGCTGAATTCAACACCGTCTCTTTACTCCGCGAAGAGGTCACGAGAGTGATCATGGCAGGTGACGACGACGATGCCGATACGAGTTCGAGAGGATGGAGTCGAGCAAAGATTGCATCCATGGCTCGTTTCGACAGCGTCGCTCGCGAATCACTGCGCTTGAACACCTTCGTAGGTCGCAGCGTGCAACGACGAGTCATAGCTCCTCAAGGCTTGGTACTTGAAGATGGGCTGCGATTACCCCGTGGCACCATGGTTTCGATCCTCGCCCATCAGGCGCAGACCGATAGTGACTCGCTAGAGAATCCCGAGAAATACGACCCTTTTCGCTTCTCACGCGTTCGTGAAGCAAATCGAGACCCCTCAGACGGGCGACTGGGCCTGAGCAACCTCAGCTTCGTATCTACGTCGGCCAACTACCTACCCTTTAGTCACGGCAGACATGCCTGTCCTGGTCGCTTCTTGGTCGACTTCGAGATCAAGATGACCATGTCATATGCTTTGATGAATTATGACCTGGAATTTCCCAGCGATTATGGCGGCAAGCGGCCCCCGATTACATGGTTCTCCGGGTTTGGCATCCCGCCGCTTGCTTCGAAGGTACGGGTGAGGAGAAGGGGGATGAAGAAGACGTGGGCTTAGGTCACTATGTGCAGTTTTTGGACTCGTCGTGAAGTTTATCGTCTCTCAGGACCTAGACTAGACCGCGAGAGCCATATACCTTACGCTCTACCACTTGCTCAGTCAGATACAACTTCCTCGGTGAGATATAGTACACTAGGCACCCTTCTGCGGATAGCGTTGGTATCATGCGCGGCGAATTTAGGGTGTTGAAAGAACTCATGCAATCTTTCACCCACCAAATGACGGAGCGGGACGCGTGTTGGAAGTATGAGATATAAATAAGATGGCGTGGGATTCAAACGTCAAAGTACGGGATATCTCAACTCATTGCAGATCGCCTGCAGTTATCCATCGCGGTGACATGTTTGCTACGGGGACCAGCTTGCTTCATTGGACAGTAACCCCCTATCTCGTCTCTGTACCGAACCGAGCGCCGCAATATAAGTATTTGGGTATTCATTTGACTGGACTACATGTCAACCTTAAAAAAGGTCCATGCATGCAACCCTCACGAATAAGCAATACATCTAAATGTTGCTGACCTACAAGACGCCGCTATGCACGATACTCGCGGGATTATCAAACCTGGCTAGGTACCTACCTAGGTACATATGTAGGTATGCATCCTGCCATCCAATAAACCCCGTATCCTGTCACGGCATCAACCCGTAAGGACCACCGTATCTGGCCATGCGGCGGGCTGTAATCCTAGGTAGCGTACGACTGACAGAGCCGTAGGCGAGGAATAGTATCTAACACCCATGGGTTGTGTGTTTCTATCCAGTATCGTAAACTCCTTAATGTAGTATTCTACACACGCACGAGATATCTCGAGCTTAGGAGGTGGGGTTTCTTCATGTCCGGTCCAAGATAACTACCACCTTGCATTGCACATCGAGATGCTCTACAGCCAACGGATACCTCCCTGCTGCAAGTTTCCCTATTGCTATCTCAACCACCGTCCAAGAACCTAGCACGGACATGCCATAAAGGACCAACTGCAGCATTAACTCCGTCATGGGGTTCCTCCTGAGCAGGGAATGTCGCGAACGGGAGGGTGTACAATTGTGAGATCTCAGATGGTTACAAAAGTGTATCGAGATCCCGCAGGGTATGGTAGAATAGTACTCTCTGTCCTGGATGGGATGGGGCTGGTAATGATATTAATCTGTCGACATGCCACCTCGATGTGTTGTTGGTTTCAGATCACTCTTCATTATATTTATGCTCCTAAGTATAATGTTGCTCAAGCCCTGACTTCTATATGCCTTGACTATCATTCGCCCCTTTTTGCCTTTGTCTAAACCCACCCTGCTCGTTCTCACCATGCGCTCACTCATGTCTTCCTTGGGCCTTTGACTTACCATCATCGGTTTGCCACTGGCGAGTTCCGTCCCAACTAGCACCACTGAAGATGTCAACTCACAAGCTCCTGGTGCTTGTCAAACGGCACAAAACCGAGCGTGCTGGTCTGGTGACTTTACTATCGACATTGATTACTACGCAAAGGCACCCGAGGGGGTCACGAGGGAGTTCGATTGGACGATCTCAGAAATTGACAACGTATGTTATTCTTAAAGATCTCCCAATTTCCGTCCTTGGCCCTTCTCGATGCATCATTCATTACTACAGGCTGGTTATCCCTCGATGGGAGAACGGCTCAGGATAGAGGGGCAAATAGACTAGAGAATATGATATCAATTGGAGGGGGGGGGGGGGGGGGGGCAATTGAAGAGGTCTCACCTGCAAGAACCTCTCGTACCTACGAATTCATCCGAGACATGTTCCCATTCACTGCCTCACCCTCCTCTTCTGGTTGTGGAAAAAGCTAACACCCTCCCTGCAGTGGTAAACTTCCCGAGCCAAATATTTAGAGTCCTGGACATCATCACCGGGGGGTGTCGTCTTCTCGAACGTCATCTTACCTTACCCTTTTTTCTTCTTTCTTTCTTCTGCTTCCCGGCCTTGACAGAGGAACTGGTCAAAACGACGATCGATCTAATCTGTGGCTACGACAGGACTGGCCCAGATGGGGTCGTCAAGGACAAGGTCATGTTGATAAATAATCAACTACCGGGCCCAGTCATTTACGCAGATTGGGGTGACACCATTGTCGTGCATCTGACGAACCACCTTGCAACGAATGGGTGAGACTCATGCGCAGTCTAATACGTACCTGTATGAACACGGCTGAAAAGAATGGTATCAGGACTTCGATCCACTGGCACGGCTTCCGTCAGTACCACAACAACTTACACGAGTATGGCTTAACCCCCCTATTTTCAGTCCCCCATCCCTTCAGAGAGCTATAAGGAGAAGTACCGCTGTCGTCCAGCTGTCGTCCGGCAGTCATACATACCTAGGTACTCTTCTCTTCATCTTTCCGTCTTGACACTATGTAATTCTCAAGAGTGAACAAGCTGATTCTAGCAGTGGTGCCAACGGTGTTACGGAATGCCCACTAGCACCAGACCAGTCCAAGACCTACACATTCAAGGCAACTCAATACGGTGAGCTTCCGAAGTAGTTCAACTTTTCCTCTGCTACTGCATACACGATGAACGACGGAAACTGTCCTTCCTTCAAAATAACCTTTCTTGAACCCTACAGCGCTAACTAGCTGACCATGACCGATTGCAGGCACATCATGGTACCACTCGCATTTCACAGCACAATACGTCAATGGGGTATTCGGTGCCATCCATATCAATGGTCCGTCCACCGCCAACTACGATATTGACCTCGGCGTCTTTCCTATATTTGATTATTATTACTTTACTGCGGATGATGGCGTCAAGAGGACTCAGACGAATCCAATCCCCCCACCTAGCGATAATATCCTGTTCAACGGAACCAACATCAACCCCCAGAACTCCAGCCTGGGTGAATATGCGGTTGTGACCCTGACGAAGGGCTCCAAGCACCGTCTACGTCTGGTCAACCCTTCCATTGAGAACCATTATCAGGTATGTTACCACTTCATGGTTCTACGGTCAACACAACACACACACACACACACACACACCACCTGGGCAGTCACCTCTAACGTATGAGCACACGCATATAGGTATCTCTAGTCGGTCACCAGTTTCACGTTATTTCCGTGGATTTCGTACCCATAGAGCCCTTGTTCACCGACACATTGTTTATCGGCTTAGGCCAGAGGTACGACGTGATCATCGATGCAGACTCCGACATGGACAGTTACTGGTTCAATGTAACATTATCGGCAGTCGGTCTTCCCTCCGACCCTGGTTCGCCGCCAGTCGATGCCTTTTGCAATGATCGCAATGACTTTGTCCCCTACCTCCCCCGCAACGCTCCCGCTGAAGAATTCACGCCCGTCGTCTCCACGAATGACAATCTCCCTGTTACTCTGAGTATCCCTCCTCTATCGCAAACAGTATCTTGGCAGGTCAATGGCAGCTCTATCTGGGTGGACTGGGATCTGCCCGTACTCGACTATGTTCTGGCAGGTGAGGTCGATTATCCGGACCGACAAAATATCGTCGTGGTCAATGAACAAGATGCATGGTCATTCTGGGTCATTCAGAACCTCTCACCAGTGCCCCATCCGTAAGTCATGGCTGAATATGCACCCCTCTGACAATATCATCACATCAAGAGGGAGGGAGGGAGGGAGCGCAGAAGCACTGACATGTCATCCAATCACCCGATAGAATGCATCTCCACGGTCACGACTATCTTGTCCTAGGTCGCTCAGCTCCGTTGAATGTGGCTCTATCCTTAGCTGAACTTCTCGCTCTGCTTCCGATTGGTGGTCTTGACGGCTTGACGACTACTTTCGACCCCAGCGACATCGGCACTTTACAATTCGATAATCCTGTCCGTCGCGATGTGACCATGCTA
Organism: Xylariomycetidae sp. FL2044; assembly: GCA_022376275.1. Classification (NCBI taxonomy): domain Eukaryota; kingdom Fungi; phylum Ascomycota; class Sordariomycetes; species Xylariomycetidae sp. FL2044. The sequence continues at coordinate 350,566 of JAJNOH010000042.1, read as the reverse complement.
CCGGCCCTGGGCTATCTCGTGGTCGCGTTCAAGACAGATAATCCCGGCGACTGGCTTTTTCATTGTCACATTGCCTGGCATGTCAGCGGCGGGCTGAGCGTGGATTTCGTCGAGCGTCGCGATGAACAGGCCCGCCTGATCCAGGACGACGATCTTGCCAGCTATGAGCAAGTTTGCGCTCAATGGCGGGACTACTATCCAGCCAGTCTTTCAGAGCAAGTAGATTCTGGGCTGTGAGCTGCTCGCAGGGGCCCAGGGCACACGATGTACATTTCAGAACTATTGATGAGAGTCGTAGACAACTGATTCATTCTATTGGAGTAGGGAAAACCACTTCTATGCGTATCAACTAGGGTAACGTTACCCTGGTGGTATATGCCCCTATTTACCTTTGTAAACAATTGAACGGCTTCAGCATTCAAGTCAACCAAACAAATCCGAACCCCCCCTTTTCCTCTGTTGCATCTGCTCGAATTATCTCGTCAAAAACACTCGCATTGGATCCCCATACTCCAAGTGGACTTGGTTGATACGATTAGAGCGCCCGTTTCTACCTAGATAGTTATGGAATCTTATGACCTTCGCACTGAATAGACACAGTAATTATTAATCTGCTCGCATTACCAACAATTCCCCGATACACGGCACCAATGCTAGAAACAAAGTAGTGAAACATCATTGCAAAAAAAACGAAACTGGCAGAACGTATCGAGCTGCATCGAATCCCAGATGCGGGTTCTACGACCTCGGGTCCAAGCTATGAGGGTGTTCGAGGCTATATCAGATAAATGGGGTGACTTGTTCTCCGTTCTCTTGAACACAGTCTAAAAGTCCCTTGAGTCTTGTGCGCCTCCCAGCTACCGAAAAGACATTCACTCTACAGCCTCAATCTCACCTAGTTCAATCCTCAATGCTCAATCCTCAGGAGTCGAAGATGGCACCAAAGGCAGGGATTCCTCTAGCCTCTAGTCGATACACTAGTTGCTCCGTGACCTTCTTGTTGGAGATGATGCACACAGCCTCAGCTTGACTTTCCATCATCATCTGGTACGACATGGCTGCCAGGTCAGGCTTGCCCCGAGTCCGCGTGTTCCAGATGATGGCCTTGGGATCGGCTTGTAGCACGTTATCCAGGATCTCTTGGCCGAATGTCTCTCGCGGATGTGGTGTGGACCACAGAATTCGAGCTGGCACTTTTCCTTCCAGTATCACCGGTAGGCAAGGCCCGATACCAGAGCCGGTGGCCACCAGCACGATCTTCTTGAACAGTGGCGCGATGGCCAATACGCCGGAACAGAGGACGCCGCGTGTCCAGAGCTGTCTCGGGGCTCTGTCGATCGTCTTCTTGGTCCAATCTCCGGCATTGGAGACGATGACCGAAAATCCAGTCTGGCCAGGTTTATCGATTGTCGCGAAAGCGTGCCACTCGCGCATCGGGTTGTCGGAGATACGGATGGCCTTGCCCGCGATAGGGGTATCAAAATCAAAATGAAGTCGGATGGCGTGCTTCGATAGTGGCTCGGGTCTGACGGTCACCCGCCGGAGACGGAGCCACGGGAGGGCGATACTGAGGGTGATCAGGGCCAAAAGGTAGACGGCGGGAGACTTGGCCAGAGAGGCGGCCAGCGAGACGTCATCCGGTCTAAGTGAGTCTGTGGCAACTATGAGATGCGCCCATACCAGCGCTGTGGCTATCCAGCCTGCGAAACGATGGCTACTTTCATGTTAGTGTTGACGCTTTTAGAAAGGAGTATGTAGTATGTAGTATGTGTGAGGTGTTCCCAAGGTGTTCACAAGGTGTTCATATTAACGACTTACGTCCACTCGAATTGATCGTGCAGCTTGACGCGCACGTCTGGATGCGCCATGCCAACGATGGCCGTCAGGAGAAAAAGAACGAGGTAACTGAGTACGACAGTACCTAGATTGATCGTAAATTCGGGGTTCCCGCCACAGTAATTATTAGTCGCCGACGCGGTGAATACAAGCCACCACATGGTAGCCGAAATGGCAGCTCCCGAGTGAATCCCCCCGATGTGGTACACGCGGGCACACTGGCGTCTGATACTGATCGGCATTCGCGTCGGCACCCTCGTGGCCAGCCAGAAAAGGAAGTTGATTACATGATCTTGTCGCATGGCCACCGCCACCAGAAGATTGCTCGCTACTGCGGTTGAGAGGCTCGGAATCGGCATCGTACCACGATCCCATGATTGCCACGAGATTATGACCAGGGCAATAAGGTTCGCCAGGAAGGCGACAGAGAAGAAACGGCGGTACAAGGAGAAGAAACGATGCCGTAGCCACCTCTGTCCGTGAAAGCCATTCTTGGCCGGTAAATCGTATTTGACCTTAGGGCCGTCTGCTGGTGCTTCTTCTGACGAGCAGTAGACATTCACCTCGCCCTTGGACATGTCGAGTCCTTTCTCCAAGTCCAAGTCCCCTTCACGGGATTCATCTGATGATAATGATGATGATGATGGTGGTGGTGGACAGGATGTAGCGATTGATGATGTCGAGCTACTGCTACTGCTGCTGCTACTGCTGACGTTCGTGAGTGTCGTAGAGTCAGAGTCGAGGGAGACAGACCCCGGAAGCTTGTCTGCTCCTCTCTCGACCAGCGCCTTCAGCTTTCTCTTATCGAACTTTCCATTGGCGGTCCGCGGGATAGATCGGATGAAGATCCATCGTGTGGGTACTGCATAGTATGGCAGTATACTACCAACGACGCTTTTCAGTTGGAGTTCCGAGAGGCGGGATGGCGCCGAGTATATACCGCACAGGTCGTCGCCGACAAGTAAAGCGCACGCCTTGATCACCAGTGGCGTACGTTCGATCGCCGCGGAAACACCATCTAGCTCGACGCGAAATCCCTGTATTGTATACGTTAGAATGCGTGTACCTTCTCTTTTACAAGTCCCGGAGTTTCTGAACGTACCTTGATCTTCACCTGCTCATCCTGGCGGCCCAAAGGTTCTAGGTTTCCGTCTTTGGTCCACCGACAGAGATCTCCGGTGTTGAACATCATGGCACTAGAACAAAGACAAAGGTTAGCGCCAGCCCCTCGTCCGTCTGTCCGTCCGGCCCCTCGTCCGTCCCCCCCGTCCGTCCCGGACTTCCAGTGCTTGGGATATGCTGATGATACCCACATAAGTACCTAGGTAGGTATCTACTTAGGTACTGAGGTACTGAGGTATGTACCTAGGAATGTACCTGAGTATGCAGAGTACTTACCCATCGCGTGTGAATTTGTCCATCTTGAACCTCAACGCCGTCAAGTCGGGGAGATTGATATAGCCCCCCGATACGCAAGCACCTCCCACCCACATGACACCCTGCTTGCCAATCCCCACCGGACTCTCGTCGTCGTCCAGGACATAGACATTCGTGTTGGGCAGAGGCTTCCCAATGGTCAAGGGAGCTCCGGGCTTGTGGAGATGTGCCGTGTTGAGTATAGTAATCTCAGTCGGACCGCAGATATTCCAGAAATGGTTATCTGCGACACTCCATTCCTCGGCCAACGCCACCGGGCATGGCTCGCCTCCCACAACGATGGTCTTGACATTCGGGAAATCAGCTTGCGCAAAGCGTCCGAGCACTGTCGGTGTCGAGATGACCGTATCTACACGTCTCAAAGTATCGTGCCAGTCGGATCCCCGGGTATACAAGGTCCCTCCATTCATCAGGGTGGCGAGGATTTCCCAAGCAGCTAAAGCGAGTAATAACTATCAGAAGATGTGCTTGACCAGCCAAGTATTGGTCCATTGCTCACTAGGGCCAAGGTCCGAGGTCCAAGAAGAGCGACGGGGAAAGAAAGAGAAACGTACCCATATCGAATTGGATGTTCAGCAATTGCGCCACCTTTGTCCCGACGGTGATCTTCAGACTTGCCGGTTCCACGAGTAGGTTATTGGTGACGTTCCTGTGCCGTACATCAACCCCTTTCGGGTTTCCCGTGGTCCCAGATGTGTAGATCAGATAGGCTCCAAGCTCAGGGCTTAAACGAAGATCGGGACGCGCCTCATCGCCAATCCACATACCACCTGACCGCTGATCCAGCTCGATGACTTCGGTCGTCTTCAGTTCACCAATACCAATATGACGCTCGACTTTATCGCGAAACTTCCTCATGCATAACACGAAGCGGGCCTTGGTATCTTGGAAGATGTGGGAAAGCGATGCCTCGGCTACGATACCGCCGTCCAGCGGTACATACTGCGCACCGGCCTTCAGTACCGCCAGTATCCCCGTGATCATCTCGATGGACCGGCGCGAGACGAGGCACACTCGATCTCCAGGCTGAAGGCCCGCCTGGATGAGCCTGTTCGAGAGCACATTGGATCGTCTCTCGAGTTCATGATAGGTGATATCGGTCCCGTCGTGGTGACGCACTGCAGTCGCGTGTGGATATCGGTCTGCGACGCTCTCGAAGGCTTGATGGACTAGGCCAAAAGGGATCTCGGCTGACGGACCTCTCCCAAATTTGTTGAAGAGCATTTGGTCCCCAAAGGAGAGATTGTCAATGGAATGAAACGACATGGCGACACGAGCAGAAATGGGATGGACACTCGCAACGGTGTTGTATGCTCTTCCGGTACAAACATGACAAGACTGCGGATAGGACTGCGGAAAACTCCAGAGGACATCGCCACTATATAGCATATGCCTACCACCTTTTGAGAATGGGCTCCCTGTGAGCTACGGAGGTGCTGCTCCTGCCTCCCTGGTTCAATCTATGAAGGGACATTTCATACATGTCCTCGACAGCCGTTATCTTTCGATGGAGCTCTTTCGATGGATCTGTTCCTAGGTCTGTTCCATCGTCGAGCTCCCTGGCCGTGCCCAGTAAGCCTACAAGGGAGAAGTCCCAGAGGATGAATCTGATAGGTGTTTCCATTCCAGATCTCAAAAAGGCCGGTAGGAGGAGACGCAGGACTCTGGAGGGTACCAAGCAGAATCATGTCTCCCAATGTAGCTCCCTGTGTTGGTCCTACTCCTGAGGTGATGACGCTACTGAGTTTGCCCAGGGGCTAACATTGTGTGTGCAGCAAGCTTGGAGCGCAGTATACTCGTCACATGTCGTATGACGCCGGCGCAAATCAAGGGAGACAGAAGAGAGATGATCAAGGGGTGGTGAGCCGATCAGAAGTCATATTTGGTCGTCGTGGCTTTTCTCGTATACAGGAGGCCGATTCGAGTTAGGGGGGGGATTATGGCTTTCCCAGGGGGTTCTCGAGATGCCTAAAGGGATTGAATGTCGAGACGGCCCAGACAGATCCCTTGATCATGCTGATTCGTAAGCATTTTCTCATCATGAGGTAAGCTGCAAGATGCTTCATATCTCGTCTGAATGTAACGCCGGGTGGAAGCTCTGTCCAGCGTTAGACAGTCCGGACTAACTTACGTAGTGATGGTCGAGTCAGTGGGTCAGCCGAGATATTTTGTGGGAGCAGTCGAAAGACGAGACCTCTGATTCGAGTGAGCTTGAACTGGACAAGGGGCATAAGGGACGGAAAAACTTGGATCATCGTCAAGACGTGGACCGCTGTTCTGGGGTTAGATCTTAGATACCGTACTCTGGTGCTTGGGCTGGGATACTATACTACTACCTGACAAGCAAGCAGGTGGTCGACCTAGGTAGTTACATACCTACCTAGGTAGGTAAGCTGGCATCCAAGCAAGCAGAAGCAGGTAAAAGCTGGCTGGCAACCCTGGCTCCCCGCGGTCCATCAAGGAACTTTTGCTGTCGTTGGTGCATTGACCCTGGCCCTGTAACTGGTTTTTCTGGTACCGACGCTTTCATACGAGCAGAATGGGGGGGTTGCCAAGGGGTCAAACAAGTGAGATGGGGCGATACGACTAGTCGTGACCCCCGAAGACCCTGATCCCGTCCCGTACGCTAAGAAGCCCGATATCATAATAACATATGGAGGGGTGACAACTTGTCAGATGTCGTGCGTACTGTAATTACATGAATGTTGGCCAGCTGTTCGATCGTACGGCGACCAGAAATCTATCCCAGTACCACGCCGCATAACCTTATTTTTGCCGCGAGATCATTTCCTGCCTACCTAGGAAGGTTGGCTACTCAGGTTTTCAGGTAACGATAGGACTGATCCTAGTGCTCCCTCGCTTTCTGCCCGCCTGCCTGTCTGCCAGCCTGCCTGTCTGCCTTCCTGCTTGCCTTCCCCATGCAATTCTTCGGCATATCCCAAGGTGACGGTGGGAAGAAGGAATAGTAAGGTCTGGTATGATGCCAAGGTATCCATAAAAGGTAGGGATGTCGTCTCTCGACCTCGGTATTCTACCCTGTGGTAATCCATGTCACCTTCTGCAATGCCACAAACATGCGTGCTGGCTTTTGAGCAAGGGATATAGGATATAATCGCTACAGAACCCATCGCTGACGATCAGTCATAGACAGTTTATCGACAGGATTGAAACGATCTTGCCCTCTTGCCTGGCGTGGGGATTCCTCCGAACTCCTCCGAGCGGTTGACACGGGCTCTTCCGGCAAGCTGACATGCAAGAGGATGACCGCTGGATCAATCATTAGCTAGGTAGTTACCTAGTAACAGACAGTCAGGCAGCCTGTTTTACAATCCCACGTAGCCTCACTAGTCAATTAAATAATCAGTCGTAGGAGTATCGATAGAAGCACATCAAGGCACTTTCGGGGAACTCGGTGATGCCACGCGCTCATCCCTTAATACAGTAGGTATATCCTAGCCACGCCTGTTTCATGACCTACATACACGCACTTTTACCACACGTGGTTCACACGATATCTAGATCTATGTAATAAACTACCGGACCTACTTGCGCCTAGGCTGACCATTGAGAAGGGTATCACCCTAGTAGTAGTGCTCGGTCCGAATTCTAGAGTTGGCCCTTCATTTTAGACGGAGGAATAAGTATATAAAGCTGAGACACGGCTTGCAATATTGGGGGTTGAAATATTGAGACATGGATTCAACAATTATAGGGGGGGTAAGGACTTGGACTTGCATGGACATACTCGAATCGAATCGTAATCAGCTGCAGTTGGGTGGGCTAGAGGGAAGCTGGCTTGACGACCTCTTCATTGGCCCACTCACTTTCTTTCCCATGCGTACATAGATCCCATATGTTTTGTTCTTGGCTTTCACCTACATATCTCGTGTGTAGTACAACCAACCCAGGTTTCCTGTAGAGTTCTCTTTCAGCTCTTCTTGTACTACTTGCTGGTCACGTAGTCATTCCTTCGACTTCGCTCATAAGCTACAGACCTACCAAAGCCCTTTCGAACCCTTTGGACAAGAGAGCATGGCCTACTCGTTCCCGTTGCCCATAATTGATATCCTACCGGACCTCTCAGCTTATGCAACACAGAATGAGGTGTCGTGTGATCATGTCCGAGTTGGTATTGACGAAAACGAGGCAGTGGCTTGGGTACAGCTCTACCGCCCCATGAAACGAAACGCCCTCACCTTGGAGATGATCGACCAGATTTGCGAGATACTCGGAAAATTAGATAACGATGACAAGATCAGGGCCATGGTGCTCGTGGGGACGCGGAAGGCTTTTTGTGGTAAGTACATATGTGTGTGTATTAAGTAACAATAACTATCTGTTATTACCAATGACGGGAAACCCCTACACTTACATCTCGGATCTTGTACCCACCTGAAGCCTTCCTTTACCCCTACCAACGTGTTACCGGTAGGGTAATTCCCCTGCGGTATCAGCGAGCTATGAATATCTCACAAATCATGGAAAACCTTCTTGGATAACATGGAAATCAGGGGGTGTCGATATTGGAGAGCTGTCCGGTCTCTCCACAAGCACAGCGCATACGCGGAGATTCTTGTCAAATCTGAATGGAGCTTTTGGGGGCCTATCCAAGCCCATCATCGCGGCAGTTGAAGGCCTAGCAGTGCGTGTTTCTCCTAGATACTCTTCAAAAGCGCCTGGTATTTCGGTTTCACTAATTCTAGTCAAAAGCAGCTTGGTGGCGGATTTGAGCTTGCCCTCGCTGTAAGTCATATCGAGGGTTTTGTGATGGTGGTGCGTAACTGCATTACAAATGGACAACAGTGACCCAAAAAGGGCGAGAGAAATATCCAGGGTTCGAGGACGTCTTGTTCTACTATCAGCATGGACTCAGAAAAGCTTTTCATCCTGATCATCTGTCTTCTTGAACGCGGGAGACACAGTCAGGGATAGTTATAGGGGGCGCCAAAAGTCCATCATCGCTTATTTCAAATTCTCTAGTGTGACATTATCTATTCTACCATGGACTCGTTCTTCGGCTTGCCGGAGATCAAGCTGGGTACCATACCAGGCGCGGGTGGCTCACAGAGGTTGACGAGAGGTCTTGGGAAACACAAGGTAAAGTATTCTCTTGGCCAGAGATTGCAGAAGTTGAGGATCACAGAATCTCTCCCGACATTCGCGTCCGATGCTGACTATTTTTTGTGTTTGTTCAGGCGATGGAACTCATCCTCTTGGGACAGACAATATCAGGGGCGGAGCTTGCCCAGCACGGCCTGGTGAATAAAGTATTCAGCTCCTGTGATGCTATGTTGTTAGAGACAAAACAGATCGCGGCGCAGATTGCAGGCTTCTCGCAACCAGTGGTCCAGATTGCGAAGCAAGCGGTTCTACGTGGTAAGTTACTACGCCATGTCGACAGTGATAATGATACTCGAGCCTGACTGTTTGCCTCCGTAGCTGAAAACAGCCACCTCGATGGGGGAATGGCGACGGAAAAGTTGCTGTATTACGGTAGCTTCTCTTTTGAAGATTTCAAGATTGGCACGCAGTGTTTTGTGGAAAAGAAGCAGCCGGTTTTCAAACATAGGTGATTGTGAATGCAATTGCGCAACACCACCATGGTAGGTGATTGTGCTCATGAGGCTAGGGAGGGTGGTGATGAGATGTTTGGACTTCATACTTTGGGATTACCGGTTCCATTATTGATATTCAAACATCCGGGTGGTTCTCTAATCTTTATTGCTCATGTCAAGATCATGGGCCAAATCATGTCAGTGCGACGTGAAAATGTACCGTAATCTTTCAGCTCCCGAGGATATAGGGAGCTCTTGCTACTGGTGAGTGTGAAAGGTGTCTGACATGGGAATGGTCTACTTTGTGGGATAATGACGGGAGTGTGTATGCGACTTGGGTGTGGGGTCCAGATGGTTACATAGAGCCGTGCAGAAAAGGGGCTACGACCAATACATCGTGACTTCAGTAAAGAGGCCCTTATTCTAAATCCAAGGCATCCAGCGTAGTCTCACCGAGCCAAGAGCGTAGGCCAGAATTAGGACAACAACCGAAGCTCATCGTCTCGGCCTACTGGATATAGGTACTTCCTCTCAGAGGATCTCATCTAAGCCTCATGTACATAGTAGGTAGACATCGCAATGCCCATCAGTTATCCAGAGGAGACTTGACGGGATCCCAGCAGACCGGAGCGTAATCATCCGTCTCGAGCTTCTTGACATCCTCTTCCGACAATTCGAAATCAAACACGACAGCATTCTCCCCGATTCTTGAAGTCGTGACACTCTTAGGCAATGGTACCAGCCCCTTTTGGAGACTCCACCGAATGAGGATCTGGGCTCCAGACTTTCCGTACTTCTGGGATAGGGCAATGAGAGTGGCATCCTCCCATCTGGTGCCCTGAACGACAGGGGAATAGGCCTCGACGGCGATGTTACGCTTTGTACACCATTCAACGATGTCCCGACGAGCGCACCAGGGGTGGATCTCATACTGGCCGACAGAGATGACGCCACCTTTGCCCTTGCCTCTCCGTTCGACCTCGAGCTCGGCGATATGCTTTTCGAGTTCGTCGAGATGGTGAACACCGTAATTGCTCACTCCGATAGACCGGACCTTGCCCTCCTCTACGGCTTCTACCAGAGCTTTCCAGGTGTCCTTTCGGGCAGCAGATCCACCGTATGGGCAATGGATAAGCATGAGGTCGACATAGTCTAGGCCGGCTGTTTGGAGAGTGGTATCAATCTGGGCCTTGGTAGCAGCGTAGCTCATTTTCTTGGGGGGAATCTTGGAGGTGAAGAAAATGTCGGATCGAGGCAGCTTGCTAGCCCGGATAGCCTCGCCACAACCAGCTTCATTTCGATAAGAAACGGCCGAGTCAATGTGGCGGTATCCGGCGTTCAGGGCGTCGAGACAGGACCTCTCGGTCTCGGACAGTGGACTTTTTCGGTGAGTCTGAGTCTGAGGAGTAGGAAGTTCATGAGTCAGCAAAGTCCACTCACGTTTGATATACCTAAATGAAGTAATGAAGCAACGTTAGCTTAGCCAACTCATAGATACTCTGTTAAGGCAGGAACATGAAGACGTATACGTACACCGAATCCCAAGCGAGGTATCTCATACCCGCTGTTGAGCTTGAATGTAGAGTTGATATTGTAAGTGGCCATGGTCCTAGATGTGAGTGACGTTCGATTCAGGGTGAGGAAACGGGAGACGGGCGTAAGATTGGACCATCCACTTCTGATTACCGGCACCAACAGAGTCATAGATCGAGTCCTGTCAGACCGTTATGGTATAGACGAGCGGAGTAGATAGGTCTCCAAAGCGCCAGGTCCGAGATCAATCGAGGACCTCGTCCGATGGTTGTATCGTAGAAGTGACAATATGTGGCTTAGTGAATAAACTGACCCCTACATTTGCATAAAGCTACATGAGTGCATAGATAACTTACCTACATGCAACCTTGAAGCACCTTCAAGTCGGAAATAACGTCATTGTTCTGCTGCGGGGTCTTGTGGTGGATGGAGGGGTGCTGTAGACCTCTCTTTATCGATTACAAGCCCGACCACGGAAGTGATCGTCTCCCTCGAAGTACACCTCTAGGCTTGGTCTTGACACCTGCGACTAACATACTCGATATACCTAAGCCTTTGTCTACCATCTTCAACAGTCACTCTGGTTCCATGACAATGCCACTAAGTGAACCCGCTCGTATCCCGACTCATCGATACTAGGTAGTATCTATATCCCGCAAGGACTCACTGAACCTACGCTACCGCCCGACACCATCCCATCTTCCCATAACCGCCCGAGATGCAGCTGGTCGGTAGCAAAAGCTCGCGAAGTCTCGAGCAGATTGGGGAGGATAGCGTGTCTCTGCTCCCGACGGAGCCAGAAGATATGGTAAGAAGAGAAGAGTCCAGTCCATCATCATCCTGAATATTCTTCAACTTACCTCATACTGATTATACTCCATGTCACCGTAGTGGCACGCGAACAACCTCATAGGTCCAGACGATGTAATCAAGGCTCATGCGATCCGAAAAGTTACGACCGAGAGCAAGACGGGGAGTACCATGTCGGAACGGGTACACACCAACCTGACCATCCGAGTAACCTCGACCTTCTTTGACCCGGGCTCCTCACAATTACACGTCTCGGGCACTGTTATCGAGGAGAACAACTTCGTCAACTTGGGACAGTACCACACTCTCGACTTGGAGCTCAATAGGCCCTTCACGATATGGAAAAAGTACGGGTGGGATTCTGTGGCCAAGGAGACGCTCTCAGATGCGCTGAAGCAGGACAAAGATGGAGCGGTGGCAGCAGTGGTCATGCAAGAGGGGTTAGCCAACATCTGTCTGATCACCGAGTATCGTACGATCCTGAAACAGCGAGTCGAGAGCAGTATACCAAAGAAGAGGTCAGCCAGCTCGGATCAGGATTCAGGCATGAGGCGCTTCTTCGACAAGACCCTCTCGACCTTACTCCGGAGTGTCGACTTTGGCAAGCCACGACCGTTGCTCTTAGCGAGTCCGGGGTTTGTGGCAGGCGACTTCAAGAAATACATGTCGGACGAGGGCATGAAGAGGGGGGATAAGTCAATGATGGCCATGGCCAAGCAGGCGACAGTGGTGCATTCGAGTTCGGGTCACCTCCACAGTCTAAACGAGATCCTCAAGAGCTCCGAGGTTACGGCTACGATGAAGGATATGAAGTTCTCCAAGGAGACGAGGTTCATGGATGAGCTGTTCGAGAGGCTGCGGAGGGACGACGGGAGAGCCTGGTACGGCACGGGACCGGTAGAAAAGGCGGTCGCAGAAGGGGCTGTCGGTAGGGGAGGCGGGGTGTTGATGATCAACAACTCACTATTCAGAAGCCAGGATATCCGGACGAGGAAGAGATATGTAGCGATGGTGGACAAGGTCAAGGAAGACGGCGGCGAGGCGAGGATACTCAGTAGTGACCATGAGAGTGGGCAGCGACTGGATGCTTTAGGGGGTATTGCGGCGATTCTGACATATCCCATATTGGACCTGGATGAAGAGGATGACGAGGAGGAGGTTGGTGATGGGCAGACAGAGGACGACGCCATGGTAATATGAATAAGAATATGAAACAGACGGCCACAGAAGCCATCCATGGATGTAAAATGCGACCAACTGAAGCCCTGGAGTAGGTTATTACCCATTCACCCACCTGGCACGAGCATCCATACGATGAAATGATAGGATCACTCCGGGCAGCCATTAGATAGACTAGTTGGAAGTAAGTATCTCCACTAGCAAATCATGGGGATAGGTACATGTGAGCAATCTTGTCCACGTCAAGAACGTGGCAGCGCGGCGCATACTTACCGTCAACCCCTGCTTGTTTACTTTTACTCCAATGAGATGTCGTCGAATGTTCAACTTGCGACAAGCGACAGCTCTTCATTACATCATCCCCGTAAGTACCGATTCCAGGTCACCATCTACCTACCTAGGTAGGTACCTAGGTAGTCACTGATGCATCCCCAGGTCATCATCATCATCACCATCATCTCTCCCTCTTCTTACATCCACATGCAGTACACACATACCTACTTAAGTACATACCTCATAGGTAGCACACATACACTAGGTATACACATACACATCAGGGGTATCAAGTAGCTGCTCTGGCTACTCCTCTTAACAAAGGCCTTCGTCAACCTTTGTCAGTATCGGTATCCTAGAGTCGGACTCTTGCGCTTCGTATGGAAAACCACCTTGTTCTGCTTGCTTACTTCAAGGTTACTTGCTTACTTCCAATGCGAACCGCGGCTTTCGCGGAATTCCACGCTCGCACACTCTAAGGTTTTACTTGCATCAATCTGACCTGACCCCCCATGCCCATGACCTGCTGATCTCCGAGTCCGACTTCATTTCAATTCCATTCCGACTCCGGCTTCATCTCGACTCTCGCGGTTGCCCATAGGCGCGCCTGGCTGTAATTCCACCTTACCATCCCACCCGGGTATCTGTCGAACACTCCGCCACCTCCTCCTCCTCCTCCTTCTCCTAGCTACGGATACGCATCCATAGCTGCTGCGAAGTCTGCCGAATTTCCGAATCTCGCAACCTCCATTACACGCCCCCAGCTTATAGGGCAACGACTTGGACGACTCAAATCAAATCTCCGGTCGAAAACTCCGTTCACCCTTCACCACTCACCCGCACTCGAATCCCTCGCCTAGGTACTCTCTACCTACCGCCAACCGCCTCCCCCCTCCCGTGTTCGGTTCGGTTCGCTTTCGCTCAGATAATGGAAGATGGCCGCCGTCCCTCCCCTGACCACACAGGTCCCCGAGGGCGCGCGTCCTCTCCACAGCGACGCCCGCGCCGCCAATGGCAATACCAATACTAGTCCTCATGTTCCTGATGCGACTGGTGATCCCGCGCGATCACCAACCTCGTCCGATAGTCCAAGTATGTGTTATATCTTGCCTCCTTCTTCTCCTTCTCCTTCTCCCCCCCGTCTCTTTCGGGGGCCGTCTATTGTACACAAACAGTCTCTCTAGAAGATCTCTCCCGAGATCGGTTGCGATCACTTGTTTTATCAAACTTGCTTATCATGCTGCGTACCCTACTATGAGAATGGACAGGAGACATATCACAGACAGCTAGAGATACACTGCTAACCCCTTTCGCCCCTTTAGGTACCAACCTCCAAACTCTCGGCGCCAGTCGCAAGGGTCCCGCGAAGCTCTCTCGGAAGGACACCAACGGAAAGGATGCAAAGGACGCAAAGGAAAGCAAAGAAGTCAAGTTTGGTGCAAAGTCGACATCGCCAGTCACTACGCCCTCTGCCACCGATCCTCTATCGCAGGTATGTGTCCGTTTGGTTCGGTTTGGTCCGTTGCGTGACGTGACGAAACTAACAGATTTGCTTCTGCCAGCACATCTTCCTAAGAACGAATACCGAACGGTCCATTGCCTCGCGACTTCGCAATCCCGCGCGTCCTGATAGCCCTGCCAACGAGACATTACCACGTCCAAGTTCCGATCTTCCTTCCAAACACCCAACAGCGCAACCGGATACAAGCAGAGAAAAGAAGTAGGTCCCGTTTCGTCTGCTATATTCCCCATTCTCAGGAGGCTGCGAGTGCGAGTGAGTGCGGTACGAGTGCAGAGTCCAGCGCAAGGGGGTACCAGGGAGTGCCAGGGAGCGCCAGTACATGACGTCGAAATACTAATCGACTGACCTATCCTACAGGAAAGGGGGTTCATTCTTGAGTCGCCTGAGCATGATAGGTGGCAAGCGAAAGGACGACGATACGCATGATGGTGATTCGGAAATCAGCGAACTTAGACCTGAAGGTGCCAATGCTGTCGCATTCTCCTCAGCCGCTGTTGGCGCTGCCGGCTATATACCACACCATAAAGAGCCTCCGCGTTACATTCGCATGAGGGCACGCCACAAGAAAGTCCGGGAGTTCGATCGTGTATTCCTCGCCCAGACCTTGATGGGAACACGGAAAATCCCCGAGACGGATGAGGGTCCCGTGCCTGACGAGAGCGCCCCAGGTCATGGGCTTCACAACAAGAAAGGATCCGCCTCCGGAGGTGGTCCGATATGGTCAGTCAAGTTCAGCAGCGACGGCAGGTACCTGGCTACTGGTGGTAGAGACAGGGTAGTGCGTGTATGGGCTGTCATAGCCACGGCGGAGGACAGAAAGGCGTACGAAGAAGAGTCGGCGGCGGCGGCGGCGGGTTCGAATGAGGAGCATCTCAGCGCTCCCGTCTTCCGTACGAAACCGATTCGCGAATACACGGGTCATGAGGCTGATATTCTCGATCTGAGTTGGAGCAAGAACAACTTCCTGCTATCGTCATCGATGGATAAGACGGTCCGCCTTTGGCATGTAAGTAGAGAGGAGTGTCTGTGCACATTCAAGCACAAGGACTTCGTCACCTCCATCGCCTTCCACCCCCGTGATGATCGCTTCTTTCTAGCTGGCTCTCTCGATTCCAGCCTGCGGTTGTGGAGCATCCCAGATAAGACCGTCGCCTATTCGAGCCAGTTATCCGATCTCATAACGGCCGTGGCATTCTCGCCAGATGGCAAGACTGCGGTCGCGGGCTGTCTGAACGGTGTTTGTATGTTCTACGAGACGGAGGGACTCAAGTATCATACCCAGATCCACGTGCGCTCATCTCGGGGCAAGAATGCCAAGGGGAGCAAGATCACGGGGATACAGATGATGAGCTTTCCACCTGATGCCCCCGAAGGTATAGTCAAGGTTCTCATCACCTCGAACGATTCTCGTATCCGGATGTACAACCTAGGAGACAAGAGTCTGGAAGTCAAATTGAAAGGACACGAGAATACATGCAACCAGATCAGGGCCAGCTTCAGCGACGATGGTAGTTATATTATCTGTGGCAGCGAGGATCGGAGGGCATTCATATGGTCCACCAACGTCATGGCATCTGATAACAACAACGAGAAACCTTCGTGCGAGTATTTCGAGGCCCACGCCGATGTGGTAACGGAGGCTGTGTTCGCGCCGACCAAGACGCGGCAACTCCTACAAGCCTCGGATGATCCTCTATTCTCTCTTTGCAACCCGCCGCCCGTGACCCTACTCAGCAAGGAGGAAGCGACAGCAACGTCGGATCAAGAAGCGCAGCCAGAGCAGACAGAGAAGCTGCCTAAACCCAAGAAACCCGATGAGTCGCCCGCCTTCATCGCCCGCTCTAACCATTATGATGGCAATATCATCATAACCACCGACCACGGTGGGATCATCAAAGTATTCCGACAAGACTGTGCTTTTGCCAAACGTCGCCACGAGAACTGGGAGACAGGATCGACCTTCTCTAGAAAGCTGGGTCGCGAGGGTCTTCTAGGGCGGACGGGCAGCATCATGACGCGGACTAGCATGAGCAGCCGGGATCCGCATTCTCGGCGCGCATCTCTCTCGCAGCCTATGTACGGGTTGCAGCTCAACTCGGAGAGGATCAACACGTGGAGACAGGGCATTGAAGGCAACCCCGTCAGGCCGGTTTCCATCGCTGTTTCGACACCGGCGCGGAGTGAGAGGTCCATCTCGCCTAGCAAAATAGCGCGAACGCCGGCGGCCTCGGGGGCTGTCAATCCGGCGTCGGAAGCGAGGAAACAACAGTACATGAACACGTCGCCATCGATACACCCGACGAGCCCCACCTCGAGCATTTTTACTAGTCGCACGAATGAGCGGGTAGGACTTCAGGATACACCTATACCACCGACGCCTAGTTTCTCATTCCGTTCGATGGACGATGAAATGGATGGACTCCGGCTAGATCCGGCCGGGGCAAGTTACTCGTTCTGGAATCTGAATAAATGGCGCAGTATGGGACAGCCACGGTCCAACAGCAATAGTAGCGGCGGCGGCTTGAGTGGATCAACTGCTACTGGTACGGCTACTGGTACTACTGGTGGTGGCGGTGGTGGTGGTGGTAGTGCTTCGGGACATGGTCGCTCGATGAGTTCCACATTGCTGACGAACGCGGCGGCAGCATCAAGCGAGAGAAAGAACCGGCGGAAGAGCATGGGGACGAACCTGGAAGAGGTGATTCAGCAAGGCGATATAGGGCGTAGGGCAGCGCGGCGTAAGAGCATGCCTCCCGGTGCCGGTGCCGGTGCCGAGGTCCATGAAGGCGAAAGCTACCTGGCACCACCGGATCCTGTTGGGCGCAACCGGATCGGGTCGGGAAGCAGTCGTCTAAGCTCAGAGGTGACGAGTGAGGAGGGTGAAGAGACAGCATGCTCAAAGTGTGGCGGCCGGGACTTTAGGGCGAAGAAGGTCAGCGGGAAGCAGAGGCTGTTGTGTAGGAAATGTGGACGGATGGTGGACGCGTAAGGGAAGGGTAAAGGAATATACCGAGGTATACCCAGATATACATTTCGCTGGCCGGTCTGTCTGTTGAGATTGGATTGATTTGTCGCATGGAGTTCAAGGAGTTCAGTAGCGCACATATGCGTTGGAAAGCGTTGCTTGGGATAAGTTACGAGATACCACCCCCACCCCCTTGTTGGTTTTTTCCATCATTTTCAACAATCTACTGCGAATCAAGCCCAATGTTGGTACTGTCGACCGATTATGAGGTGCATATGCCCAAGTTCCTATCGACGGAATTCATTGGTGACCTGTCATGTACCATACCGAGACGTTCTCAAATATCCTCCCCCTATTCCTGTGGTAAGTACTGAAGTACCTGGTACCGTTCGATTCCGGGATGCCCAGCACGCCACAATGAGGATCCGGCTTAGGATCTCACAACACTAGCCACAATTCGCGGGGTTCGCTCAATGCGCCGGGTGGGCAAGTGGGGCAATAATTGGCAAAAAAAAAAAGATTTGTTCGGAAATGTTTCCTCGTCACAATCTTTTACTGCAACCTTTGCCTCTTCTTCACAGCTTTTCAACATTCCATTGTTGTCACCACGTACCTACAAAACTTCACGAACAACTCGTATCTACCACAAGAGAAACCAAACCATAATGTCGAAACGTACCGCCGAGTCCGACGGCCGAAATGCCCCTCTCAAAGGCGGTGGCCGTCCTGAGCCCATGGATATCGACAGCAAGGATATGGGTGAGTTCGAAGACGAGTTCGAGGACGAGTTTGAGAGCGAAGACGAGATCCTCGAGGCCGGCGTCGATGGTCGACCCGATGCTGAACGTGAGGCCGACGAACGGGCTATGGACATTGACAGCGCCAATGGTACCTTCATCGTCGGCCGTAACCAGCTCGAAGCTGGCCAACACCTCGCCCCTGATCTGGGCACCTACGAACTGCTTCACAATCTGAGCACGCCTTGGCCTTGTCTCTCTTTCGACATCGTCCGCGATACCCTTGGCGACGCCCGCGACAAGGTCTACCCCGCGACCATGTACACCGTGGCCGGAACGCAGGCCGAGGGCAGCCGAGAGAAGGAGAACCAGTTGATGGTGTTGAAGTTCAGCGGCCTGAGTAGGATGCAACGAGACGGCAACGATTCCGAGTCGGAAGATGATGACGATGATGATGACGACGAAGAGGCCGACCCCATTCTCGAGTCCAAATCCATTCCCCTAACCTCTACC
Source organism: Xylariomycetidae sp. FL2044 (assembly GCA_022376275.1). Lineage (NCBI taxonomy): Eukaryota > Fungi > Ascomycota > Sordariomycetes > Xylariomycetidae sp. FL2044. The sequence continues at coordinate 332,206 of JAJNOH010000042.1, read as the reverse complement.
ACCAACCGAATCCGAGCCCACCAGACCCCGAATCCAGATCCTGCGAGACCTCCTACCACCCTCACCGCGTCCATGACCGAATCCACAGATGTCTTCATCCACGATGTTACTCCCCACCTCTCCTCTTTCGACAACCCCGGGACGGTGATCACTCCGCAGCAGAACAAGCCGCTGTCGACGATCAGAGCCCACAAATCAGAAGGCTACGCGCTCGACTGGTCACCCCTGGTCCCTGCCGGGAAACTCCTGACTGGTGATAATGACGGGCTCATATACGCGACGACGAGGACCGACGGCGGCGGCTGGGTAACCGATTCGAGGGCGTTTCAAGGTCACACCAACAGTGTTGAGGAGATCCAGTGGAGTCCCCAAGAGGCGTCTGTATTCGCTTCGGCCTCGAGCGACGGCACGGTCAGGGTATGGGATATCCGGAGCAAGAGCCGAAAACCAGCCATCACGGTGCAGGTCAGCTCGTACGATGTCAATGTCATGTCCTGGTCTCGATTGACGACGCATCTACTGGCGACCGGCGCCGACGATGGTGTATGGGGAGTGTGGGACCTGCGCCAATGGAAAGGCGGTTCCGAGAAGCCGAGTCCCATCGCCAGCTTTGCCTATCACAAGGAGCAGATCACCAGCATCGAGTGGCATCCGACCGACGACAGTATGGTGGCCGTCGCTGCTGGCGATCATAAGGTCACACTCTGGGATCTCTCGGTTGAACTCGACGATGAAGAAAGCAAGGATACGGCCGGTGTTAAGGACATGCCGCCCCAGCTGCTCTTCGAGCACATTACGGAGCACGCGAAAGAAGTCCACTGGCATCCTCAGATCCCCGGTACGTTGGTTGCCACCGGTCAAGAATTCAGCGTCTTCCGACCTATTCCCGTCGTCTACGGTGTGCATGGGAAGTAGATTAAGTACTGGTCGGCGATCAGCGATCAGCGACAACCACTCCTCAACCTGGTCTCGTGCCCGTTCCTGTCGAGCGCCCGCCCTTCCCCCCAAGAAGAAGACGACCCAGGTAGTAAGCCAGTCTCCCTCAGTGACCTTCACGGCTGGCATCATATGAACCTACTTAGGTATGGTCGCACCACCGGTTCATTCGGTTTTATGATAGGCTATACCGTGGCCCTCAATTTCGAGGTAGCAATGCCTCCCTGCTGCCGTACTCGTACTCCCCGCGACAAAAGAGGCATGCCGCTCTGGTCTGGTCTGGTCTGGTCTGTGCCTCATCATCGTCTCCTGAGTGGGACAACTTCACACGATCCGATCGTGCCACTGGTCAACTGCAGAAACCTGGCCATACACAACTCGAAGCCCAAGTCTTTTTCCGTTCACCGGTTTGCCGTATCGGTCGGTGAGGCTGGTAACCACCAAAGAATTGTTGGTGAAGGACGTACAGTAAACCAATAACCCCTCGGCTTGTGGTGTGCCTTGTTGGCATCCCTTGCTGGCATGACTGGCCACACTATCTGGATATGGGCGAATAGCGCCCTGGCGCCCTGTCGTTGCGGCAAGATATAGGTCCCCTTGAACAAATGAGTGAATGAATGAATGAAACAATCGAAGCAGACTTGAATGAATGACGACTATTCGCGCCTCACGTACGGGCTTTTGTGATGACTGTTCTGTTCGATGCGCCTAGGAATACGCCAAGTAGAATGATAATAAGATTGTGAGCTTGCGGTGTCTATCTCTTCTTGACTGAGAATACTTTCATCACTTTCACCACCATGACGACGACGAAGCTTACGATTGTCGAGTTCAGCCAAAGACCACCTGCACACTACAATCTACACTACCTAGGTACCTTGCACACACTACCTTGTACACGCTACGTTGAACTCCTGCTCATCGATTGTTGGTGATGGCCTCGAGAAGCCCGTCAACACTTGCATTATGTACCTAGGAGATAAGCAGGATGATGTTGTTGTTGTTGTTATCACAAAACAGACCAAAGTCCATCAGCCTATCACATTGGATGGTCGTGGCCCTCGTAATCATCATCATCCCTAGCGTGTAACCATACTTCTAGGTGCCTACCATACTTCTAGGTGCCTACCATACTTCTAGGTGCCTAGAGCTCTGGAGGTAACCCACGAGACGGCTGATGTCAACGAGGCTACGACGAAGCCACCCCCCATTCATTCCAAGGTTGTTCCTCACTTTTGGCGGGCAGGGAGAGGGTGATCAACGATGGAGAAACCATACGAGGTAGACTGGGCGCTTATTAGTCGCCTCACCCCATGTCGGCTCACACCGAAAAACCCGAAAAGATCAGATTGCCCAAAAGTCCGGAACCCCCCAAACCAACGTCCATCCTTTCACCCGACCAATCAGGTGAAGGGTCTTGCCCGATTTAGGAAGCGCCTTCGCTCGCTCGGACGGCGGCCCTCTCTTGTTCTGAGTAGGTAAGGTCGTGTTATCATTATGTAGGTAGGTCTTCCTTTCTCACCCCATACCTATTCGATCATCGATCGCTGGTCCATCGTCGACGTTGAGAGACTACTCATGTACCTAGATAGGTAATGGAGGTCTGCCACCTTACATGCTCATATATGGAGGTAGCATCATTTGATCATGGGCACCTACCTAGGTATTAAGTACTTCCACCTACATAGGTATCTCTAGACCGACTCGACCAACCGTAAGTACAGCAAAAAGCTGACCGCCCCAAGCCTGTGCCACTGCAAACCCCCCCTTTCAACCTAGTCTACACTCGGTATGGTTGTTTCACCATCCAGAGATTACGGCTTCTCAGTGTGCGTGTGTCTCCAGTGTCCCGGTGTCTCTGTACCTAGATCCCCATTAATCTAAGAATATCCAATGTTACCCCCCAATAGTTCCAAGCTATATCAGACATACAGTACCTCATATATCTATTATGGATTGAGTCACCTTCAGTGTGTGCTACACTACACGACGACGACGCCTCCACGATACTCATACTGATACTCATACTGCCCACCCACCCACACACCAGCACAGCCATGATGAGTCTCCAGAAATTGGGGGTCAAACCTGGGCCTTGTACTACCGGTTTTAGGGGAGGTCAGGCCAGCCATAAGGCCAGCCATATAACCAACCTCTCACCCTTACCCTTACCCTCACAAGAACAACAACAACAACAAGTCGAGGCTGTACTAGACCCGCCCCTCTCCCCCCGTCCCGGGCGAGCGCTTGACCCGTCTTACACCGTATGTGTGTGTGTGCTTCCTCAGCCACTCGATCTGATGTCTTGTATACCATGATGAGTCGTTAGTCTCACTCAAGTTTCTCCCTCCAACCACCATCTATTGGTCCTACGGCAGGCTAAGTAGACGACATGAACCTGAATTCTCCGGAAGATACTGATGAGCACCTACCTAGGAAAGGTAGGTAGTAGTAGGTAATGGGGTAGGTTGACGAATATCATTGGCGTTCCCATGGATATCTGAAGGGTCTTTCCCCTCTCTCGAGAGAAAGTCTGTCGAGGATTTGGCTGTTGTTGATGAGACTGTTGGACGTAGTGATCTCCCGGCCATGGTGGATTCGGGTGGCCTTGAAGGGCTAGTTATCTTTCTTGTAGTCACACGTATCTATCCTCATTTCTCTCATTCATTCGTTCAGGGACTACTGACTCTAGATACCGGATATGAATTTCCCTTAGCTGCTATAAAGAGGGACGAATGCTGATACATTTTATCTTTTATCTTCTCTTTTGTCTCCCGGTATGACACCTAGGTTAATCTTTCCAGGGGGACATACATACATTCGTTCCCCTTCCTTCCATCCATCTTACATCCCTGGGTACACGTTCATCATTCGTGACATAACGCATAACCATGGCAAGTCATCTGGCAATCCAATTCGGCGTCGAAATCGAGCTTCTCCTCGGAAGTCGATCCAAGAAGCACAAGTCATGGAAATCGCTAGCTTCCGAGTTGAGCCTCAAGCTCATCCGTGCTGGTATTCCCAACCACCTCAACGAAGGCTTTGACAAGTCACCTGATAATTATCAGGAGTGGTCCCTGGTGCAGGAAGTCACCGTACCAGCCCAAGCCGGAAAACATCTCTGTCAGTAGTTAACCTAACCTAGAACAAGTCACCCACCTCCCCTCCTCCCTCCCCCCTACCCAAACCTCTTTCTCTCTCTCTCTCTCTCTCCCACGTCATGAAGGTGATGATGATGCTAGATGCTTAGCTCCCGACGATGCCTGTCGAGTCTAACCTACTGGGGTGTATATTGTATATACGTATATAGGGGGTCTCGAGCTCGTATCTCCCATCTTCTTCACGCCCGACGCCATCTGGGCCACGCACCTGACCACCATCTTCAAGGTGCTCAAGGCCGGGTTCACCGTCACGCCCTCGGCGCACTGCAGCACGCACGTCCACATCTCGACCTCGCCCCCGCTCGACGCGAGCCAGCTGTCCAGCATCGCCAAGTCGATCCTGTACTTCGAGCCGGCGCTCGACGCCCTGCTCCCGCCGGACCGCGCCTCGTCGTACTGGTGCCAGAGCAACCGCGCGAGCCAGGCGCTGAAGTCGCTCACGCTGCCCGAGTGCTTCGAATACCTCGACACCTACTGCAGCGGCGGCGGCGGCGGCTACGCTAATGACGAAAACGACAACGGTGTGTCCGCCGTCGCCGCCGCCATGTGTCTGTTCCCGGCCCAGAGCGCCTACGGCCGCGCGCACGGCCACGTCGAGGACTTCGTGCACGGCGTATACAAGTGGGACTTCTCGGGCCTGCTGGAGGGCGGCATCGGCACGCTCGAGTTCCGGCAGGCGCCCGGCAGCCGGAGCGCCGAGGACGTCAGGACCTGGGTCGAGCTCGTCGTCGGCTTCGTCGCGGGCGCGGTCCTGCACGGCGCGATGCTGGACCCACGCGGCGGCGGCGGGGAGGGTGGTCAGGTCGGTCTGCTGGAGCAGGAGCTCTGGTGGCTTCTCGGCGTCGGGGCGGAGACGACGCAGATTGGTGATCTGGTCGGGGTCGAGAAGCTGTTCGTTCAAGGAGGAGGGGGCCAGGGAGGGGGAAGAGGAGGGGGAGGGGGAGGGACAAAGGGACGATCGAGTAAGAGATAGGAAGAGGAAGAGGTGATCAAAGTAGTTAGTTAGTGTATCTATCGGGACAGCGACAGCGGGAGTTCTACTTCATCGGCCGTAATACTTGGAGTGTCTAACGAGCGGGCTACTAGCTACCTAGGTATCCCATATACTCCGATATTTGCTTTAGCTTCTATGCGCCTATTTACCTGAGGTGGTCAGTAGTCGGTAGTCGGCAGTTTGCCAACCCTCAACCCCCCCCCTCCCCCTGCATCATTCACCGCCGATCTCGTGATGTTCCTCACTAGACGAGATTTACTCATCATCGACGCTCCATTGATCAGTGACAGCACCATGACTCGCATCACCAACAAGTCTCGCGTACTTTGCCAATGCTCCCCTTCGAATCACCGGCTTGGGAGCCTTCCACTTGTTCCGCCTCTCTTGTAGTACACCGTCATCCACATCGACCATATCAATCCGATTATTCACAGCATCGATCGTGATCTTGTCGCCGTCCTGCACCAAAGCTATAGGCCCCCCAACTGCTGCCTCCGGAGTCACATGTCCGACGATGAAGCCATGACTTGCACCGCTATACCTACCGTCCGTCACGAGCGCTATGTTGTTGAGGCCAGCACCCATGATGGCTGCCGACGCTCTCAGCTGCTCTGGCATCCCTGGACCTCCCTTTGGTCCTTCGTAGCGAACGATCAAGACGAGGTTCTCGCCTCGGGGGATTTCGCCTCGAGACAATGCCGTGTTGAGCTCGTGTTCCTTATTGAAAACGCGTGCCTTGCCCGTGAAGCTTAGGCCCTCCTTCCCCGTAATCTTGGCGACGGCTCCCTCCGGTGCGAGGTTGCCCCTCAGAACACGAAGGTGGCCTGTCTCCTTGATCGGATCTGACAGGGGACGTATAATAGGTTGGTCTGGTGGTAGACTGGGCCAGTCGGCGACGTTCTCGGCGAGGGTGCGACCCGTGACTGTAGGTATCTCCCCGTTGATCAGCCCGGCAGCGATGAGCATCTTCAACACGGACGGAGTGCCCCCAATCTTATACAGGTCCTCCATCAGGTATTTTCCGCTGGGTGCCAAGTCTGCCAAGTAAGGGGTCTTGTTGCTAACCCTATCGACGTCCTCTAGAGTCAAGGGCACCTCGGCCGTATTCGCCATAGCCAAGAAGTGTAAGACGCCGTTCGTAGATCCGCCCAGGATCATGGTGATGACCAAAGCATTCTCGAACGATTCCTTGGTCATCAAGTCGCGCGGCCGTATATCCTTTTCCATGGTGGTCTTGATCACTTCACCCACCCTCTCACACTCGCGTGACTTTTCCGGAGATAGAGCGGGATAGGAAGATGAGCCAGGCAGAGTCATACCCATGGCTTCGATGGCCGTTGCCATGGTATTGGCAGTGAACACTAAAGAGAGAGAAAGAGAAGGAGGAAATGTGAGCCGCAGTACATCCAGCAGAGACAGAAAGGGACATGGCAGACTGCCCAGTCGGCCTTGTTCGATGGGATATACTTACTGCCTCCACATGCTCCAGCACCCGGGCATGCATGTCGTTCGATATCGGCCAGGACATCACTCGGAGTCCGACCATCGGTACCGGGATTCGTCTTGGCATGAAGCCGGCCGTACGTGAAAGCGCCGGCTGCCTCGTAACAGGTGCTAACACTAATATCCCGCTCCACTAGGTTGGAGTGCCCTTTACGGATGGTGCCGCCGTACTGATCATGTCAGTATGAAATATTAAGGTCAATTGTTTGGTAGACTATTTTGTTTTGTTTATGACTGGGTGCCGGAGCAAACACAGTACTCGCGTGCTTTCAAAGGAGGGGGGAAAGTTCTGGGGAGGGTAGACATACGATCATAATAAAAGGTCGGTTATGCCTCGCTGCGGCCATCACGACACCCGGCATATTCTTATCGCAGCCAGGAATCGCAATGTTAGCATCGTGATGTTGCGCACATGTCACCGTCTCGATGCTGTCGGCGATGAGGTCTCGTGACTGGAGGGAGTATCTCATGCCTTGGACGGGTACAGTCAGCAAAAGATGTACGTCGAAGGGACACGGAAGAGCCAGCTAACCTTCGCCTCCCATCGTGATGGCGTCTGAAACCCCTACGGCATTGTATTGCCATGCTAACATCTTCTGCTTCTCGACTGATCGCTTTACAATCTTTCCGAACTCCAACACTTCGTTGTCGGTTAGTGTTCTCTCGTTCTTCAGAGTCTAGCACTTCTTCTTCTTCCATCAATCAATAATGGACTTACAATGGGTGCTGTGTCACAAATGAGCACAAGAACGGCAGTCATCTTGCCTGTCTTCTCTCCCTTGAGGGGGGCCATCACTCACTTGCACTACGGAAGCCAGCCAAGTCAGGTCAAAGCAGGTGAAACGTGAAATGATAAGACAGGACAGGGAGGACTCACTGGATTGCCTTCCCACCAAACAGTCGAGATACCAACATGGGCAGCATTTTTCATCATATCTTCATCTGGAACCCCCGCTCCATAGAGCATTGCCTAAGTCGTCAATTCTGAATATCAGCCGTTCGGTCGGTCATTGCTGTGTCTCTCAAATGCTGCTGCAGTACACCCCCATGACTCCCGTTCCTTGGAGCGAGGCTTTCCTTACACACGGTCAGTCATCATGACGGGAGACTAACCTTGGCACCGGGAAAATCATGCTCTCTCGTGAGCATATGTGACCATCTATTGAGGGGCCCCCCTGGAGGTAGACATCGGAACTGAATATATTGAGGATCCGATTTGGGGTCTGCGATCCCCACACCTTCACTCGCTGCTGGTGTATCACTCATGATCGGTAGGCCCTGTAGAGATGATGATGACCGTGGGACTGGGAGTAAACACGCTGATACAGTCGTCGATCCCGAGATAGATACCTAGGTATCTGGATTGTCGTCGGCCGGGTGTTCGTTAATGCGGGATCGTGATATGATATGATGATGTCTTTCTGATATTGCGAATTACCCTTACCCTCGTATGTCACTGATTGGATATTGTCTTTCTGGTGCACCTTGACCACGATTCACGGTCACAGCTTTTTATATCCTACAGACTTGAATGGTATGCCAATGATTCATGAAGATCCAGAAGAGGTAGTATTCAGATCCCCTCACAACCTTAGGTTTGAAGCTGGGGCAATCGGGGTAATGTGGTACCGGATCGTGGCCGAGACTCGGGGAGCACAGTACCTAGAGGTAGGTGGTAGTCTACCTAGGTAGGTATGAGGTGAGTGAGGAGATTGTGCGGAGGCGGAGCTGGGCACTCACTAACTTAATGCACGAATCAACACCTAACTTACCTAGGTAGGTTAATGGTATTCCGTAGATCCACGCGCCGATGATCTGAGTTCCTCAGGTTAGGGGTTAGGTAAGTAGAAGTTTAGGGCCTTCTACACAGGTTGTACCGCTGCATACCTTCTAAAAGTACCCTCCCTAGGAATATGCGGTAGTTACCTAGATACTGAGTAGCAGCCTAACCGAGGGAACTTCTGCTCTGGTCCCAATAATACTTACACATGGCACGACGGGAGAGGAGCTCCTGGTCTCGAATAGAGCTGTCGGCTGAGTGTGAGATCGCAATTGAATAAGTTACTAGACTATTTGATAATCTCCAACCTCGGCCCTCGTCCCATTTCTAGGCTTGATCTCTGTATCTGCCTTACACAGATCCGGGCTTGATCAGGATACCGACCGAGGTAAGGGACGGAATGAAACGGACCTCATGATAGATAGTTCAGAAGCTGCTGCGACAATGAAGAATCCCAATTGAAGGAAGGCGAAAAGGTCCAACCCTTCGCTTAGAGCACATATCTGAAGTCGGTATTCTCCAAGTCCGTCTTGTCATGCATTCCCAAGCGCATGCCGTCAATCTTGTCCTCAGACGATGACCCCAGAGCACCAAACACTCTATCCCTTCTCCTATTCTCGAATACCATGTAGAAGCGCAGGGCTATGGCACAGAAGAAAGCCACACAGAAGAATACCAGAATACTGGCGATGGCTAGCAGGTACTCAGGAGCATCCTCGCTTCGGAAGAAGAATGGTCCGGCGATGTTACCGGCAGCGAATATGATCAGGAGTAGCGTGTTGGTGAAGGCTCGCTTCGTGTGTCCGGCGACATTCTGTCCTACAATGGTCAAGACGAATGGCCACTGATACCTCGTAGGTTAGCCTGGGAAGTAGCAAGCATGATTGATAAATACAGATAGATAGATCAACAAATTTCGTGATAGTTGGGGATGCATTACCGTGACAGCATACGAGTTGATAAGCCAGTATGCGAATGCGCGTCCGTACTTGTTGGCATCTGAATCCAGTGTGGCGTAGACGGCAGCGATACCGGCAATGGCTGGAAGCAGAGGGATGATCATACCCCAGGTCCTCAGGTTTCCGTACTTCATCGAGAATATTCCCCAGACAATCATGCTTCCCGCACTGACGACAGAAGAGGGAAGTCCGATGAGCAGGGTTCGGAACGAGTCGAAACCGAAGCCAGAGATGACCAAGGATCCGAAGCTCGTTAGACCACCGTTAGGAAGTTGGGTGAACAATACGAAAGCGAGGACGAGCCACGTCTTCGGGTCGATAACAGTATGCCATAGCTGATAATTCTTCCACTGGTACCCTTTGATACCCATCATGTTGGATGCCACTCTTCGCACAGCAATGATCTGCTCCTCGTGGGTTAAGAATCTGGCCTTGTTGGGAGTCTGCGGCATCAAGAATAGCCAACCTAGGCCGACGAGGATACTAAGAAGCCCTAGTACCAGGAATATGTACATCCAAGGACGAAGGGCCGTGTTCGTGATATGACCCAGGCCAAAGGACATCAGGCTGGAGAGGATGGAAAATGCTCCTTGCATGGCAGCCCCTATCGGTATGTTGGTAAGCTCATGATCCATGATGCTTATTGGGATCAGAATCGCAAGTCGATATCAATGTCGATAACTTACACAACATGGTCCTCCATACCTGCTCTTTTCGGGTATAGAACATACTCGTGTACAGGACAAATCCCGGGGTCACTACACTCTCTGCGGCACCTAATAGAAAACGGACCACCATCAGGCCAGCGAAGTTCTTGAGACCGAGATGTCTGGTACATGATCAGCGAGGTGAACCAGCGAGAGTGGCCAGACAGAATGAATGACCAGCGAGCTTTGGGGACTCCGACTCGTAGACGACTGATAGGGACTATGGACGATGACTTACGCAAGCATGAGGATTCCCCAAGTCAATATCGAAATACTCAATATTCTTGCCGTCTGATACCGCTGTAGGATAAAATTGGCAGGATATTGGGCCACCAGATACCCGAAATAGAACATCGAACTCGCCCACTACACACAAATGCACGTTACATCGTTAAGTTAGCCGGAATAGACTAGACCTTCATCCTTCATCGCAAACCGCCAGAAAATGCCGCCTGTGGCTGATGGATGAATAACCCAAGCGAGTAGCAAGAGCAAAGTGACAAAGGTCGACGACCACAGCAGCAGCAGCAGCACTTACAGAGTATTGAGTTCCCACGAGTCCTAGATCTTCCCTAAAGTCAAACAGAACAGCCCATCCCATAGCCACCTTATCGACGTAATTCAATCCATACAAGGCACACATCAAAGGAAGGAGATGACGATCGATCTTACGACGAACGGCATCGGCGGCTTCTTCAGAGGCATCTTGGGGGCTCGTCTCGTCGAACAGCTCATAACCTTCGTCAGCAACCTCGCCTTTCAATTCGCTTGCCTCCACCGCACCAGTATGGCTGGTAGTCGGCTCGATGATATCGGCGTTGGTCATGGTGAGAGAGGGATCAACGGCTAGAGTGATGTGATGATGCACAAGTCCTTCGAAACTTTGTAGACTTACTTACGGTAAACCTCTGGAGGGCACGACAACAACTTATGAGCATTGAGGCCTTCACGTGAGACGTCAGACTGGCCATGGACTTCATCCAATATCCATTATCGTGTCGGCTTCGGTCCGGTATGCCATTACCATACTGGCTCTATCTAGATACTAGATACTTACTTGTAGAAGACCCCCTGCTTATCATCAAACCTCCACCAACCGAGTCCCGACTTCCGAGAGATGGGCAGTGACTTGACTCCACCGGAGAGGGAAAAGCCGATCACCATGCCACGCCATTTTTGAGAGTCTTGAGTTGAATTGCGGAGATTGCGACGGTAATCGGCCGACCAGTGCTGGCTACTAGCGTTCCGAAACAAGCCGTCACCCGTGCCCACTTTTTTGCAATTTTTATACACACTTTTTAAAAAACCACGACAAAGTCATTTTTTTGATCAATTCGATTAATAACGTTAATTTAGCTATATTAGCGTTTATTTATTATTATAATTATTTATTTAACGATATTTTATAATGTTTATAATTAATATTTCGATTTTTTTTTTATTTATTATAACGTAAAAGTAAAAATAATAAAGATAGCACGATAAATAGCACGATAATTAATATAATAAATAACACGATAAATATTATAATAGATATTACGATAAATAATAATATAAATAGCAGTAAAAATAATAATAAAAATAATAATAAAAATAATAGTATAAATAGTAAAATAAATAATAAAATAAATAGCAAAATAGATAATAAAATAAATAATAAGGATAATAGCATAAATAGCCTTTAAATAGCAATAATAAATAACAAAATAAATAATATAATAAATAGTAAAATAAATAATAAAATAAATAATAAAATAAATAATATAAAAAATAATATAATAAATAATAATATAAATAATAATATAAATTATTGCTATTTATATATAATATTATAAATAAAATAAATAAAAATGCTATTTTTATTATTATTTATTTTATTATTTATTATTATTATTTAAACGCTATTTATATTATTATCTTTATTATTATCTTTATTATTATTTATTATTATTATTTAAAGGCTATTTATATTATTATTTTTATTATTTATTTTATTATTTATTTTATTATTTATTTTATTATTTATTTTATTATTTATTTTATTATTTATTTTATTATTTATTTTATTGTTTATTTTATTGTTTATTTTGCTATTTATCGTGCTATTTTTACTATTTAAAGGGCTATTTATCTTATTAATTTTTATAGTTTTAGCAAAATTAATTTATATATAAATTAAATATAAAGCTATTCGGGATAAATTATATTTTTTAAACGTTATTTTATAAAATATATAAATAGCAGCCTTTAAATAGTAATAAAAATAATATAATAAATAATAAAATAAATAGCAAAATAAATAATAAAATAAATAATTAAATAAATAGCAAAATAAATAATAATAAAAATAATAATAAAGATAATAATAAAAATAATAATAAAAATAGCAATAAAAATAATAATAAAAATAATAATAATAAAAATAATAAAATAATAATAAGGATAATAATAAAAATAAGGCTATTTATATAATTTTTGTTATTATTTTTACTATTATTTATTTTATTACTATTTTTATTATTATTTATTTTATTATAATTTTTACTATTATTTTTATTACTATTTTTCTATTATTTTTATTACTATTTTTCTATTATTTTTATTACTATTTATTTTGCTGTTATTTTTGCTATTATCTTTATTATTATCCCTATTATTATTTTTGCTACTATTTTTATTATTATTATTTTTCTATTATTTTTATTATTATTTATTTTATTATTATCTTTATTATTATCTTTATTTTATTATTTATAATATATAAAAATGTTTAAAGGTTATTTATATTATTTATGCTATTTTTAAAGTTTAATAATGCCTTATAATCGTTTAATTGATCGAATTGATTAAAAAAATGACTCTATCGTGGTTTTTCAAAAAGTGTGTGTAAAAATTGCAAAAAAGTGGGCACGGGTGACGGCTTGTTTCGGAACGCCAGTACATCGCAACGGCACCCTAAAGCCGAAGGAGGAAGACCAATAGTATACCGGTCAATCATCGGGCTTTGCCGACAATGTTAAGACAAGCCTCAATCGCAGCGCCAACCAATGGCAATAGACTGGGATCTTTTCTTCTGCCAACGCGCCCCCGCCTCGAAGTCACAGGTTTTTGGATTAGATGAAGACGAATTGTCGCGAAACCCCAGGAACCCCAGAGCTTAGCCATGCAACTCCCCGACATCGATCGTGATGACTGCCTCTCTATCCTATCCAAGCTCGTGCAGATCAAGAGCTACTCCCAGACAGATGGCGAGCTGGAGGTCACGGCGCATATGGCCCAGAAGATGAGGGAGATCGGGCTCGAGACCGAGTTGGTGCCATTCGATGATGGTAAGAGACAGAATGCCGTCGGTATCTGGAGAGGCAAATCGTCAGCAGCAGCAGCAGCAGCACCATCACCCACATCACAAGTGCCATTATCATCACCATCACCATCACCATCATGCTCAGAGAAAACCCAGCCAAAGGACGAGCCGAAGAAGGACAAGAAGAAGAAAAAAGACAGTCGGGCGAAACCGTTAGTGTTCAACGGCCATCTCGACACGAACCCCGTATCCGAGGGCTGGACGATAGACCCTTGGGAGGGCAAGGTCGACGACGCCTTCATCTACGGGATCGGGGTGTCCAACATGAAGTCCGGGTGCGCGGCCTACTACTGCGCGGTCAAGACGCTGATGCAGAGCGGGTGGCGGCCGCGCGCCGACGTCACGCTGACGTACGTGGTGGGCGAGCTGCAGGGCGGCGTGGGGACGCTGGCGCTTATCGAGCAGGGCAAGATCATCCCGTCGAGGTCGGGTTCGGATTCGGGGGACAGCGGCGGATATTTCATCAACTGCGAGCCCTCGGATATCCGGGCGGTGACGATGCACGCCGAGGCGCTGACGTTCGAGATCACGCTCCGGGGCGTGACGCGGCACATGTCGGCGCGGGAGGAGGCGCAGGACGCGATCCTGGCCGCGTGCGCGCTGATCCCGAAGCTCGACGCCCTGGTGTTCGGCGGGGCCCGGAGCCCCGAGCACGCGCGGTGCAACCGGTGTCAGGTGGGCGTCGTGCACGGGGCGCTGGGCGAGGACCTCTCGGAGTGGCGACCGCCGCAGGTAGCCGACGTGTGCCGGATGGCGGGCAGCGCGCGGTACGCGCCGGGGCAGACGCAGGAGGGGGTCCTGCGGGACATAGAGGACGTGGTGAGGAGCGTCGTCGCGGACGGGTTTCCGGGGATGACGTACGAGCTCAGGCAGCGGTTCGAGCCGACGATGCCGGCGTTCGAGGTTTCCCGGGACGCGGCGGTGGTGCGGGCGCTGAACCGGGCGTACTGCGATGTCCGGGGCGAGGAGCAGCCGACGGGGGTCCTGGCTCCGGTCTGCTTCTACGGGTCCGACGCCGGGCACCTGTACAAGAGGCTGGGGATGGAAGGGGTGGTGTGCGGGCCTGGGGGCAGGTATAATACTCGGCCGGACGAGAAGGTGGATATACCGGATTACCTCGACTGCATCCGGATGTTTATGCGTGTCATTGTGGACATTTGTGGGGGTTAGTTCCCGCGATCAGAGATACTAGATACCGTCGGCTACCTTCTAGGGTCAAGGGAGTTGATCTCAAGATATTGTTCTATGCTCATTGGGTCAGTTGCTGATACCAGAGCATGCTGAACATAGGCGTATTCCGCCTCGATTCGCGCCCAAGTGATGCCTCGGTTGACAGAGCCATGCGCAGTGAGCCAGATAGATGCCTTGGGCACTGATGAATGGGAAGGAGTAACATGTGAAAGTCAACGGGTACGGCAGAGATGTCATCACATGAAGAAAGGTAGACGCACAGAACAGGAGTGAAGAAGAGGAACACTGAATGAGAAAATGTCAATATCATCGCTAGTCTATGGTATGTTTAAAGGGGCGCCTCTTCTCTACCAGGAGAAGAAACTCGAAGCTGCACCTATTCCCTGAACGCCACATGATGCAAGTATGCAATACCTAAGCACTAACACCGTTTACATTCGAACCCCATTACCTCTCTAGTCCATTATCAGATTTACCCAATCTGCTGAACAAACTGCGGGCCAAAACTAGGCGTAGCAACCAGCTGAGGAGCGACGACAGATGTGTAGGGGAGTGTAGCCACGGGCGTAGGGTCGAGCTTGCCGTAGACGGGGCATCGCTTGAGGGCGACAATCGAGTTATCACCCGCCTGGTTGGCCACGAACACGTGGGACTCGTCCAGGCTGAGGCTGAACATCCTGGGAAGGATACCGGCGCTCGAGACGGTGTCGGCAAAGTTCAGAATCTGGGAGGCCTCGTCGAACACGAAGTGGGCAATGCTGTCGGTCTCGTTGCCGCTCAGACGGTTCGAGATGTACACGTCCTTGTTGTTGCTAGCGACGGCAACCTCGCCGGCCGCGGCGGACGTGGCATTGGCTGGGGGGAACGCGGCGCCGTAGGTGCTCTGCTGGCTGAGCTGCGTGAACTGGATGGAGGTGTTATCGGCGTAGTTGAGGGAGAACAGGAAGACCTCGCTGGACAGCTCGCAGGCCACTACATAGAAGTGCGCACCGTCCTGGGTGGTAATGAAACCTCCGTGTCGTGGTCCGCTACCCGCAGGCAGAGTCACCGCGGTCAGGCTGGTGAAGGTGCTGTCGAGGACGAGAATCTGGTCGCCGCCCAGGTCGGGAAGGACGTAGAATTTCTTGGTCGGGTCGAGTAGGGCCTGGTGAGGATGACGTTGGGTCTGACCAGGTCCGAGGGGCCCACTGATGGTGATCTGTTTCGACGTCGTGAGGCTGCTGTCCTCGGGCGAGACGTCCCAGACGTCGATCGTGCCACTGCCGTAACCCGCTCCCACCAACTTGGTCTCGTCCTCGTTGAAGGCGATAGAGACCACACCTCCCGAGCTTACGCCGGCGGATAACCATTTGGGGTTGCTCAGGTTGTCATCGAGCTGGAAGACGTTGGTATCGTTGGCGTTCTCGTTGACGGCGATCAGTTGCTTGGTGGATTCCCTGTAGATCATCCAGCTCGGAGCCGAACCCTCGGTGACATTGGGCTTTCCCGTAAGTGTGAAGCTCTTGCCATTGAAGTCGGCAGTCAAGATCTCATAGGGAGCACCGATGACCAACTTCATAGTGGGGGAAGAAGTGTCGTTTTGTCGCCTCATCAGGGACGACGGGGCGGCCGAAGCTGCTAGGCCAAAGGAGAGTAATGTTGATAGGGTTCGCATCATCATGATGTTTTTGTCTTCTTTCTTTTCGGTCGTAGAATCAATCAATCCCACGTCAAGTAGGTAAAACGAACGAATGATATGAAATGAGTAAAAATAGAAACGAGAAGTGAAGTGAAGAGGAGAGAAGAGAAGTGAACAAATATCTTTTTCTTTTGGGTAAAAGGTTTAATAAACCAGGGGTCTGGATGCCATAGGGGGGATGCCCAGGTGTTTTTATAGACAGGAAAGGAGGAGCAACGAGAGCAAAGCAACAACAAGCCAAGACTGATGTACCAACAGACTGGGTGTTGATGAGATTGGTTAATAAAGCCAAGCGGTTTATGGGTTGTTTGTCTGCTTGACCAGTGAAGGGGTTCTGGCTGGTTTGATGACTGGGAAACAAAGGACGGAAAGTCGCAGCAGAAAGCAATTGAATGGTTCCGAGTGAAGGAAGAAAGGAGGTCTCTTTCTATGTTCACTTGGGAAAAAAGAAAGAGAAGTTCCAGATCAAACAAAGAATGAATGTTGGTAGTAGTAGTGTATGGGTGTATGACAACGTTCGATTAAACCTTGTCACAATGGGTTGTCAGTCAGTCTCGCGGCTTTGTTCATCCAATACAATCCATCATGCATGACTCGTTCTTAGGAGGCAAGGTTTTACTCACAGGGTCGACGGGCTGGCAGTTGACGACAGTATCTGACATAGTAGATTCCGACGTAAAGTGAAGATACGCAGAATTCGGAGGATACTGAAATGGATGGGAGAGGGGGGAAGGGGAGAGGGGTAGGTAATAAGGGGCGAAGGCTGAGGATGAAGCTCTCTCTTGAACTGATGGGATCAATGATCAAGTGGATATCCAGCACGCTCAGCCTTGCGCCAAGCAGCAAGTAAGAGAGGCATTGGCCTTTGCGGGGGAACAGGAGAGAGTGCTGGATGCCGATTGCTGGATGTTGGATGCTGGATAGGATATTCAGGGGCTCCGTCGTGCAATCCTACAATAAACGAGAGACGTTTGGTAGATCGTTACCCGCCCCGGAACTCGAGGTGGACGCCCGAACATGGATACGTGAATGATCGCATTTCTGATCATGAGTGATAGGCTATCAGCAGCCCAGCCCTGTTTGTCCCTTTCGTCCCCGCCCCCTTGCAGTTGGGGGGTGGCCTGCGGACCTGCAGGATTCACTCCTCTGCTGAGAGTCTTGCTTAGCCTGTCAGCTCGTCAATTCATCTGGTCGTTGGAAACATTCGCGGCAGGCGGCTAAGCCCTCCTCCTCTGCAGCCCGGCACCTAGCGTGGCTGGGCAGGTTTGAGGTTTATGCTATTGTAGTAATAGACCCCCAGCTGGATGAAGGGGGAACTTGAAGAAGAGAATCCTACCTCCGTACTTCGTGTATATTCTGTCCATCATTAGTCCAGCAAATGATGTATTTTTAGCCCTCGTGCTCTCTCATCCAACTATTCTTTCAGGTCCCCTTCCCGGTTCAAGGCCGGGTGAGTGAGGGGGACAGGCGGTAAGTACCGAACCAGCATAACCTACCTAGGTACCTATGTACCCAGCCAGTCTTTCAATCGATCACTTCGAGTACTCCATCATACAGCACCCTACCGAAGTACTTAGATTCCATACATGAATCAGAGATTATTCTAAAAGGAAGCCAATTAGAACATTATCCCATATACCCAGAGCAACCGATTTCAACTCTATGTACGCCATCATGGATGTAACGTGTTGTGCTGTGCCTTCTATAACCAATCTATTATTACATACCTACATGTAGGTACTTCGTACGTACTCATCTAAGGTTACCATGCTGCGCCCGCCGGCTCCCGAAATTACCGCGTGATGGAGACGATCCTGCGCCAGTACTCCGGACGAAAGCCCTGCAGCAAATTGGCAAAGATCCAACGACCCGCCTCCTCCCGCGATATCGTGTACCCGATCTCCCGCTTCTTCTCGACGACATTCCTGGCGGGATCCTCGATACTTACGCGGATCGGCGCGTCCGTCTCGCCGTCGTCGACGAGCAAGCTCATGCGCAGCACGCAAAACGTCTCCCCGCTCGCCATCAGCTTCTCCTCCATCAGCCTCTTGTCCCGGTGCGGGACCCCCATCAGCTTGTAGAGCGGCAGCATCAGCAGGGGCAGGTCCCGGCCCGTCTGGGAGATGCCCGTCGAGCTGAGGCCGACGATCTTCGGGTGGTGGTGACCAGCGACGGCGATGGCGCCCCGGGCACGTACTCGCTCCAGCGCGGCCACGAGCGTGTCCATGCCCTTCTCGCATACGTGCGGATCGTCGATGGTCATCTTGGACAGCACGGGGCGGCCGCCGATGGAGGAGATGACGGTGTCGACGAGGCGGGTGGCATCGTTGGGGTCGGTCAGACATTGGGCCACCGCCTCGACGTCGTGCGCGTTGCCGGCCACGACGTGAAGGTTGGGGTATCTCGAGGTAGGTAGCTTGTCTGTGAGCTTGGCTGGTGTACGGCATAAAGCTACGCATGTGAGGCCGGCGTCCAGGGCATGTCTAAGAGCGTGATGGCCACAGCCGACAGAAGCACCGATGAAGGTGACTGTTCGGGTTGTGAAGCTCGTATCCATTTTGAATCTCGTGAGGCCGTTCCTCGTCGTCGTAAGAGTCCGAGTTCTAAGGTAGTAGTAGAAGTGGTAGAAGAAACAGGACACAAAGAAATCCGATATAATTGGGATCGTTTGGATAGCGTGGTCAACTGTAGTAGAGAGTATCTAAGTAGGTAGAGAGTAGACCTTGGGTTGCTAATGCTGGTGCTGGTGCTGGTGCTGGTGCTGATGCTGATGCTGATAGTGATGCCGATATCCCATAGTAAGAGACCCGGCGGGAGACAGCCCCTTCACCCTTTTTATCTATCCTCGCGTCGCCGTCGCGCACGCATACCCATTAGCCCGAGAATGGAAAAAAAAAAAAAAAAAAAAAAAAAAAAAAAAAAAAAACCCATCTATGATCTCCTCGTGTAGCTGAATCCATAATGCACCACCTTCTGTATCCTAGTTACTGTATGTCCCCGGACCAAAGAGAGGGTATGTCGGGTACACGTCGTGTAAGTCGGAGCCGAGAAAAACGCGAAAAATGGCCGGCGCTCGCTAAAAAAGGTCACTACCTACAGTATCGTCATACCTAGGAATACACGCACGTTGCCAGCCATCTCGCCCGAAATTCGCGACAGGTTGTAATACAACCTGGAAACGCGCTTGTACACGCCGGATCAAGTCACTATCACAAGCAAGCAATACTTCTGGTTACCTCGAAGACCTATACGGAGTATGTCTGACCCGATTTCTCTCAGTCTTCGGCCGGGACTAACGAAAACCTCCATGTCCCCTAGGTAGGTTTCCAGGTATCTACATAACGTGTACATAGGTAGGTTTCTACTAACCGGACACACACACACCTCAAGAAAACCAATCAACCGCATGAATGGAATGGAATGGTGGGCGGGCTCGCGTCTGCGGCTCAGCGAAATACACATACTCCAACCTAAAAGGACTCCGTTTTCCTCTGCCTTCTTCTTCTCGCTCTTTCACTGCTCCTTTCAACTGTTCATCTTCAAACTTGTTGGGTGGATTCAAACAAGTCCTTGCCCACGCCTTACAGTACCCCCGGGCCCCAGCCAACCCAGCTACAACACCACACCGAGCGCGTAACTTAGATGACCCGAAGCCATAAAATTTCCCGAGGTCTGGATCACAGTTCCATATAGCCTTTGACAGTCTTTTAACAGTTCAGGCTACGCTTCACAGGTGTCTTCTTCCTTCTCTCATACACATTCTTCCTCCATGTCCAGCTCTAATGGCTAGCTAGCTGTCTCATCACCATATGCCGCGAAGGGAAATCTGTGGCATCTCGCCATGTAGCCATGAAGCCCCCTTTCCCACTACACCAGGAATTCCCAACAGAAAGCTTATATGTCAGCAGTAAGCAGTGTCGATTTCTTTTATTATTATGAGTGCCAAACAAGTGTATGTAGCCATATTCCCTTCCCTATGCGCCAGTGTGAAGCATACCAGAAGAACCAACCTCCTATCCTGATGCCATCATCCAGCCAACCCATATATATAGACAGAGAGTGTGTGTTTTCAGTCATCATACCATCCCCTTTTCATTCACCTTATAGCCACAACATCCCCGCGACAGCAATCAGAGCTGCGAATGCGCTCGCACCCAGAATCCGATCTTGCCGAGGAGCCTCGCTCTGACCACCAGCGCCTCCGGAGCTACCACAAAATTGTGAGAAGCCCGAGGTACAAGCCCCAGCCGAGGAGCCCGTACCAGTAGAACCATCGCCGCCGCTAGTCCCGGTACCGCTGCCTTCGCTACCTCCGTTGGCAACGTTGACAGCTTGCCCATTGGTTCCTGGACCACCTCCGCTCAGACCCGGGATCACCTCTTGAGCGGAGGAGCTCGCCTCAGCCCCTGGAAGTTCTTTATCCATGTCCAAGCCGGTACCCAAGAGCGACTTCAGGATCGTGTTCGAGTCGGTGTCCTCGACCGTATCGTTGGTCCCCTTGGCATCGTTGTAGACATATCCCTTGCCAGAGTTGGTTCCGGGTGGGCTGTTTGTCTGATAACACTCTATGTTTACTTCACCAACCGTGGCGTAATAGTAGCCGTCTTGTCGAATGGCATCGCTATGCCAGTCGATGGGTCCACCAGCCCATTGTACGGTACCCTCGGCATTCGAGGCAGATCCGCCTGGCCATATGGAAAGCTGGACTCGCGCGGGTGTCTGAGGGAAGTCCCATTGATTGGCGGTCGCGTTCCATGTATCCTTCTTCTCTTGTGTCCGACCGACTACATCATCCACCACCCATTCAATCTTGTCTGGTGTCCACCTGATTTCATACGTGTGGAAGTTTTCGTTGGTGTTGGAAACATCAGTAATGTTCTCGGAGTGAGTATCTGTGAGAGGCCGTATGAGCATGGGAGAATATAGAACAACTCATACTGGCCTAAGTCAAGCATGGTCAAGCAAGGTCAAGCATGGCCAAGTCAAACATGGCCAAGCATGGTGAAGCATGTCACGAGAGGGGAAAAAAACCTACAGTCGGGTATGCCTTGGAAATAGTAGTTGGTCTGGGCAATGTCCAATTCGGTGCCCACCCACTCATAGTCGATCTCATCCTTCACGTCGCTGAGGAGAATGAAAGCAGTGACGACTCCAGCGTCCTTGGAGGTCTTGATTCTGGCCTTGACATTTCCGTACCACATATAGACGGTCGAGGCTAGGACGGTACCGACGGAATCCTCCGGCATCGTCAGAATGACATTTCCATCGTAGGGGAGCGGAGTGCCCTGGGCGACCCAATCGGCCTGGGTAGGATCGCCGAGGTATTTCGAAACATCCACGATTCCGTCTGTGTTGTCCATCTTCATCGTTCTACTCGCGCATACGGGAGCCGGAACACAGGCGTCGAGCGAGAAGGACATGCGAGGATCGCAACCGCCGAGACAGTACGCGCCTACACCACATTGGCCGTATTCTTCAGGTCGTCCCAGGTTAGAAGCGCCACATCAACGGTAGCAGCGAGATGACGACTTGGTGAACTTACGAGAACAGCAGGGTGTCTCCTCTGGACATTTCTGAGTGAGGGAACAGGCCGGCGCATTTTCGGCTAAGGCTGGTACAGCACTCAGGAGAGCCAGAGTCAAAGCCAAGGTTGGTATGGTTCGGGACATGTTGAACGAACGAAGGGTCGGGACGACGGACGTCTCTCGGGGTCGATGATTGACGACCTCAATATTAGGATATTATACTGATTGTGGTGGTGCGAAATGCGCTACCGTACCGTCAAGCTGGGCCTGGCGCAGCACTAGACTTGATGGCCAGTATATGTTTGTTATATACAGGTTGTTGAAGTGAAGGAACTGTACAGAAGTAGTTGGAGGTCCCTTTTTAGGGAACAGAACGAATCGAGTAAGCAGTGCAGTCCAACGGCGTACAATGCTTCTTTGCTTCGAATGGTTTACTCGAACGGGCGAATGGGCGAGATGAAGTGATGTAGCGAACGTCAGGAGCGACGAGGGCCGAGTCGAGTCGAGTCGAGTCGTATCTTTACGTCTGTGACTCGATGGAAGGCAATTTCAATCAAGTGATAACAAGCCGCACTTGGTCGGGATCGACTCGTAGATTGACTGGCGGTATGGGTTGTCTTTGATGGTTCGGATCAGGTTCAAATTGGCGTGGGGGAAGGAGAACGAGGCAACTGATGTTGAACCACAACTCGAGAGAAGGGTTCAAGAGCAGACAACTCAGCGCGATGGTCTGCTGAATGCGATCAAAGCGAATGACTTTGTATTAAAATAAAAATTGATAAATTAAGAACGAGGCAATCGCAACGTGTGAACAAGACAAAGACCAAAGACTCTGTAGTAGTAATGTGATGTGTTTGTGATAGCATCAATAACAATACTGTAAGCACTGACTGAACTGCCACCACCTACATTAAGCAGACATCGATGCAGTGATACCAGCCAGCACTTGACTAGAACACGCTTGCTCTGGAGGAAAGCAGGAAACGATGAAACGAAGGTGGTAAATGATAATAATAATAATAAATAACAGAAGGAAGAGGGACGAGGGTGTAGTAGTAAAACGAGTGGGAAAGGGGACTTGGGCTACATGGTAAGGAGATGATGTACAATGACAATGAATGAATCAGGAAATTCCCTGCTGAAATGCTGAGATGGAAGCTGGAGATGCGGAGAGTACAGAGTAGGCAGCCCATAAATTTCCAGTTATTAGCAGTCTTCCTAGTGGATGCACATCGTGTAAGGGCCCTGTCACGGCTACATATGCACCTATGGGTCGCCCCATAACCTTACCTTAAAAGCCTGGAAACTCCAGAACAGATACATCTGGATGCATGGATGGATGGATGCCAGAAAGCTGCTGGCTGCTTAACCCCTTTCAGGGATCATTGCCAATCCTCGTATTCTCTGCTCTTGTCATGGTAGCATTAGGTGAGCTAGCTTCGTATGTATTCCTTCGTATTATTCCACAATCCAATCATAACATAAACAACAACAATGGTGCATTCCATCTGAGCCTCTTTTGGTGTGAACATGCTACACCAGTCAATTCTAGAACAGCACCGTCACCCTAGCTCTGGGAATGGTCATGTTTCTGCTATTAGTACTACGTGATAGTACCTAGGTACGGAGTGTGGAGTGATTTCTACCTACCTAGGTAGTTAGTAGGTAGGCTATCGATATGCAGACTGCAGGAGTGATCTTGAGCGGTAGAGTGGGTGGAACGGATAGTTCGGATAGTTCGGGTATAGATCTTACTGTACGAAGTACTGGATAAGTTACGTAGGGCTACCGGCATTTTATGTGTTGGTCCTTGGTCGAGAAGTGGTGAGACATGCTGAGAAGAAATATTCTACAGCGTCAGGCCAGAGGTCTCATCATGTCAAACAACCTTAGCCTTAGCCTTAGAACACAGTCATCATACAACACGAGACTCCCGCAGTATTCGAAACGACGACCATGAAGAGAACCGAGGAGACTAATGATGGTATCTTCGTGGAGGAGTTCCAACGACCCAGCTAGTTACCCACTAAGAACAGATCCATCCCCGTTGCTCGCCGCCCACTCACAATTCGATCTACCCCCCCTTTTCATTCCCAAGTCAACCACCAGCTGCCTCCTCTCCTATCTTTCCAATCGACCAACTCAAGACGTATAAACATTCATCCATCCATCCATCCATCCATCCACCACGACCGCAACCTATCTACCTAGACAAAATACCTCGCAGCCCAAACCAGCGCCTCGTGAGCCACCATCCTAACCTCGGGCCTCATCTTCAGCTCCTGAACCCGTTTAAACCCAGCCCAGGCCATAGCATCATGATCCTGCCCCTTGAGCCTGAGTCCGTCCTCCGTACTCTCGACGCGCACGGTGAAATTGAGCGTGAGATGTTCCTTACGGATCGTATTATTATTATTTCCCGTTATTCTTGTTGACGACGACATGTCCTGACGACGTCCACGCCCATTATCATTATTACGACCCTCATCATGACCATGACCATGACTATGACTATGACCATCATGATCATCATGATCATCATCCCACTCCAAGATCTTCATCTCCTCCACGTGCCGCGTGTCCCGCAGCATACCTAGCACCTTGACCACCTTCAAGCCAGTCGTCTCGTCCACTTTCCGGGCCAGCGCCGCCGAGATGCAGAAGTCCTCGTCCGACACCTTGCCCCCCGGCAGCTCCCAGTGGCCCGGGTATTTCTGGAAGCGCAGGGAGCGCCGGACGAGCAGGACCGACGGGTTCGAGGTCTGGTGGTCCGTCTGGAATATGCATACGCTCACGGCGAGCTTGTCGGGTATTGCTGTTGTTGTTGCCGCTGCTCCTGCTGTTGTTGTTGTTGCTGCTGTTGCTGCTGTTGTTGTTGCCTGGCCGTTTTTTATGGTCTTGGCCGAGATGGCGGCGGTATGCCGAATATGTGAGAAGTATTGGGCACGCGACATGGCTAAGATGGACTTTTGCTCAGCGACGAGTGTACTAGGCTGCGTCGTGTATCCGTAAAGCATCATCATAGTTATTCTAGCTGACTAGGTCATTTGCATCGTAGTTTCGGTAGGGAGATGCTCTTTACTTCCTCGGATGACACAAGAACTGAAGCTCGAACGACCACCACCGGCTTGGGTATATATATAGATTGATAAAGGTTAACTACTCTGCCTTTCACTCCGACCAAGGTGTAGGAGGAGTTCTTATATTTCTTCTCCAATCCATCGGACAAGCTTTGAACTAACCTTAGTTAACAATGTTCGCGCTGAGATCAGACCTAACTAACCGTCTACTGGCTTGAATTGGATAAAACTCGAGGCTTCATGCTGAGCTCTCAACTTGCAAACATGTATGCGTATCTAGGTATGATGTATCTGAAAAGCCTTCTTCTGCAGTGATGCCTTGAGACTCCCAGCACACCGATTCAGGGGGCGGAACCTCATGGATATGATCACTAAGTGAGCCAGACGTGTAGTGTAGCCTGTGAATAAACATCATCATCATCAAGCCAATTCTTGTCCTCAAGTCAATCGTCCGTTATTCCTCTGAAGCATCTTTTCACGCGATTTGTTTTTAGTCATATACCGCTATGAATTTGCTCCAACCTTCGAGCGACACCACGGCCCCTCACGTGGACGGACGTTCGAATTCATATCTACCTAGCCCAGATACATGCAGATGGTGGTGCTTAAGGCATGACATTTTGATAACTCTTCAGCCCATGGTGGAATCCATGGTCGTCAGTTTCCGATATCCGGCCGTCGTCTCCCCTTGATGATGTGAAGGCAGGCGTCTGGGCAAACTGACCCAGCTCAGAATTTGGATATTCAGCGGACCATGCTAGAGTGTGATGGCTGTTAAGAGACCTACCTGTGTTATCGTATACGTGGGTATGCTGTTGGTTTTGAAATATATCTAGCAGCCTCATCGGGATCGGTTGCCCTCAGGATACCAATGCAAGGAACAAAGGTCACGTTTTGATGCGATGATCAACCGATCCGTCTGTCAAGAGCGCGCGCAATGTATCCACATCAAGGAACTGTATTTACCAGCCAGCTACGTACTTATAGAAGCCTATTTATACGAGCCTACTTCTATGAGTCATCACTGGCTCACCCTGGTTCATACTGATGAGAGGAACCAGAAGACCTTGACTGACTGGATGCCTTTATACCTCTGAACCCTGGCCTGGCATCTCATCATTCCCGTGGGGGAACCATAATGTTGGAGGAAGAATGAAAAATGACCCCTTTACTCAATACAAGTAACAACAAAGAACAAATCGAAATTTCTGATGTTTGGAAGTGGCGCTTGCGCGATTTTGGACCTTGAGATCGACGTCTTTCACGAGACCAACCAACCAACCGGGAACGAATGGCGCAGAGGTATGGGTGTCCTGTGAAAAGACGCCTTTTTCCCATCATCTTCCATCTATGTCGCCTTGATCGCTTTGTTCTCCGTCATGCTCCGTTTTCTTCTGTCTACCTCGCCTGATTGATTATAAGAACTTCAACTTCATGTCGCCGATTCAGCTCCATGTCGCCGATTCAGCATCATGTTGCCAGTGCTGGATTCAACTTCATGTCGCCGATGCTGTTGGTCTGTTTTTGCCAACAAAAAAGATGAACGTCGGGTATCATAGCAAAAAGAGCCGCTCCTGCCAAGGAGAAAGAAGGATTGGCGTATGTCTAGCTTTTCTAGCGTGGCTTGGGTGTACCGTAAAGATCGGGGAAATGTTCCTTAGCATATTGCTCGCAGGCCTATTTGGTAGGATCAGTCAGTAAGAATGAACAGCCAAATCAAACACCCGCGGACCCCAGGTAAGAGTTGATCACAATGGAGCACATATAAGATTCAATGGCAGTTGGGGGAAAACAACATACCTTGGCTGGCTTGCCAACCTTTTGCCCAATCGTCTTCCACTTGTTGTTCTCGTAATCCTTGATGGCGTTGAGAAGTGCCTGACTTTCGTCTTCAGCGAACTCGGCATAATGCATATCCTGGAATCGTGTCAGTAGGGCCAGACCTGAATGCCAATTGGATCATTTAACAGTACCTTGTACCAATGTTTCTTGACACTGCCCTCAGTTCGGGTAGGGAATGTCTGTCCATATCAAGTCAGTTAAGCCGAAGAAAGACCAAAAAAGACGAAAAAAAAACAAAAAAAAAAACAAAAAAACAAATTGGGACTGGGTATAGCTAACCTTGGCAATCTCGACCCAGCTGCTTCCGGCATCCCTCATACTCTTGAGACGTAACTCCTCAGCGGGTGTCCACGGCGTATTGGTCCGGCTCTTCTTGGTAGGGGGAGGAAGTGCTGGAGGTGTGTCCGACGTCGTCGGGGTGGGGGGGACGACTGGAGTGACTTGAGGCGGTGGTACAGCGGTCTGCGTCGGCGCAGGAACGGGAGTAGTGGTGACCGGAGGTGGGATAGCCGTGGTGGAAATAGCCGGTGTCGCAGGGGCTGCCGGAGACGGTGCACCTGGATGACCTTGCTGCTGATGGGCTTGTTGATGGGCCTGCGACGGGGCAGGTCGCTTACGTCCTCGAGTAGGAGCAGGTGCGGCAGAGGGCGTAGGGGTCGTCTGCTGCTGCTGAGCCGGAGCAGTAGAAGACTGCTGCTGGATGGTCATGGGAGGTGGAACCGGGGTAGCATGGGCCGGGTGATGTTGCTGATGTTGCTGCTGTGGGTGTTGCTGGTGCTGGGGGTGCTGGGCATGCTGCTGGGCATGCTGAGCATGCTGCTGCTGGTGCGCATGCTGTTGAGCATGCTGAGGGTGGGTAGCATGGGCCGGGTGGGCCTGATGCTGTTGGTGCTGGGCGGCATGCTGCTGGTTTGGGTGGTGAGATTGATGATGTTGCTGCTGGGCATGCTGCTGAGCGTGCTGCTGGTGTTGATGTTGTTGTTGAGCAGCTGCGTTGTTAGGCTGAGGGTAACCAGGAAATTCGCGACGCGACATTTCAGGCTGGTAGGGGTGAGGAGTACTGGATTACCTAATGTTAGTCTCCTATCCATACAGAACGGGTGGCGGTGGATGAGACGTCGATTGGAACACACGATGCCTGCATGACTGCACGACATTGAAAAAAAGAATGGACTGAAAGTTGGACACAGATACAGCAATGATGCTCAGGAGAAAGGAGAGGCAGGACGGGACAGTAGCAGCTTATGCCTTGTGCCTTGAGCGACGACAGGCGCCGCTGGCAAGGTTGGCAAGGTTGGTGTTGCGACGGAAGGGGGGGTGTCTAGAACATCGGGCGAGGCTATCACCAGGTTTCCCGCTGGTCACCACAGGCGGCTGTGGAGCAAGAAGGTGGGCGAGCCTGGTTCTATATCGCTAGAACCGTGACGGAACCTTGGATCCATGGGGTGACAAAATGGGAAGGGGGGACGCGGGCCTGGTACATGTACGTAGCCGACTTGAATTGGGGCGGACAAGGGAGGGAGGGGGGTTGGGAAAGAGGGAAAAGGTATGGGATGGTTCGATAAACAGGATATCGGTGGGAAGGGTAGTGACAGATGGAAGAGGTACAACTTATCCAATAGTCAAGTACATTGGACATGGGACAAGTAGAGAAAACGACAAGGACGTGTATAGTAGAATGAAAATGTACGGGTACTTACTGCATCTCAGGATTATGGCCTTGCGCCGAGTTCGCCGGGAATAGGTACTCGGGCACAGGCCCAACCTGCCACTGCTGCATGATCTGTACGGGGGGGCAAACTAGTGTCAGCTGTAAAATGAACTAGGTGAAGATATATCAGAGGTGAATGCGCCGGGCACAATTGGGAACCGTTGCGTCGTCGCAAGCAGCACACTTGAGGATGCTCACGACCTTGTCCATGGAGAAGAAAGATGGAGGGAAGGGAAAAGGAGTAAGTACAAATGAAAGGCGTGCGCACGCGTGATGTGATGAATAACGCAGAGAGAGAGAAATAGATGAGAAGAGGGTGAATTGACTAACGAATAGGAAAGGTTGGGGCTGGGGTAGTAACCGTGATTGGATGGCAGCGGATGGTGGATGGCGGATGGGATGGGGATGGCTGGTAGCGGCATAAAAAGAGAAAAGCTGGTAACAAGATGTTAAGGTAACAACCTTGAAATGATGGTGAACCCCCACCTTACCTAGGTAGAAAGTGTTGGTTTAGGTGTAGAACTGGAGGGGTATTTTTTTGCCAAAGCCGCAAGATGCAGTAGTAGTAATAGTAGTAGTAGTAGTGACTGGGGCAATATAGATAGAATGGGAGATCATATCAGAAGGGGAAGAAGGATAGGATAGGTAGGGAAAATAGGGGATTGAGAAGGCAAATAATATTGCGAGGAAATGGGTAGGGCGTATTCAAGGTTGGTTGGAAGGTTCTTAAGATATGTAAATGCAGGTATCTCGATATGTCCAGGACCCCTCCAATGCCAATGTTGGTTGGCTCTGAGGATTGTTGTTGGACTGGCTTGGACTGGACTGTACGATATGTGGTATGGTGTATTGTGTGATGTGTGATGGAGTACCAGGCGGCAAACGATGCTGCAAGTGTCGAGATCGCAATATTGCCAACGACCAACATGAACATGCCACACGCGTCATCCCCAACTGGTAGATAGGCGGCGTGGGTAGTGTCGCAATGGTGAAAGGAGTGAAAGGAGATGGACAGACGCGCACGCGCGCGCGCAAGGGAGATAGACTCGAGAAGAGGATAATAAAGATGAGACTTACGAAGTAGTGAGGGCAGTAGTATCAATGGCAATATGATGGTTATGTTGAGTATCGGACCTCCAGCAATACCGGAACCCCTTGAAGTATGTTCTTTTTGGCCTTTTTCTTTAACTGACGGTGCGCGCGCTGTGATGTGACCACGACTGCGACCGCGACGCCTCGTGCACGGGTAGTAGAAGAAGTGGTAGCAGGTAGACGTTGGGGTCGAGTATTGCGGGTCAGATGCAGACGCGCGAGGTGGCCAACAGACAGACAGATGTCAAGTCAAGTAATGTAAGGTACGAAGTTAGCTGGGGCCAAGAGACAAACCAGGCTGAAGATAGGCGATGCAGCCGCGAGTGCAAGTGTTTGCCAAAGCTGTCGCTACCAGTACTATTGCCGTTGATGGTTGATGTTGCTGGTGGTGTTGGTGTTGCCGTTGATGCTGCTGTTCCCGCGCCGTTGATGCTGTTGCTGCAGGGCTGCTGCTAATGCTGCTGCTACTGCTGCTGCTACTGATTGTATCCGAACCTTGTAGCTGAAGTACCAGGTAGCGCACGCGAGCGACGTATGAACAAAGTAGCGCGTGGATACTTGGACTTGGTGGGACGAGCTGAGGGCGAGCCGAGCTGACTTGAATTTTGATTTTTTTTGTTAGACACGCGCACAAACACTGTTTGCTGATGACGGGGGATGGCGGCGGTCGACAAGATTGGGGAGGGGAATATAGACGAGAATGGTTTAGCTTGACGATTGAGAAGAAGGGTATGGCTGGCTTGGCCTGTTGTTGTTTCTCGCGCGCCCGTGCTGGCGATAATAGGATAGCGAGAATTAACAGAGAGATGGATTGGGGGATGTGGGTGATGGGGGATGGGGTGGATGTCAAGCGACAAAGTGACTTGACGACAAAGTGACTTGGAGGAATGGAAGTATCGCGACCCTAGGCCAGATGTACCTTTCTCAATTGTAGTAGAGAAGAGGAGGGAGGGGGAAAAGAACATTGAAGAGAGAATTTGTCGAGGTGGGTTTTGGGGGGGGAGTTTGGGGCGAAAGTTTGGGAGATAGCGACTTTAGCCCCAGGTGGACCCATGCGCAGGGAATTGATTAGAGGAAGGCGAATCATGGGAGACTTGATTGGAGATACCTAGGTACATCAAGATGTATGTACCCGGACATGACACCAGCGGATGATCCTTATTGCTAGCCAATGCTAGGGGAGTAAGACACCTGGCAAGGTTCGCAAAAACGCTTGCCGGACTGTCGGAGTGGACCAAACTGTCAAGTAACGTTTGTCCGACTACCTAGGTAGACAAGTACATCCCATCCGCGACAGCTTTTTTGAGAAAGGTACCTTAAGTAGGGTACATACGAAGTAATGGGTAGGGTACCAGACAATGGACATATAGCCAGGCTAGCTATAGACCATGGTATACTGCGGATTGCCTGGTGTACTTTGTAGCAACCTTGAAGAAATGGGTGAAAGGCCGGAGGAGGTGTAGTGTGTGACGGACAGTATGATGCGTGATGATGAATAAAGACAATAATTGAGATATCATACATACATACCTAGGTACCCTTGGTTTGGTTTTTCCCTGGCGTAATGTCCAGAATGATAGAATAGCGATGAGGTCTCGAGTAACTGTCGGCGTATCTATCTTCCTGTCTATCTGTCAGTCCCCTTGGGAGTAAGTCATTTGATGTAGCCAATTGATATTGAATCGATCTATGTAAGCTGATGGAAACAGTAGAAAGGGTTGGAGATCTGTCGGCAGATTTGATCGCAACACATGCTGACTTACGCGACGATAAGATGAACTACCTACCTAACCTTCGAGGACAATCGATGTTGGTACTGCCAATGTCGACGTCGATGTCGATGTCAATGTCGATGTCAAGGTCACGGTCAAGGTCAGGGTCAAATGGTAGAAGTGTATTCTGTACTCTGTACTTGTAGGTGTAGGTGTAGATGTACTTCGAGGTAGATTTTGGGGGATCGGGTCTATCCAGGTGGAGCGGTAGGAAATGGTACTTTTGCTGTTTGGTGCTTCGAGTCTCACTGGCAATACCAACCTTGGAAGTATTCCCTGTTTTGTGAGGGTCTATGCAGATTGATTATGTCTGCCAGGGCTGCCTGTCTGTCGCTGTTGTCTTGGTTTGTTTCGGATCCGACCGTATTTTTGTTGCGTGCGTATCTGGGTGCTTATAATAAGGCTGGCTGACAATTGAATTGTAACGCCTGGCCTGAAGCTACCTAGATAGGCAGAGAAGAATGGCGATGATGGCCTGGCTGCCTGGGTGGTAGGTAGACTGGCTTGATGGAGGCAGAAAACGTGGTTGAACCTTGGAAGCTGGTACAAAGTACGGAGTTGGCAGCTGGGGGAAGAGAAACAAAAGTAGTGCGAAGGTACTCCGTACTATCCGTACCTCCTTGTGACTTTTTATGTCATCCATCTGCCCATGCCTGGTTTGAGAATTTTTAAGGTGAGGTCAGTGCGGCACCAATTTTTGATTGGCTACTAGATACGTAGTGGGGCGAGGATCTTTGACATTTTGCCCCTCCTGAGATCTTCCAGTGTGCGCTACTTGGTGAGATGATGATGGTGGCTTCCAGGTTTCTACCTGCAACCTAGACTACGGAGTAGCCCGTACATGTACCTAGCCCTAGCCACGGCCACGATCCAACATCCACCAACGAAAGCTGCCTGCCAGCCCTACTATATTGAATGTATCTGGATGAGATATCTGGAAATGTCTGTGTTTACCTTGTTCCCGTTATTCTCACTCCCGTAGACTTTGGTCGGGAGATTCTTCAGTTTCCATATTATAGATTATAACGTAAAATTAAAATGCCCGGCGGCGTTCACTACGTCCACCAGTGCGCGTATCCAATGCTGGCGTGGCAATGGACCAGTCGCTATGGAGTACTGCGAAGCGTATGTAGGTAGCCGCCTACAATACCTCTAATGCAACGCTTCATTGAATGGAAGCTCTTAAAATGCCAAAAAAAAAAAACTCCCATCTATGAATGAATATCAACGGGAGTATGGGTACCTGCCAAGCTCAAGCAGGGTTAGGTGCATGTACCCCCGAAACGGCCGTCTCCATCCATGGATCTTGGTATCGGTATCTCTACTTGTCCCCGCAGTACATCATCACATCCCTCACGATACTTGGGTTTGGCCTCACTGGCTCCTCCTTGTACCTGTAGACTTATACCTAAAGTACCTGCTCTACCTTCCTCTAGTATACACATCAAGCATATCAAGCACATTAAGCACATCAAGCACATGAGCATGCGGTGCGATGCAGATGCAGCCTTAACGAATCACAGTACTACGGGTCTCCTACCATGGACGTATATAAGTAGTAGGTGGGTGACGGCTCCTCTACTAATACACACACAAATCTCTCCCATCATCTCTCTCGCCGTTTGTTATATAAGCGATGATCTATCTGAATACACCAAAATCACACAGAGCTGTTCCATTCCAAGTCCAGTGAGATCGGTAGACATGTACAGCCAAATGTCTGGACGATATATTGCAAAGAGATTTGGTCAAACGTTGCGGAACCTCACTCTATCTACCCACCTAAAAGAGGTACAAGGGAGGAGAGTACAGTGGAGGACGGGTGCGAACATGGACGACGGGAGAGTCGCACAGCGAAAGACGAAAGTCGACATGATACGGCGTCCATGTCTTGGCCCATACTGACCGTGACACGGCGTACACTCTCTGCCGTTTGATACAGCGACGTACCTTCTCGTCATGTCCTCCTTTTCATCACCAGATCCGTGAAGACCTCCTCAATCCAGGCGCGCGGATCTTCTTGGGTAAAAGAGAGGTGGGTGGCGTCGTTTAGCCGTGCTATTTTGAAGAGGAGGGGGATGGGCCGTTACAGACTGATATCCCGTTGACCACCGCACTACCAACTGCTTCCTACCAGACATGGCCAGCAGCGTGTTGGTGAATAGCACCCCACGGGCGATCGCAGCTACGCGGGACACTACCCAGCCGATCCGTGGGAGAAAGGAGATCCATGGATATCTCCTCTGAGAAGCTTGCACGACAAGACACACACCGACGCATACAGATAACGAGGCCTGAGCAGTCATCCATGATCCGACGAAACCTATCTAATCTCGCGTCGTGGGCAACGTACCTCGTATCAAGCTCCTCCAAGTTTTCGTCTCTATCTACGCCATCTGTTGACCATGTCGGAGACACCTGCTTCCTGAGGGGGGTGTCTCATGACATTCGAGCCAGAGGCGTCATCGCGTTGAAGGTCGAGAACCACAAATTGTCGTCACCATGGCAGATTATGGCACCTCGGAACAGCGTGGCGGTCACTGCCCACGACAGGACCATCGTGGCGGACTACGAGGCGTATTACCGGAAGTCCGGAAGTCCAGAGGCGGCTGCGAAAACCACATTGCTCTTCTTGGGACCGCGCATTGAATTGGTTCACGGCACCTTGGACGAGCCGGGGCTCATGGTAGAATGTCCTTACTTCCCAATTCTTGAACTCTTACTATCGATCTCGACGAGATAGGATGATAACGACTGCGTCCTGGTTTGCGATGTTTACGACGCTCGTTTACATCCAGCGAGCTTCATGACTTATTCATGTGCACCTCCGGACGTTGTCGGGATATCCAATCCGTTCTCCGTCGAGCTAGGTGGACCCCCGAGAAGAACGAGGCTTCCTTAGACACAGGGAGCTCGTTCACCTGTTTCGGCCTGCTTTTGTTGCTCCTGCGAGACGCTGACGAAAAGAATGACAACGCTTACACTGCCATGTAGACGCTGCCCATCTAGACGCTGATCTAGACGGTACCATCTAAACCTTCAAGACCTGTGATGCACTGGCCTCGGAATTGGCATGACGCCATCCCCGTCGAGAGGTTGTAGACCTGTGGTAAAGGTGTATACCATAGATATGAGATGATGCTTGCTCGTTGACCCAGGATGTCAGGATGGAGCAAAGGGCTCTCGAATTGCTGGGGAATGGTCCTCATGGAACTCGTGGGTTCTCAGAGAAGACTGAGAAAGGAGTGGCATTTGGCAGTGAGTCAACCAGCTTGTCTCCTGCGCACCTATTGCATCACCGCCAATTAGGTATACCTTTCTCTGTTCTCATGGCTTCGACCATGTATCGTGGACCACCTGAGAAAGTAATATGTATATGTCGGACTCTGCACTACTTATCTACTCTGTAGTCGCCCGTCGATTCCGGAGCTGTCTGTCTAGTACGGAGCTGCCTACCGAGGCATGTCAAGCAGCAAAGAGTGGTGAATAGTAGTTGCGGTATAACGAGAGACATAGACATCAACATCAATATCAACCCGCAGTCAAAGTAAAAGTAGCAACAGCAAGCTCTTCTATGGACTAAAGGACCCCGTCTAGCCGTGATAAGCGAGACCGATCTCCCAAATTCTTTTTCGAGTTGTCCTACTTCGTACCCCCGCCCCTGCACCCCCCCTCTCCCCCGGTTCCTTATTTAGGAGCAGAGCCGCGCACCTCAAACTGCGATCTGACAGCTTCTTACCATGCAAGTTTCAATACCCCAAACCAAGTATCTCTCTCTCTCACTCTCCCTCTCTCTCTTTCGAACTCCAAGCAAGCATTTCCCAATCGAGGGGCGTGCATAATTCACAATCATGTCTGATGTACTGCCAGCATGGTCAAAAAGACCAGACGACTTGAAGGCGTGTGTGTGTGTGTATTTTCGTGATCTGCGATGACATTCATGGAGCGTCGTTGCGGGAGTAGAACTTTTATGGCCATCGTGACCGGTGATCGTGACTCGACGAGTCTCGAGTCCTAAGGGGGTTGGAAAGGGGTTGAAAAGAGGGTATGGAAACGTGATGACCTTGACAGTCTTGACTGACTCGCACCTAGTAAGCGTTGATCACTGATTTTTCTTTTTTTCTTGCCAACCTATGGCTGTTTTACTCAGCATCATCGTCCTATGTCGCTACTCGCAATGCGCAGAACCCCTCACCCCTCTCAACCAGTAGACTACATACAGAGAGTCCTGAGAGCTTCTCGACTTGTCCATGCGAATTTCCCTAAGGTTACTTCTTCCTTCAATTAATTAATGACACCCCCGTAAGCACGCGACCGAAAAACTTTTCCATTACGGAGTATCCGGCTTACGATATACCTAACCTAGCGACGTTACAACCGCCTCACATGACAGAGAGAGAAACCCTGTAGCCGCGGCCGCGATATGGTCTGGGCTGAAAAAGGAGTCAAGGGTTGGGTCTCGGTTAAGGTTCCGAAGAAAGTTCGTTTCAACCTCACCTTTGGTTCTGGGCTAGGTGTCAGTGAAGTGCACGGGCGCATGGTAATGAATGGAGTAATAAGAGCCGCAAGGTAACAAAAAGAAAAAAAGAACCAAACCACAATTATTAGAAACGTGGCCCATGCAGTCCAGTTTTGCATGTTCCTGTACTTCATACCGTACCTTACCTAGGTAGGTATGTAGGTCATCCATGGATGTTGTTCACCTGTCTGTCTGTCTGCCTGTGCAATATCTGCTTCCACCCCCGGTATATTACCTTCTTCAGCCCAACAAGGAACGCGCTACCTACTTATGTAGGCAGGCAACACGCACGGAGAAGCGCGGAAGTTAGACTGTCCGTCATCAAGCTTTCCCCCGTCGGCCGGGAATCCGAATGTCCATTGTCTTCGGCTCAGGGGCCAGCCGCTGCTGGCTAGGGAGTGCCGGCGTTTATTTGCGTTCAGCGCTTAAACAACCCAGGTCCGAGTGCAGAAAGGGTGAGGAAAGGGGATTTGTTGGATATCCTCCAGGGCTGTTCGTTAGTCTGTCCGTTCAAGTTCAGGTCCAAGTTCGGGTCCAAGTTCGGGTCCGAGTCCAGGTCAACAGGTCAACAAGCCGGCAACTTCGAAACCTACACCGCCGGAGTCCAGAGAAATAAAAATGGGAAATGGTCATGTCGTCGATACTTGCCTCGTGTTGATTGATCCAGCACGTGTCTATCTGCGGGTCAGACATCTCATACTCCGTAGACAGTATGTAGATGGGAATGGAAGCGTTGGGAAATTCAAGCGTTGGGCGGACGTAACGGTCACCTGATGGGAGAAGACGCGTAAAAGATCGAATGAGAATGATAGAGAGTAGCAAGACTGGACAAGTTGAGCCGATGTCCACTTCATGCGTCAATGCAAACCTTTTTTTCTAGGCAACTTCAGGATCCATCCTCCGGGATGCGTTCATTCATACCATACAATACCTACCCAGAGACCACACAAAAGACCTACGGGTTCGCGTGGGAAAGCCGTAGAACTACCTACTAGGTTAATAATAAGTAGTAATAGATAAACTACATAGTCAGAGAATTCTCCATGTACCTAGCTAGATAGGATCTGTGAAGCATAGCATGACGCGTTTCTTTCTTTCTCCAGAGCATGAAGGTCGACCCTCGTATTTCCACCTGGCATGTGATCGACCAATGTCGTCTCCGCACGCAGAGAAAAAATGATCAGACGAAAAGAAGAGAGTCGTGTTCAGTGCGGGAGACGGGAGAAGACGACGATTAGTTTCGTTCATCAAACCATGACGTTTGGACAACGATGATGATGATGATGGTGGTGATCCAAGACACTAATTTTCCCGACAGCCAACCGATAATGAGCCTGTGTTTAACCGCCAGGATGCTCCTCTTCGTCCCTGGACAGGCTGGACGGGATAATCCATGACTATCTGTTTCGACGAACAACAACTGTCGGTTTGGTTAAAAGTCCACGGATTGATTGATTGACATGCTGACATGGTATCGCGTCGTAGACGTAGCTGTTCTTCGTATGGCGGGGTTCATGGGTCGGGGTGCCAGGAGTGTTACATTGTCGTCTGGGAAGAGAAACAAGCTTATTCAATAGGGCTAATGATGGATGCTGAAAACGTCTACCTAGGCCCCAGATCATGGATGTCCTGGGTCTGGCTGGAGGACACAGCGTATTGTTATTATCTGCAATCGTGCATTATTACTACCTAGGTAGGTAGTCTTCACGCACGACGACGAGCTATGGTTACGTGTCTCGTGCGTTGCAAGGCTCCTTCAGAGGTTTGGGAACGAACGCTCTCTCATTCCACGGAGCCGGGCCTGGTGGCCCAGTGGTGGGAACTTGTTTCGTCGAGTGTAGGGCTAGAGTGAGCAGTACCTACATAACCTACATACGCGCGCTGGTTGAAGAATGAAGCTATGGACCCCCCGGTGGTGCTTGGATGTCTGGTCTAGGTACTGACAGGATCGCCGGCCACGGTTCATGAAGCACGGGGTAGGGAGATCTACCTACCTACCTCGTGTCCAGTTAGCATAAAGCAGCATCAAGGTTTTGGGTCGTCATAAGTTGAGCCGTAATAATATTAACAATAATAATAATAAATATGCTGGATGGGGGTTGGCATGTCAATATGGAGACGCATCCATCCTTACGGGTCGAGGTAGATGGACTGGCAAGGAGGGATGATAATGATGATGATGATGATGATACCGACATACCGTCAGTCCTTAACATCTTAGCGAGTTTCAGGGGTGTTGACCCAGTGGCAGGGGTATTCGCGCGCGAATCATAGGCGAACAGCCCAAAAATCGTGTTCATGCACACACGAGTTTTGTGGTGAAATGGCGGGAAGTGGAGGTGGAGGAGGAGGAGGAGGCTGACTGACAAGAAGAAGGATGGTTTAAATAAAATGAGTGAGATACTGAATAGATGGAGATGTTGCGTGATGGTCGAAATAATGAGTTGCCGTCTTCTCCGGCTAGCTTATAGGTAGATAGACGTCGACGACAATTTGTGCCTATTAAGCCGGTATAAGGTGGCGATGAATTGAATGATCTCATCGCCGGCCGAACCGAACACTTGCGGACGATGGTGACCGTGACCGTGACCGTGACATATTCGGAATGAGCCGTGGTGGAAAAGACGAGACAGGGGGCTGGGGAGGAATGGAGCTTGTAACAGTCAAGAAGTCGGTAACGGAGACTACTACCTACCTAGGTAAGTAGATGGATATGTTGCATACCGAATTCCGAATTGTTACCCGATTCCTGATTCTTCATCCCATGGAATGTTGTTTTCATCCATTGCGATAGATCAAGATCATGAAACTCGATGGACTTCAAAGCTGAAAGTCATGATCTTTTATCTTTTAATCAACTCAAGGTCCCGTACGTCAATTGGGTGATATCATGTTCTTACGATGTATGAGAATTTCAGCTTATTACAGAATTCGACGCCTCAATGGTCGGAGGGGACATTGGCGATACCACGAAACGAGGGGTAACGAAGTATGGCGGGGTTACAATGCTGGAACCCCCCTTGGCGGTTTTTTGACACTCGAATTTTCTGTACCAGCTGTACGAAGTATGTATGCATGTACGAAGTATTCAGGATGAACCCCGAAAGCCTCAAAAGGACCAGACCAGACCAGGATAGGCCAGTCTAGAAACACAGGCCAGGGACTAGAGACCAGAAACCAGAAACCAGAGGAGACGGGAAGGAGAAAAGAGCGAATGAGGAAAGTCGAAAGTATGTATTCATTCATTCGTTGACAGCGGTCACGCCATTTGGCTGAACCTCGGAACAGGAAGAGCCTCACCTGAAGAAAATTATCAAGTGGGAAATATAGATTGAATTGATGACTGGATACTGGCTGGCTGACTGGCTGACTGGGGAAGGAGAAGAAAAGAAGAAAAAAGACAAGGACAGGGAATAATTCCAAGGGTTCCAAACTTGGTCAGGGGCTCTAAGACATCTGGGTTGAGATGCACCAATCATGATCCCGGTCGTCTCAGCAAGCGCGTCTCTGTAACACTTTGAAGCAACGTCCACAAACAAATTCTCGGCCGATGTCAAACGTCGGACATGGACCTTCTTCTGTTTCTGTATGTCTCTTGTCTGTCTCTCTCTTTGCCTGTGTGTAAACCACCTCCCCTCGGAACAACTTCGTAACCTCTTCTCTCCTAATACCGATAGTTGATGAACCATGTACCCTTCACATCCATCCAGGATCTCATGCCGATATTCTTCCGCCGCATGGATGAATGACACTGACTAACCGACTGACATGGACATGGACCCCTATCGCCAAACGAAGAAACATGTGCGACTTGGGTCCTCTCTTTTCCCTTCCGTATGAGGACTTCTTGTTTTTTTAGAAAGCAAGGAGAAACAAGTCTCGAAAAAGGGTCAGTCATCCATCAGCATTGAATCACCGTTTGAATTTGATCTGGTAATAATGGAGGAAGACCCTCTTCTCTGTAACCTGCAAAGTAGATCACCGCTCCCTTTTTTTTTCCCCTCTCCCTACTCTCTCAACCCCTCCGAAACAGAACGATGCCAGGATACTTGAGCCGAGTGTACGAAACTGGGAACATACCAGCGCCTATCTGGCTGGTTCTGTTTACCGTTGTCTATCTATGTACGTACATACGACGCATGTTCGTCTGTCTGGCATCTTCATCCTATGCAGACTATTGCCATCCACAGTACCCATGCACCCATGGTACGTAGGGCTCGACATAACCAACAGCATGCCTACTTACCTAGGTAGGTAGTGTAGCGAAGCGTAGG
The DNA here is from genome assembly GCA_022376275.1 of Xylariomycetidae sp. FL2044. Classification (NCBI taxonomy): domain Eukaryota; kingdom Fungi; phylum Ascomycota; class Sordariomycetes; species Xylariomycetidae sp. FL2044. Next base: position 292,118 of record JAJNOH010000042.1, on the reverse strand, counting down.
TAGGTCACCTGGTCAGTGACCTGGCTATTCTTCCTACACCCCCTTCTTCATCTTCTTCTTCGTCATGGGCTGCGACGGTGAGACTCCCGAGTGGGATGGATGTTATGTCCATATCTCAAAACATCAAGTTAGCCGCGCGCCGCTTCGACTGGCCTTGACCTTGACCAACGCATAAACTTGACTTGTCTGACTGGGCCTCATCTCGCTTTTCTATACTCCCAACTCCTAGATACGCCGTCTATCTACATTCGTCGTCGCCTATCGTGGGTGTGTGTGGGTGTGTGCCGTCCCTCCCAGCATCCACCATGAATACACACTCGCGCACCCATCCCAAGGACCCGAGACCGTCCAGTCTCTCTCTGGTCCAGTCTGAACTGGGGTTGGATCGTTTTGGATCGATCAGAATGGATGGTAGCCCCAGCGGATCAAAGCCAAGGTTAATGCTTCTGATCTTGTCACATCCCACCCCATCTTCTCCAGGGTTTATCATGAAGCTCTGTTACAGGGTCTACACCGCTTGCGTATGGTTTTATGTATGTGTGTGTGTGTGTGTGTGTGTAAGTAGATGGAGTATGTACATATCACCTAGGTATGTATGCAGTCTGTAGGTATGTAGGGATGTATGAATGTAAGTAAGTATGTATGCATGTGTGGATGTATGTACATACGTACCCGCAAAGATGTGCTGATACCAACCCACCCTTGGGACATGCACCCTGGTTGTCCATGGGTATGGCGATGCCGGGTATCATGAGGCAGCTTGCGGTGGTGCATTACACTTTATTATCTATCTTTGTTCCCACCCCCCCTAGACTGCTTGCTTTACTCTTTTTTTTTTCCTCTTGTTTTGTTCTTTCTTGACCACCCTTCTTAGGTTCTTCTACCTCCTCCTTCTACAACGATCACGACGTTGTTGCGCGCCTCCCTTTCTTTTCACCCTCCCCTTTCTTCGCAAGCTAGCGTCCACTCTCTTTCATCATCCAACTGGCTTGGCTGCTTACACTCTTTAAGAACAAAAATAACCTCATTCTTACACTTCTACGTCGGTTGTAATCTGGTCTGTTGTTTCTCGGACTACCCATTCGATTCGTTTACAGGTTCCCAGGTTCCCAGGTTTCATCCGTTCTCTCTCTACCTCTACCTGCTTCTTCTTAACCTTCAAGCCATATCACGATCACGACTTGCACGAGAACCTAACGTCCCCCGTCGGAATCGATAAATCATCAATCATCAACTTGAAGAGACAGAGAGGTAGTAAGAACCTTGACGCCAGAACCGAACCGAGCCGATTCGTCTTGAGAGTGTGTGTGTGGAAGGATTACTCCGGCATTATTGCAACATTAGCACTTTTTTTCACCACTTCGATTCTTGTAGCAGCGTGGTCTGCCCGTTACGCCCATATAACTTTTTTTGACTCGAACTTCGATTCGTTGGAGGCCGCACCGTCCCGTCCCGTCCCATCCCCTTGAGCCACGAGCACAAGGATATCGTCTATTACCATTGGGGAAAGCAACAGCAAGCAAGCGAGCAAGCAAGACATGATGTCTCCGCCTATGCAGTTAACCCCCCATTCGAGTGTGCCATACACTCCAACCAGCGATGCTATGGACCGCCATGAATATGGCATCACCAAGAATCGCAAACTTGCGTCGACCGGTGGTGGAAGAGCTTGGAGTGAAGATGAAGTGAGTTTCTATCATACCGATGCTGCTGGCCAGGATACATATATATACCTCGATATCACTGGTTCTGGGATATCAGTCCTGAAATTTCACTGGTCCTGGCATCACTGGTGGTGGGAGATCAGTAGTGGAATGTGACTGGTGGTGGGATATCAAGTGCTGGGATACCACTAGCCCTGGGACATGGTGTACCGGTGACTGCCTGAGCCCGCTGTATCACATAGCTGACCACCACCACTCACAGGAAGTATATCTCCTCCAGACTCGACTGCAAAAGATGCCATACAAGCACATCGCCGCCCACTTGAAGAAGACCGAGTTAGCATGCCGTCTCCACTATCATCAGCTTAGTCACGGCAGCAACCGTCGCAAGCGAACCACGTCGGTGTCGTCCGCATCGTCCTCGGGACATTCCCCCATCCTCCAGGCCGCCATACCCTCTCCTATCCGGGAATGCTCGCCGCGTGACATGTCTCCGCCAGGCAGCTCTGGAAGTCACGAGCCCGTCTCGCCGCCGGACTACTCGACATCGGTCCAGCTCCCCAGGATCTTGACGGGAGCCAACGTTTCGCCTCGCCTGCCCGCTATCCTCCCGAAGCCGGCCTCGATGTCCTTGTCGTCGTCAGCCAGCATGGCATCTCCCGTGTGTGGCTACCCGACCCCGGTTCCCGACACGGCCCGATCCCTAGGACCATCCCCTTTTCCTCAGCCCTCGCCCGTGAGCCAAGGCCCCGCTCTCCGACTCGACTGTTCCCTCCCTCCGCCCTCGGCCAATGTCGATATCCCACGCCTTCACAGCATCTACGGCGCCCACCGATCCTCTTTCTGGACGGCCATCGCCGCCGAGTATGGTTCGGGTGTCGGTCCGGTGGTCTTGGAACAGGCGTGGAAGGCTAGCCTGCTCGCCGGTGGGAACCACACGCCCATTACCCCCGTCACCAGTCCCAATGACCGCGACGGCCTCTACGAGAAACACGACAGGACCCGTATAAGCGCCATCTTGGGCATTGATGCCAACCCGCGAAGCCCCAAGGAGAGGGAGATGGTTCGCCGTTTGGAAGAAGAGCGCAATGTCAGCGTCGTGGCGGGGGCCTAAGCAGGCGCACGCGATTCGCCATGTCCGTCGTCTCGATTTTCGATTTTGGATGAGTCAGTCGACATGCATGAGTTCAATCGACCGACAGTCATGAGTGGTGGTATAGACGAACGAACAAGACGGGGAAAGAAATAGGAACCCGGTTTGAAAGGAACCAATCCCGTGGTCCTCGTTCTGATTGGATTGCCACGACCACCACCATTCTTGTGCATGATGCCGCCGCTGTCGCGCTCACCCGACCTTTGACTGGTGTGAGCGACCTGTCGGCATCACCTTGGGCGCGTTTTCACTTCGATTTTATCCCCCTTTTTTCAGTTTCTTTACATCACCTTTTTTTTCTCTCTTCAAGGCTTCCCCACCATACCATACCATATCTCCTCGTATTGCGAATGACGGCACGCGAATACCGCAAAGAGAGGTTGTCGGATCTTGTGAGATCGACCGACCGACCGATTGACGGCCGACCGTTTCACGAGATCTGATGCAGCAGCAAGGGAGCGGCGCATTGTGGCGTCCGTATTGGTTATCTACCTACTTAGGTAGGTACCAGCCTACCTAGTACCTAGGTAGGTATTATGTCTGGGAGAGGAGGAAAAATGGGCGGACCGAGATGGGTTGGTGACCTCAAAACTGGTGGGTGGTGGTGGTGGTGGATTGGATGGGTTGGAACTCTCTTCAGATGGTCTGACACGAGTGATGATGACAACAAGGAAAACCACAATACCTACCTACCTACTACGTCTCTGGGAAATAACGACATGTACACTAGTTTTCTACCGATATGGCGCTTGAGAGGAGTTACAAGCATCATCTGATCGGGGAGGAGAATTGACATTCTTTTTTATTTAAGAATGAGCCGTCCTTTTTTCATGCTTGTCCATTGTGGTACTGTACGTGTCAGCATATTCTATCATGATCACCATCATAATCTTCTTGTTCTTCTCCTTCTCCATCTTCATCTTCATCTTCATCTGGGCCTCAACCTAGCGAGCATTGAGGGTAAAGCAGCAAAGCCCATAGGTGATTGTCATTGGGGGGCTTGAACCCGAGAAGGAGAAGAAGAAGAGGAGGAGGAGGAAGAGGAGGAAGAGGAAGACGATGCACTACAGTACTTGACGATGCGGACACGAGGGTGTCATTGCGAAAAGTCGGCTTGGTCTCGCTCGTCGCTCGAAAGAAAAGGGTAGGTAGGAGGTCTCACCGTGTTTTGTTCCAACTCTTTCACCACGACTTACTACATACATACGGAGAAATTTCCGTGCTCTCACCTAATTTCGCCCTCACTTTATCCCGGGGCAGACCGTGGATAGCCGCGCGAACAAGTCCTCAATCTGACAAGGTTCTTTAGTTGGTGATGGTGATGTTGTGTCCAGATCACATAAGCCACGTGCAGTGCATGCGCATGCGTATACGATACGGAGAAAGCTCTGCTTCAGACATGAGTAATTCGACGACCAAACATCGAACCTTGGCCTGGCTGCTGATTGATTTTCGTAGGACGGGCACCGTACCCCTTCGAGAACCGAAGTCCTGACACACACACACAGAGGAAGCAAGTAGAAGAAGTCCTCTACGCCGAAGCGAGGACAGGACCTTCAATGAATGTTTCCTGAGCAAATAATGCGGCGCGGTTCCTGCACACCCCTCCATTTCATCCAATCGGTTCAAACTTACCGATTCTGTCAATCAATCTGTTTTATGTTTAGCAGTCAGTCAATCTAATTTTTTTTTTTCTTTTTTCTATGGTCACGAGGGCGGGAAGAAATTTACACCGGGAATGTTACCTCCCCCGACATCCATGGACCAGCATGTCACAGTATGAGTTCCTCGTTCATGAGTTTACGACGAGCGAGGAGTCGACTTATTACCTACTTCTACCTACCTAGATAGTAGGCGCGCATATGATACACCATACTATGTAGAGAGATGGCTTTCGTGTTGTCGTCTATGGAGTCACTACGAGGACATCTAGGTGGGTGTTCACAATATTGCTCCTGCGGAATGGAACATAGAAAGGTTTGCAGGTTGACTTTCAAGGTACAGGGCTGAAGGGGGTATATTGATCTGCGTATTCGGGTTAGCCGTAGCTCTTCACTGCCTATCTACCTTACTTTATGTACCTAGGTATGTATGGGAGGATGGGGACTCGTGACTACGTTGTGCCGAATCAGAAGCAAGTCAGTCCCTAACTACTTCGTACATGTGCTGTGCTGTAGTACTTACGACTCAGCTGGGTTTCGTGAGATTTCTTTCTTTTTTTTCTTCCCTTTTCCCCTCTCGAGATGAGCTGTACCAACACGACCTGCAGGCTGCAGACAGTAACATCAGAAAAAGGAGAGAAACGACGAATCAGGACCAAAATGTCACTTTGCAATAATAGCACGCAGTGGTGTAATTCTTTTCTTTTGGGGGGAGTGACATACATACACATCAAGCAGGACCTGGAAAGGAACAGCAACGAGAGAAGACAGAAATGTCGAATACCTAGGTACATTATTACGTACATTGTATATACGTCCCTAGCCAGAGTCTAGGTATGTACTGTACTGTAGTGTAGACCATCTGCGGGATCCGGCCATGCAGATACAGGGATTCTCCAGTCTGGGGTTGACTGAATCAGACAGGTAGGGCGCAGGGGGGGGGGAAGGGCCAGAAGGGCCAGGAATACTTCGTACATCTATGGAAAATGCAGAATTGGCTGCATTGTATGGATGGATGGATGGGATTGGGCGAGACAGGACCAGGGGAGTAAGAGAAAGAGAAAGACTCGCTCGATTTGGTCATTACTCCTCATTCACTCACTCACTCACTCATTCGCATATGCGCACTCTCAGTGTGTCTCTTCCAGTCCGCCTGTGGCGGTGTATGTCCTTGTCACTTGACCTTTTCTACTTATTCCCAGCAAGATAGCATACAGCGCAACACAACACGGGAGGGGTAGCATGAAGGAGAGACATTCTCTCTGCCGGTAACATCAATTGTGAACGCCAAGGATTGTTGCGCGTCCCATACGTATGTATGTATGTATGTCTACATCCTGAGCGGTCACAATTTTATTTATTCCATTCTTTTGTTTCTTTGCATCGGATGAGACCGGAAAACATAAACCGTTTGGAACCCTGACGATTTCGTTCATTGTGCGAACGAGAGAGAGCATTGCCCATTAACCCCCTGAACGAACAAAGTTATCAAGTCACCAACCCGGAGACATCCCAACGGAAGCCCCCAGTTTCTATCCTAGAACTCCCGGATGAGAGGGAGAACAACACGCTTCCAGGTCTTCTTCAACGCCAAGTGGACCGGGCCGGACCATCAACCTCTTCTTCCATCTACCGGCACGCGGTGACCTCACCTCCATCGCTCTCGAAATCCGACTATCCTGCTTTCGGTGGAAGTGACCGCGTCTCTTGCCAACCACGCAGGAAGATACGATCGATACTCCTCCCTGTTCAATTCAACCAACCCCATATTCCTCGGGCTGTCCCCGAATCCTGGCTATTGTGTCGATCCCTTGTAGTTAGTCCCTTTGCCCATTGCCCATTGCCCATTGCCCATCGCGCTACTGTGTAGAGGAGCTTCAGCCACTCATTCTCCCGCTTCGCCTCACCGCGCAGTACCACGTCGTTGGGCCTATCTCTTCCAAGCAACTTCTTTGCTTCTCCTCACACCTCTGGGGATATCGAAGAATAATACAAAGAAGCCTCCTCAGGAAGTGTATGCGACTTGCCCTCCCTCACCGATATTCGTGCAAGATTTCGCGGTCAACTCCCCCCGTCCCGTCCTTACCACCATTCCCAAGGATTATGGACCATACCCATCGACCATGAGCAGTAGTCATTTTCCGACTTGACCAAATCACCCTTTTCCTCACTTCCGCTAGGTCGTCCACTCTTGACAGGTGTACGGCAAGCCGGACAATCTGCGTCGGCAGTCAGCATCATCAAAGTGGCCATGGTGGCTGAAGTCGAAGTGCACCAGACACCACTGGAAATATTTCCCTCTTGGTCTCGGCACCAGTGTGATTCAGGAGACGCCGAGGTCGACGGGAGAACCGAACTGTACAGGATCATCGCTTCTGCTGCTGCTTCTTCATCATTCCCTCCATACCAGTCAGGTATTCGTCTCGCTCCAGGAGAGGGCAGTCGCTTGTTTGATCGTCAAGCGGTAATCATCAATTCCAATGTCATAAGAAGAAGCAGACGATATACAGAGCCAGACTCGTGCCCATCCTCGTGCAGTACAACCGTGCGAGAGGAAGGGACCCGAAAAACAGGTGTTCAGGAGTCGAGGTCGCCAGGAGAGAGCCTCGGGATAGATTTAGTAAAGCCAAGAGGAGGGGGAACAGGAGGAGGGGGAGCACGGGGAGAGGGAGCACGGGCAGGGGGAGGAGGGGATGAAAAGGAAGAAGAAAGCCATGCAGCTTCTTATATATCCATGATACTCCAAGATGCGGCGCAGAACATGTTGTCGGGACAGGTTACCACCACCAAAATCCCCTCATCAGAGGCGGTTAAACGAGTAAGGGCGGTTCATGACGTGGACGGGCCGGGCACGGGTATCTTATCGAGTAAGAAGCGACGACTACGCCTGGGACTGATCACGAGCCGGCTCTCGCAGCCCTACTCTCTCCCGGCGACACATATTCTCAACCGCGAGAGCAACGATGACGCTCCGGTCTTGAGCCAATTCCTGAAGTTTGCTGCCAACGGGGCAAAGAAGGCGGGACACCAGGCGCACCTCGTCCGCAAGGCGGCCATCTTGAACCGGATCCGCATTACCGTCAGGCAGACTGCGGTGTCCCGGGGTCACCTGGTGGTTGCGAACCTGGCAGCGCGCGACAACGTCTTGAGCCATGGGCTCCAAGTGGTCACGACGGCGGCGTCGACGGGAGCAAGATATCCCGGGCCTCCTCCTCGACCCGATCAGCAGATGCCTCCTGCATGGCGGCCGCATACGACTTCGTTCCAGGCCACATCCTCGAACATAGCCTTCTCCGACCGACTGATCAGTGAACCGGTACCCGCCGTCACTGGGCCTGAGCAGGTTCCAGCTAACTTTCGCTCTCCAGAACTGCCAAAGTGCGACTGCCCAGAAGAACATTGCCACTTTCAGGAACCACTGCCACGGCCGCCATCGGTAGTCCCTATCGCAGGCCCTCTTAGTAGTAGTGGTGGTGGTGGTAACGGCATGGCAGATGACGACGACGAGATAGCATTCCCGTCGCCAGACCTCGATACCCGATACGCAGACCTTTCCGATGATGACATGGGCGATATTTATGCCGATTTTGGGGTGATATTTGGATCTGGAGCACGACCATCGGAGTCGAGTGCGTCAGGTAGTGATTTAGTAGGGGATGAACACTTCTATGAGGAATACCTCGACGAGCTGGATGGCATTCCTTGGGCCGCTTAGTACTGTATTAGCAGACCAGGATTACGAGAGTCGCCAAGCAGAGTAGTAGCAGCAGTAGCAGTAGTGGAACTTCATATCATAAGCACACGATCGACCCAGTCTAGTACCACAAGTACATCTAGAGTAGTAATCTGCCGATGATGAGAAAAGGGAGCTTTCGGCGGTACGCGGGTGGCTTTGAGAAGCACCAGAACTCATGGGCTTCCCTCGTCCCGAGGCATTGGGCTTCCTCGACGTTTGCTTCCATGGGAAAATTCAGGGCCTAAGGAATACGTAAAGAGCTGACCAGAAATTCGCATTATCCTGGAAGCTCTTGGAGCGGGTATTGGGCGAATTGGTTCTTGTATCTACGGCACAGCTCCCAGCTTTCTGGCTCGATCGATTGCTATGTCCACCATGGCCTTCACTCGTCAGCATCACCGATAGCGTCGATAGAAAGCATCTATGGCACCTGGAAGGAACTGGACATACTTGGATTGCTTCTATCTCCTCAGCGGCCATATCACCACGACCTATGCGTCTCTCCATATCATCCATGATCACAGGCCGGCTACGACCGTTGACAAACACAACATACCGTAGTCCAGGGAATGCAGCCTCATATTTTTGATTAAGGGCGGCTAGCTTTTCGGCCTCGTCCGCGGCTCCCTTGTTCAGCTGGGCTTGTTCGGCCTGGCTTTGGGCGCTCTCGACTTTCTTCGCGCCGAGCCGTGGATGGGATCCGAGGATATCGTGAAGTTTCGCCTTGTCAGCGGGTGACGGGGAACGGGCAAGTTGGAACATCAGCGATCCCACATGTTTGATCAAGGAAGGGTACGAGGTAAAAGGGAGGTCGGGAACGGTAACTCGAGCTACGGATGGAGGTGGGGGTAGATCGGAAGAGATGCCGGGGTTGGCAGGGACGCGCTTCGACTGGATGGCGGGTATAGCAATGGCATGGATCTCGTCAGAGGGCTCGAATAGGGTATCGAGGACGGATTTGATCGTGTCTGTATCGGCGTTTGGGAGGGTCGAGATAGGGGGAAGCGAAGGAGAAGATGCCATGATCGGGACGGGAAGCGGGAAGATGGCAGGCAAACCTGATCTGTCTGTCTCGAGATGCGGATGTCAAGGTTGGGTAGCTGTAGCTGTGACTGAGGGAGGCAGGGAGGAAACAAGACGCCGGATAGTGACGATGTATGCTGTGCGCGACAAGGAAAAGGTCGAGGTATATGTATATTTCGTCGCTGTATGAATCTATAAAGTACGTCTTCTCGCGAAAGTCAGAAGCGATTCCAATTGGATTTCATCACCTTTTGGCGGGGTAGTTGGAACGGTGGACGGTGATGGCATCGTGGGGCTTCCAAGGTTCCGACACGCCGACCGCCGATTACCGACCTTTCGAAGTGAGTGCAGGCTCGGCCCCACCTGCACTCCAACCTCGGGACCTCCAGTGAGGTCCCTGGGCTAGGTCGCGGGCTCGGAAGATTCTTAATTCCGCGCAAGCCCCACAGGGCTTGGATGTACCTAGGTACTGTGGAAGTACATCACCGACCCCTGCTGAATTTCATATCGGCCAATCACCATCATCAAAGACCAGCGCGCGCTTTGAACCAGCTGGAGCTCAATGTTTTTGCGACAGCCGCAAGAGATCTAGTCAACCTCCAAAAATTTGGTGTTGATACTGACTGACGAGGCTTCATTGCGCCAAAGCCGAACACCCACTTCTCATCATCATCACCCACAATGCTTTGTGCCAGTATGTATCTTCCTCGAATTAATTCCATCGCTAGCTGACTGCCTAAATCATACTGATGCGCTTGCTCTCCTAGTCTCAGGGGAAGCTCCCCAAGAGCCCGTCGTCTCCAAGCTCTCCGGTGCCGTGTTCGAGAAACGTTTGATCGAGAAGTACATCCAAGAAAATGGCAAGGATCCAGTATCCGGCGAGGATCTCACCATAGACGACCTCCTTCCCATCAAGTCCTCTCGTGTCGTCCGCCCACGTCCGCCTACCCTCACCTCCATACCCGCCCTCCTATCCACCTTCCAGAACGAGTGGGACGCCTTGGCTTTGGAGACGTATAACCTCAAGGAACACCTCTCTCGGACCCGCGAGGAGCTGGCCACGGCACTTTACCAGCACGACGCTGCTGTCCGCGTCATCGCCAGACTGACCAAGGAACGCGACGAGGCCAGAGATGCTCTTTCCAAGGTAACCGTCTCGGCTACTGGTCCGAGCAATGGCGATGCTATGGCTGTCGATGTCGAGACCTTACCTGAGGAGCTGGCAGCCAGGGTCGACGAGACACAAGCTAAGTACGCGTCGACTTGTTCACTTGCTGTACTGTATTGCTCTTTTCCCGAGGCTAACGATTAGACAGGCTTTCCAAGAGCCGAAAGAAGAGACCCGTACCAGCCGGCTGGGCTACTACCGACGACATAAGCGCATTCGCCGTGACCAAGTCCAACTCGCTCCCTGTACCACAATCAACGACCATCGCCGTCGAGGAAGGCTACGCGGCTGTGGGTGGACTGCAAGGCGATGTCGCCATCTACTCGATCGATGCCGATACGGTGGAGCGGTCATTACAAGTCAACGAACCCGTCACGGACTCTATTTGGGATGGATCTCGTGTCATCCTCTCGACATCTAAAGGGTCCGTCAAGGTTTTCGAGAACGGTAGCGAGATCGCATCGTTCTCTGATCATGCTGGTTCTGCGACCGGCCTCTCGATACATCCTAGCAAGGAGATATTGGCCTCAATTGGTTCCGACAAGAGCTTTGTATTCTACGACCTTGTCAATTTGCGACGTGCCAGCCGGGTGTACACAAATTCTGGTAGGTTCTCCTAGGTCTAGCATTCTAGACAATGTCGTGACAACGAGGTGTGATGCGGTACTAACAAACACTATGACAGCTTTGACGGCTTGCTCGTTCCATCCTGACGGTCACCTGTTCGCCGCCGGTATGAGTTCGGGAGACATCAAGCTATTCATGACTAAGACCGGCGAGGAGGCGGCATCGTTCCCCCTCGGAGCTCCTGTACAAGCCATCTCCTTTTCCGAGAATGGATTCTACTTCGCGGCGACGGCCAAGGGACAAACCACGGTCACGATCTTTGACTTACGCAAGGAAGGTGAGGCGGCAAAGGCCAAGGTTCTTGATATTGGCAATGCGGTACAACGCCTCGCTTGGGATTATTCGCAACAGTTCCTGGCTACAGCAGGGCCGGCTGGTGTGACGGTACAGCAGTACAGCAAGTCGTCCAAATCATGGTCGGAGCCTTTGAGTGTAGCAGTGAGCGCAGTGGATATCAAATGGGGAGCGAATGCAGGACGGCTACTAGCCGTCAACGGAGACGGTGTGGTCAGTGTTCTTGGGCCTCAGGAGTCATGATAAAGATGGGCAGGCAAGCTTGCTTTCAGAGGACGAGTATGAGTACGAGACTCTCGTGTTTCCGTACCCAAGGCAGTGTCACCTCATCTGCTGAGTATCTACCTAGGTAGGTAGCCTTAGTAGGCAGCGAGGCAGCTAGGCAGACAAAGGCGGACGAGCTTGACATTGAATGTATGATAGTATACTACTAGGGACTCGAAAAGTATGGTAGTCTCGGCCAGGCTGGTAGTCAAAGACCTGGAAGGTTGCCTTATTGCACTGTCTACCTAGGTACATGTAGTAGGGAAGGGCTTGGATGCTTTGCAGCAAGCCTCGGAGATAATTGCTCTAAGCGAGTCAAGACTAAAACCATTGGCAACTTCTGGTACTTGTTGAGTAAGATTTTGTTTCCATTCCATCTGTCGGAAGTATTTTGATGCGAAAAGAATATCAGGTCTTCTATCTACAGGTTGAGAACATAAACATAGCTATCTACTTAGTATTGTGAGGCACTCTATATGTGCATTGCATACCTAGATGTATTTATGTAGGTCTCCCCTACCAAGGTACCTTAAGTAGGTACATGTACATATCGAGTATCTACCTAGGTAGACCTTAAAAACCCGTGGACAGGGGTCAGGCAAGAACCTTGGAAGTCACGTCAGGCACTGTAAACTCCGAAATTGGTGGAGGTGCTGGTGGCGGCTCTAACGACAACATCCATCTGCCACCTACTCCGTACTACAATTTGACTTCTTCTTCTTATCTACCTCAATCGAAGCAGCCAGCCGCCCAATACCCCCAGGCAGATGAACAACAGATTCAAGTGAAGACATGCTTCAGGTCTCTACTTTATTCACCTCAGGCACTTCTTCTTCTATACGGATTACCAATCTAAATACCTTCAACTTTACACGCTCGACCATCCACGTCCACGTCCACGTCCACGTCCACACCCCCGTCAGCTCAACGACGTGACCACCAGCAACAAGCAATATTCCATCGTTCGCGCGAGATTACTCCCGCCGACTCGCCGCCCCAACACAGGCAGGCACACGACGACAACGATAGCGACGCGACGTTTCCTCTCGATTGAATTAGCAGCAATCCAGTGTCAACAGTGGTGGTGGTGGTAATGCCGTCATATTTCGGCTTCTCGAGTAGTAACGGGGCCTTGCGGATCTAGCCTTCCTGGTACCTAGGTATGTGCCCAGTTGGCGTGTGTGTGTGTGTGGGTGCGTGGGTGTAGTGCAGTGCAGTGCAGTGCAAGTGCAGCCTTGCCGCTCGCGTCCTTCTTGTTCTTGGTGGTGGTGGTGGTGGTAGTGGTGCGATACCCTGACTCTGTACGCTCACACTAACCATTCGGCCGTTTGCAGTGAACAGGAAAAAAAAAAGGAAACCTGCGATTTCAGTATGGCCGAAATCGCAAACTCTGACTCGCCCCATCCCTTCTCTTCTACGCCTATCCGTCCTTATCTTGCTCCCAGTGGTCTCGGTCTCGGATTTCCACCATCCTCTCCATTATTCAATTACAACCACAACCTCAACCACGACCAAGATAACAATCAGCTCCGCCCCCGCCCTCCCCTTCATAACCACCACTCACCACCTGCTCGTACTCGTGCCCCTGCCCCTGCCCGCGACGAGAGCCCTTCTTCCTCCGTTCTACTTCCCGACTCGCATTCTGCCAGTTCCCCAACCCTGCAGAGTACATCCTCCCCGTCCTCCTCGTCCTCGCCCGATTTCGCTACTGAATCAGAAGACGATCTGTCTGAGGCCAGCGACGGCGCCACCCATTGGCCTGCCCACGATCTCGACCACCACCAGCTGAACTTGTTCAATGTCCCCAGGGACGTGGATATGGATGATGATGCCGAGTCGGATCTCTTTGTGAATGACGAACAGGACGATATCTCTCCTCAACCATCTACACCTCCCAGATTATCACCCAGTCAGCGCAATCGTTATCGATCAAGATCACCGCTCTTCCTCGACGACTTCCCAAGTTCCCCCTCTGTCGATTCCTCGATTTCACCGGGACCCAGACGCCCGGTACGCCCAAGAGACGAGTTGGTAGAGATGGATTTCCAACAAGTTGGGCGGGGGCAAGGGGCCGACAGAAACCTGAGATCTCGCAGTAGGCCACAACCGTCACAGGTGATAGACCTAACCGGCGATGACGATGATGATGACGGCATCGAGGTCCCAGCAGTCCGACCACCACCTCCTCCTGCCGCATCCGCATCCGCATCCGCGTCGCGAAACCTCCCGAATAACTCTCAGAACCCACGTAGACGGAACTCACAACAACAAAGAAATGACCCTCCCACCTTGGCACGCACCGATGCTAGTTACATGGGGGCTGCTGATATCATTGATCTCATTTCCGACGACGATGATGACGACGGCCAAGATGTCAACCCACCTCTTAGGCGCAACGTGGGCGGCAACGTGGGCGGCAATAGGGGCGGCAACATGGGACACGGTGCTAGGAACGCCGGTGCTAGGAATGCCGGTGCTAGACACGCCGCTGCTGGGAATCCCGGTGCTAGAATCGCCAGGCCTCTCGATTTGACCTTTCCACCCGCACCTCCACCCCAGGGGCAGCCCCCTGATCCGAGGGGGGCTAATATTTATGGTAATATCCTTCAACCGTTCGATCGACTATTTGGTCCGGTATTTCAAATGCTCGGCCAGCGACAACCTCCGCCTGCTCAGGAGGCAGATGATGATATAGTGATGATGGGTCAACGTCCACTGATGGGGCTTCATAGAAGGATGCCGCAACCTGCTGTGGCCGTGGCCGCCAACTTTGGGCCCGTGGACCTGGACTACAACAATCCTCCCTTCCCCCCTCCACCGGCTGCAGCCAACGCGAAGCCTGCCCATCAACCACCATCAGTAGCGAGGGAAGGGTTTACGAGGGATACCGGAGAAGACGTCGAGGCCATATGCCCAAGTTGCGAGGAGGAACTTGCGTATGATCCGGACGAAGAGGATGTACCCGGTACACCAGCGAAGAGGCCTTCTCGCAGCAAGAAGGATAAGGCTGAACACCATTTCTGGGCTGTCAAGGGTTGCGGTCATGTAAGTTCCTCTTCATCGCCATCACTCACTCACTCACTCACTCACTCTGGGTCATGATACTAATACGTGGGTTCAGGTCTACTGCAGAAGATGCTTTGAGAATCGCAGACCTACAGGCAAGAGCCCCGTCACCGTAGGCTTCCGATCAGACCCTTCGGGAGCCAAGAACAAGATCCTCTGTGCTGTGGGCAATTGCAATTCCGATGTTGGACCCAAGAGCGCTTGGGTTGGCATCTACCTATGATACCCACCATGCGTATGCCCACCATGCGCGCGTATATCCCATCGGCGGTGGCGAACCAGGTATGAGGTTGTACTGCGACGTCCAGTTCACCTCCACTACTTGGTTTGTCATGACAATACGATTATTTCCCTTCTCCTCCCCTTGAACACATGTTTGCATCACCAGGCGTCAAAGGACGGGGGCATACCACAACGGATCAGGCGTGACATACTGGACGGATGGGATGCGATGATTTGAATTCATGAGCCTTGATTTTCACCCAGCAGTTGCGCGCGTTCCTATATTCGGCATTTCAGAGGTGCTCGTGTGGCCACATGCCAGATCCCGGATGATGAGCTTGCACTGGGTGTTGACAATCGACCGGGGCAGGGGATGAATGATACCCGTGGACGATACCTGACAGATATTTCGTGGCTTAGGATATCTAGGTCATGGCACACGATAGGTTAGGTCAGTACAGCGGATATCCTCTTCTGCTGACGCGTGTTGCGGTGTTCAGATGGATGGAAAGCAGAAGAAAGGTGCTTCCGAAATCAACATCAATATCCAGATCTAGGCTCATTCGATCGGCTTCCCCGATTCTTCAACCAGAGCACGATGCAAACCTATGATGGCTCAGACGGGTTTGCCACCCTCAGAGTTCTCCATAGGCATAGAGTTAGGACATCCAATACGCTAGAACCCATATGAGAGGAAGAGAACTGCTCGATTGCTATTGACTAGGACTGGGAAATCCCAAGTTCAGTGAGAAGTACGTAGGTAACTGAAGTAATCATAGGTCAACAGTCGTCGAGAGGAGATCTATCCCGAAGCTGCGGGTACTGTACATACATGAAGAAGCAGCATCTAACACTTGAGTGCAGACTAACGTACTTCCAAGGTACTTTCAAGCTGACGACACTTGTGGCAAGGCAATATTCTATCGTGGCATTGTATACAGGCAATATTACTGACAGGTACCTCTGCTGACTACCTAGGTGTAGGTACCTAGGCTAGGCCAGGCACTCAAGAAAACAGGGGCACGTACACGTACAAGGTAGGTATCGAGCGTCGTACATCGTCGAGGCATGAACACCTAGACTCATGGTCTGAGGACTCCGTCTTTGCAGTCTCTCTCATCCTGTCAACATGTAATTTGAACCCGCTGAGTGAGTCCACTCCCAGGGTCTTTTATCATCCGGCCAGGATAACGAGCTACCTCCTCCACAGATCCATTGCTCTCTGTCTTCCTCTCCGTCTTCTTCTCGTTCGACCTCCCGCCCCTTCTGCTTCACTCCTTTTCTCTCGCTGTCATCTCCTGAATCTTCGTCTCAACCTTATGTCGCAGCAACACCAGTCCGGAAGACGATCCTCTCTTCCCCTCCAACCCTTCCTTGAACGCGAGCCAATCAGCCCTCTCGACCTCCTGACCGGGCCGCCGTAGTCGATGCCATACCTTGAGGCACTGGTAGTGTAGACCCTGGACTAGAGGTGGTGCGACTGACGTTGTAGGGATCGTAGGACCTTCGAAGAGACTGGGGCGTAGGTTGTTTACCCATGTGGGTGTTGTGCGCTTTCGATGTTGTTGTCGCTGGGTGGTCGTGGTTTCATCGTCTTCATCGGCATGAACGTCGTCATCATCTTCATGATCGGGAACCCGCAAGGCACCAGACATATTCAGATCCACCTTGCTGCCACCACCACTCTCATTACCAAGCTCATCACCACCACAGACACAACAACAATCCCTCTTCCTCAACGACCACCACCGCGCCATCCCACCAACCAAATCCTCGAGAACCCGCACCTGCTCCCCCATCTCCCTCTCCGCGTTCCCCAACAGCGGCTCCAGCGCCCCGACCCAGTACCGATGACATCGCACCTCGGCCAGCCCCCGCGGTCCCGTGCTCACGAATTTCCGCAGCTCGCTGTTCCACACCATCATCCGTCGCCGCTGCTGCCGCTGCTGCTGCTGAGGAAGAAGAGTCGGGCCCCATGGACTGGTTGCGTTGTGGACAGCCCATAGATCGGCTAGTCGGATGATGCGACAGCCCGCATGGGCTAGAATGAAGGTCGCGTGGCGGAGGGTGGCGAGGATTTCCGAGTAGGAGGAGGGGTCGGTATTGGTGTATGGTACGAACAAGGGTTTGGGGTGTCCTAGTGGTCCTTGTCCCGGTGGTCGTTTCGAATGGCCACAACGACGACAGCTGTTGCTGAGCGGCTCAGGTCCTCCTGGTCTTGAACCCGAACCCGAACCTGGTCCTGGCCCACCATCATCATCACCACCATCCTTATCATCATCGCCATCACCCTCATCGGCACCCGACACCGGCGACAGCGCCGACAACACGAAACACAGATATAGGACCTGCTGGCGATACTCCTGGACCCGATCCAAGAACGCACGGACCTGTGCCTTGCCCCGGACGCCTCGCTTCTTGAGGGCCGCGGTGCTGATGGTGCTCGCGCATGCCTCGAAGTGGCCGGCCAGGGACCGGATTTGTCTTGCCGAGGCTTGCGTCGCGCGGTTGGCGGAATCGAGGCTCTTTGCCCTGCGCCGCCTGTAGTAGGGTGGGGTGGTGCTGGTGGTACTGATACTGGCGCGTAGGCTGTCGTTTTCGCGAGGGTGGGAGGAGATGGAGAGAAGAAGAAGGCTGGCTGTGCTAGAGCGACGTGGGATGTCCATTTTTTCCCCTTCTTTCTTTCTTTTGTGAGAGAGAGAGAGAGAGAGGGCGGGGGATTGGTTCATTCAGAGTATTAACACACAAATTCCGGTTCTGGTTTTGAGAGATCTTGCAAAAGGGTTCAGGAGATAGTATGAGGAAAGGTCGGCGACGATGATGGTTTTTGTTGTCGTTATTGTGGACGGCGATGGTTGTTGTCGCTCTTGTGGACGGCGTTGCGTTGTGTGGTGTTGTGCTGTGTTGAGCGGCAACCGAGTAACCAGCCAACCAACCTATCTTGGCTAGGAGGGCAGGAGGTTCATGCATGTTAACAACGGCAATAGCGCCAGGGACCGACTGCCTTTGTAAGATTTTTTTTCATATATATGTACTATACCAGGTTGCTCACATCTTTGTTGACTCACTGCACTGCACTGCCCTACACTGCACTGACAGCAGCGTTGATGTCTCAACTTCAACGTCTTCCGCACCCAATGTGTTCCCTTAAGCGAGAGGCTACCCGTCCTCGTCTGAACCCACGAAGGTAGCTTCTGTATTGGAAGTTATAAGAGTTTGGACGCTGGCTTCAGTCGTCGCGTTATCCAGAACCCCTGTAGTCGTAGTCGCAGTCCATTCTTCACCATCAGCTGAACTCATCAGTTTCTGGTTTCTTACCGTCCAAGCTTTTAGAAGAAGAAGAGGGCCTCCAGAATCTGGGCATTCGCGACCAGAATTTCGACTTCAATCATTCAACAACTCCACTATCGGATATTAGCCGTGGTCTGGTAGCATGCGCTGACAGATCAAACAACAAGACATGTCAGTTTCCTTTCACAGAATAGCACACTGGAATCCGGTCACGACATAATTCGAGCCGCCGAGACCCCGTTACCATCCGGGAAGATATCGAATGTAATAAACTCGACGCCTCAGCATCAACCTTCAGGCCGGAGATAATGCGCATGTGGGCTGCCTGCAGTCCCGCCGCAGGCTAGGGTATGAGCAGAGCGCCGACTCCAGACACACATACAAGACGACGGTTGGTTCCTTTTGGGGTAAACGCGTTGCCCCTGCGTGCTCCTGGTTCAGCTGATTCCCTTGAAGTTGGCTGATTGCTCTGGGAAGGTCTGTACTGTACCTCAGCGTAGCTCGGGGTAGAAAGGACAAAAGAACTTGCCAAAATTAGAATTACTTGGACATCTATGGATATAAGGGCCGATGAATGTTACCATGAGGATCGGTATAGGAGAGAAAAAAGGGATAGTTTGTATCTCTCTCTCTGAGCAAACAGCTGTACCAAGTCAATGCAGTAAGATTAGTTCGTTCCTATGATGTTCAAATCTCAAACAAGAGCCATGGTCCGCGTGATGAGCGCTGAAGAGATCACGGTGGTGGTCATCTTCAGCTGGCTTGGCTGGCTTGTTCCGAGACCCCGTACCCCATGAAAAACAAATCAAAATAACATAGGGTCGTGGCCATGACAACACCCTACCTACCCCTATTTACGTCGACAATCTCCTACGCAGGAACGCATCACCTGGAGTGAAGAATATGAATGCCTTCAGCCTCTTATCGTACTGCTCGTGCGTGTCTTGGGGCCTAGCCAGTGTTGTTCTGGTACGAGGACGAAAGGGTAAGCGGTAAGTACTTAGTACTCTTCATTGTGGTGTGGTGAACCAAATGCAATCGGGATTAGACGACCGGATGCCTTAGAGGTTGGAGTTAAAACAGAGCCGCAAGTCCGGCCGGTAAGTACGCCGCCGGTTGTGGGGCTCCGTCCGATTGGTGAACGAGACTTTTCCCCTGAAGATACCTAGGTACCTTTCGTATTCCATGGATCCCCTTGCATCCATCTCGATGACAATATGGGCATACAAATGCCATCAGGCACCTGTATTCTGTCACTGGGGTAGCATTTCCAGTCTCCTCGGCGCGTGCTGACTATGAATTACAAGTTTCATTTATGACTAATGGGCTCGTGCATCACCAGATACCCTTCGTGCCGAGCTGTGCGTATGCCATACAAGGGGCCCTCTACGGCCCGGGCACCAGAGATGCTCGATTAAATCCGCCCCTCATGATGCGAGCTGCCGAGTAAGTACAGGGCGTACTGGCAGGTATGCCACACCATCTCGATACCGCCTCGTCAAAGCCTCCATCGCCGTAGTGCTCACCCGCCTCACCCGGAGCCGTCGATATCAATAACCCCCTATGGGGTGCTTTGGTAGCATCGTCGCTCGCCTGGGCGGTGATAAGCAGTGGCTCGTTACACACCGCCAGCTGCTCAGTGGAACCCCCCCGAGCTGATGCGATCCAATCCCAGACAACGTTTGCAATGTCGAGCTGCTCTGGTCCAACGGTCGAGCACGGTATCGGGATCCTTTCCAGCCCTGAACAAACAACTCATCAAGTTCTACGGTGATAGTAGCCAGTCCATCGGTATCGGGTCCTGGAGCGGGTGCGGTTCACACTACTTATAGGTGGAACGCCCTTCGGAACGACACCACGATCGAACGGCTTCGGTTCTCAAGGGAAAGCCATAGGCTGGCCCGTGGTGTTCCCAACAAGAGCAGTTGGTGCGAATTGAATGATGGCGATGACTCGAGAGCCCGCGCGATCGTCGTCGAGAGGTCCTATCATCTCCATATGGGAAACTTACACGGCTAGAGATAGATGATCGGTGTGTGTGCCTCGGGGCATTGATTTGCATACTTCATACAGAGTCTCTACCTGCCGGCACCCTTTCACAGTGCCGCCTGCATTCGTTCTTGGCGAAGCCGCTGGACCACAACTCTTCAAGCCCGAGTTGGCCCATGGTGGACTGGCTTTTTCAGCCTTCCAACCGAGTATAATTGAGAGTATTATTTCTTCTAGCGATCATCCAGCAACAGGGTGATAGTTGGGCATTTGCATGCCCCCCCCCCTCCACTTACTCCGCCTTTCCCAGGGAGCCAAAATGAAACAACAACAAGGCGTTTCGAGACATCTACAGTGATAAGCAATCTAAACGGGGGTTTCTATAATCCCCCAACTCCAATAACTCTCTAACCAACCAACCTAATACCCATCCATCCATCCATCCATCCATCCATCAAACACAGATAATAGACAGCCAAGCCGTCCCGGGCGGCATGTTCAGCCTCGGCCCGTCGAAACAGCAATCCGGGGCCCGGCATCCGTACAGACCGGCCCCGTCGCCCTGACACCCGGGTTCCGCGTACCCGACGCATACCGACACGCCGTCCTGGGTCCAGGATAGGATGGGGAAGGGCGTGTCGACGCATTGGGCGTGGCCATCGCCGTCGGCTGGGATGGTGAGATTGGTCGGTGGGGTGGAGCAGTCCTCACCGCAGAGACAGGGGCTGACTAGGACGGAGCTGGCGGAGGCGGTGGTGGTGAGAGAGGAGGAGGAGAGGAGGAAGAGAAGGCAGGAGGGGAGTTGTGGTTTCATGATGGCTGGTGAATTGTGTGTATGGAGTTCCGATGTCGATTGCTTGTTTGAATGGTGTATCTGGTTCGGATGCTTACGATATGATGTGAGAAATGCTCGCCGATTCGACGATCCGGTGCTGAACTGGATATATTCACTGATGTTAGTATATCCTCTACTCGGTTACCCTCATTTCCCATGCGCCTCCTCATACCCTGCGACACAGCATCCCCTTGAGAATGACAAGGGAATGAATGAAGCATGTTAATGGGTTGATGGCGCCAGCATCATCATCTCACGATGACCAGGCGGTGTAAAGAGCACCTATCTCTCTATCTAGGACTTTTTATCATCAACGATATCGATATCAGCCAAGGTAAGCCTGTTTTCAATGTTTCAATACTAGGTACTCGACGGAGCAAAGACGGGACGAGATGATGATCATTTTGGCCGATTGACTTTCTGACATTGGGTGCGCTCTCTCTTTCCCACGGGGATATATACATTCCGAAAGCGCGATATTCGGAGCTTAGGAGTGCGCAATGGAGCATGCTTGCGAGAGACTGAGATCGTGATGTAGGCTACTAGTAATGTTGACCATTGACTGCTTGATGTTCAGATCGTGCTACTGGGTAAGTACGTTTTACCTGGCATCGTGCCCTGCTCTGCTGTGTGTTGTGTGTCCCGGTGGTCCCCGTATCGCTAACTACAAGAGTCCATGACAGAAATGTCTGATCACTCGGCATGAAATGCAAAATGCAATATGTGAGCAATAACTCAACACTCTCGCACACTACGCTGGGGGTACTTGAACTGTGTGTCAGCTTGTTGTTCGCGACATTCGGGGAGAGTTGACTGTCGTCAGACGGTAGTCTAGTCTAGGCTTATAAAGTAGGCTTAGATAGATGCCCGGTTACGAGACTTTGAAATCAGTACCAACTAACCCATCTAGATAGCTGTCTTGTGACCGACTGCTTACCTCTTACATATCCATACATACATACATACATACTTACATAGTGGAATGCTGCTGCTGTACATAAGACGAAGCTGCGCCGCCGTTGGTTATATGAGAAGGGACACGGCGACCTTATCACAGTTGGATCCTGATCATACATGTCAAGTGACTTGGGGATGAGGCTGGCGCCATGGAGGTGGGATGCCAAGGGCTTGGGGATGAATGATGCGGCGACGAGCTTCCTCATCGAGTGAGGACTCTCAGCCAGCTTCTCAGGTGGTCATTCGCACAGAAACGAATATCTAACTAGGTACTCCCCCCAGGTAGAAGGGAAGGGTACGCCGTACAGAGCCTGAGGTCTCTCTGGGGGTGTGTGCTGTAGTTACGCCGTATTGCCTGCCCATGTACTCTATTCCGTTGGCTGTGGCAAATGAGTCGGAATCAGTCATTGGCTGCCCGTCCGAGACTTTCATTTTTTTTTTCAGCTGATGGACAGGGCTAGGCTCGGTCGAATCAATATTCTTGGCTCTCTCTTTCTTTTCGACATGATGTTCCCATGTTCCAATGTTCTGGAAGCTTTTCTTATCTCTGGTGGGTTCGGATATCTGCACAGATTGGGATACCTCGTTCACTTTCGTTCGTGGGTGTCACCCCGGAGGGTCACCCTTATTGGTCCGTTGGTTCATCGTTTCGATCCCTTACAGATATAGATAGATAGGCTGTGTTTGCGCGCAAAGATAGACGCGGTGTGGGTGTGATGATTGATTGATTTGATATTCGAAGATGGAATTACTATTCTTCTTCTTCTTCTTCTTCCAGCCCCCAAGAGATAGCTAACCTAGATGGTGTAGCTGAGATCCCGGAAAGCCGGCCGACTTGCCAAAGCTGTGTAACGGTGAATCATCAAGACGGTTACTCAACTCCTCGGTCTGTACTGTATAATTTAGGCTATCACGGCCGAGGTGACACACACAGGTGAAGAAAGGTCCAATGACAATGACAGAAGGACATCGGATGGATGGACGGATCCTGTCCAACGGGTAGATACCTAACCTTGGTACCTAGGTGCTAGGAAACCTCTATTATCGCTCCCGGACGCGGAGCTACTTGATCCACCGACCATCGATGGGTCCGGTCCAATTTACCCCGGACCTATTAAAACAAAACAAACATCAATTTTTGGTGTGAATAGCCTCAACTCCAGAGCTCTCCCTTTAAACACCACCTTCTCGTCTTGGCTTGGACTGGCCATTTGGTCACGTTTCTCCCTTGCCATGCCATGCTTTCCCACGCCGCAAGCCCAGATCCGCCGAGAATCCTGCTCTCGGGCGTCATGCATTCATGAAAACGCGATGGTACTGTTAGAAGCCTGTACATGCATACCTAGCCTGTTGGTTGTTGACTGGGCGGCTATGCGGAATTGCTGCCGGTCCATGACTGACTGACTAAGGTATCAATGTTTTCGTTCTCTTCTGGGAAATGTTCTGGAAGAAAAGAAGGGAAAAAAACTTGGCGAGGCACCATGTAACCTGCATTGCATACCCGACTTTTCTTACCTGCAGCTGTTCGTTGGTCCTGGAATCAGGACCTGGTGTTTGGTGCGTCGCGTGCCCTCTTCCTTTGCTTTGCATGCGACGGAAATCCTTCAGGATAAGTCTGGTAGGTCAAAAAACGACTGACTCGATAGCATCTACCTACTTAGTTGTGTGTTGCGACTCGCCAATCCCAGTGGATAGAGATATCCGTACTCTGATATTGAATGCGTCGGATATCGACGGGACTGTCGCTAGTTCGTGTCATTGAGGCCTGCTTCGACTAACTCCAAGTAAACGATGTCTGCCCATCTTGTCTGTCCGTCTTGTCTGTCTTGTCTGTACAGTACTGTATGGTGGCAGGCTGTGGGTGGTTGTCCCATGAAGTGGTGCCACACCCTCCCAACAGGTACTTTTTACTGCGCCACCGTTATCATGAACTCTCCCATGAACTGACCGGCAACAAGCAGATAGCGATTTGATTGGTGCTCGACCTGATATTTCGTCCTCGGCATCCCGACAGAGCCTGGTCTGGAACAGGGGACGCCGATCGTCCAGCGTCCAGTCAGGAAAAGGGAAAGGATGCGCCGCCAGAGCGCGGGTGCAGGATAAGTAGAGGCAGATTGTGTTTGACTCGATACTTATCGCAGTGTGGCAATTGGCTTCTGCATGGATGGTAATTATGCACGTCCAAATTACCATCACTCCCTCCTCCTCCTCCTCCTAATTATGCTCGTGAGTACTAAGTAGGTTAGGTAGGCAGTAGGTAGACAAATAGCCAGACTGACAAATGAACCCGAATCATGATGAGGATGGTACAAAGGATGAATAAAGGGACAGAGGGAACGTGCGAGATATCGAGATATCCATCGCCTTGGTGATCAGATTTGGTAAAACATCCTGAACACTTACCTAATAAGACGCTACCTATCACAAGTCGACAAGCCTGTAAGTACTTCCAAGGTTAGCACTCGCAGTTAACCTAGAGGCTAGGGCTTGTAGTGGACAAGTTGCAAGTGCAAGTGCTGTTACTAGCGCTGTGCTTGTACGCCGGGTCGACTCCATTCTACTCCATTACTCCATCCACCATCTCGACGACCTTCCCCATCCGGCTTCTGTATCTCCAGCATTTTAAGTAATAAGCTGTACGGAGCGGAGTACGGAGGTAGGCTGGTAGGCTGGTGGTATTCTGTCAAGACTCAGGACTCAGGACTCATCAGGCGACGATTCAGGCAGGCATGAGGATGACCATCTGGGATCACCACTAATCGTACTGCGTACAGCACTACCACGCACGCCCTTGCCTTTCGCCCCAGTCCATCGGATACTCCAGTCCCTGTCGAACGTTTCATCGCTTATCTTTCGAGCCATGGGCCGGCCCAGAGCGTACATGTTGTAGTAGACTACTTGATGACCTGCCTGTACCTAGGCAAATCTTGACTGATCCCGCCAATCACACGTCCGAATTCACCAAAAGATAACCTCCCATCAGGTGAATGGGCTCCCCGATACGGAGAGTACTTCCTTCACTGTGTGTAGCTGCGTGTAGCTGTGTGTATGCATCGTCGCTGTGTAACACAAATGTTCGCTCCGGCCGATTGCCCTTCCAGGAAAGTGATGGTCGTCGCTTCAAGGCGTAGTATATTAGACCATGCCGCATTCCCTTCTTTCCCCCTCCCCTCCTCCGTCCTCCGTTGCTCTGAGACATTTCTTTCCCTCCCTCACCTGGACACACCTCATCATTTATCAGTGGTTGTTGCCAAGGTTTATAGGTTTCATAGGTTAGGTTCTTGACTGCCTGTTAGACAGACAGACAGACAGACCAGCAGTCAAACCATCGACCGCATAACCACAACCATGGCGACCATCATAGACTCGACACAGGCAAGGCCTGCTGACTTCGTCGACCACACCGTCCAGACTCCGGCAATCGAGAAGGCACTCGACGACGAGAAACATGGCGGATTGGCCGTCGGCGAGGTCGAGCTCGAGGAGGAGGACCTCTATGCTCCCCTCAAGATGGCCGACGAGATCCCCTACGAGCCGAACCCGCTCACCATCCGAGCCGTCATCGTCGGTATAGCACTAGGCTGTCTCGTCAATGCTTCCAATCTGTACCTAGGTGGGTCCCCATACGTCCTATTCTGTACTGTACTCCGGCGACTGCATGTCTAGCCGGATGCATTCCAACACTTGACGGGCTGTCGCAGATTCGACAGCCCAGAGCATGGTGCATGGAGCTGGAGCTGGAGCATGAAGCATGGGGCTGGAGCATGGATTCGCGAATTTGCTGACATATCCTCCACACACAGGTCTCAAGACTGGCTTCACATTCCCCGCGTCCATGTTCGGAGCCATCTTCGGTTACGGTATCGTCAAGCTCCTGTCCAAGTCTTGTGGCAACATGCCCATTCTCGGCGGCGAGTTCGGCCCTCAGGAGAACAGCATCATCCAGGCCGCCGCCACCGGTGCTGGAGGTATCGCCGGTATCTTCGTCGCCGGTATCCCCGCCATGTACCAACTCAAGGTCATCGACGGAGACCCACGGTCCGACTTCGGTGCCATCATCACCATCACGCTCGCCTGCTCCTTCTTCGGCATCTTTTTCGTCACGCCTCTCCGCAAATTCTTCATCATCCAGGTCGGCCGTGAGCTCAGGCTCATCTTTCCGACCGCGACCGCCGTGGCCCTGACCATCAAGTCCATGCACGGCGGTGCCGCCGGCGCCAGGGAGGCCATCAGCAAGCTCAAGGCCCTGTCCTGCGCCTTCAGCGCCGCGCTCATCCAGCGGGTAGCCTCTTACTACGCCGTGGGTATCCTGTACGACTGGCACGTCTTTACCTGGATCCACATCTGGAGCGGCTACACCAGCTGGGCCATGAACATCGAGAGCTGGGGATGGTGGTTCGAGTGGACGCCGGCCTTCATCGGCAGCGGTATGCTTATCGGTATGAACTCGGCCCTGTCCCTGTTCGGCGGTGCCATCCTCGCCTGGGCCATCATCGGGCCGGCCCTCGTCCACTACGGCGAATGCATCGGCAAGCCGCAAACCGACGATCCCAAATGGGCCGGCTACTACAGCTTCGCCTCGCTCAGCAACCTCGGCCACGAGACACCTTCTCCCCGTTACTGGCTGCTCTGGCCCGGTGTCATGATCATGGTGTGCACCTCGATGGCCGAGCTGTTCGTGCAGTACAAGGTGATCGGCTTCGCCGGCAAGACGGTGTGGCGCAAGGCGTGCGGTAGTATCAACAACATGCTGACCAAGCGCGGCAAGCAGTCGGCCTACTTCGGTAGGCAGGCGGCCAAGGAGGCTCAGATCATGGAGGGGATCATCGAGGACCCCGCGCGTCCCGAGGACCAGGTGCCCATGTGGCTCTGGGCCACTGGACTGGTCGCCTCCATCGCGGTGGCCATGATCATCTTCGCTCTGCAGTGGGGCATGAACCCCGGGCTCACAATCCTCGCCTGCGTCCTTGGCTTCCTCTTCTCCTTCCTGGCCATCCAGATCGGTGCCGTGACGGATCAGACACCCCTGACCGCCGCATCCAAGGCCAGCCAGCTCGTCTTTGGTGGTGCCACGTCGGGCTACTCGATCAAGGACGCACAGCGGATCAACCTGGTGGCCGGTGGTCTGGCCTCGGGAGCCGCCGACGTCGCCACCGCGCTCACCAGCGATTTCCGTACCGGGTTCCTCCTCGGCACCCCTCCCGTGAAGCAGTGGCACGCTCAGGCCTTGGGAACGCTCATCTCTGTCTTCCTCGCCCCCGGAATGTTCGTACTCTTCACCACAGCTTACCCCTGTATCCTCGACGGCGAGGCTGAGCACTGCCCCTTCGCCGTGCCATCCGTGGCGGCGTGGGCGGCCGTGGCTCAGGCCGTGACGGACCCTAACGTTGGCATTCCCTTCAAATCGGGCATGTTCTCCATCGCCCTGGGCGTCTTCAGTATCCTCCAAGTCGTCTTCCGCCACTTCTACCTCGTGGGCTCGCGCGAGAAGTACCGACAGTACCTGCCCAACTGGGGTGCCATCGCCCTGTCGTTCGTCCTGCCGAACCCCGTCTTCACCACGGCGTCCATGTTCGGCGCCCTCGTGGCCTACATCTGGAAGAAGTGGAAGTGGAACTCGTGGGAGCTGTACGGGTACGCGGTGGCGGCCGGTTTCATCGCCGGCGAGGGTATGGGCGGTGTTATTGGCGCCGCCCTCCAGATCGGTGGGGTCTCTGGCGATGTTCTGGGTACGACGGCTGGTTGCCCGGCGGGATATTGTTAAGGGGGAGAAATACTTAGGTGATAATGTTGTGAAGGCTTCTTTCACCTGGGGACGTAGAGACTGGGTGAGGATGGATGGATGGATGGATGGATGGATGGATGGATGATGAGTTATGAGATGTCTGGCTTTATACATATACCCCTTTTGCCGCAGATGATAGGAGTAATGAATGGTGTTTGCAAAGACATGACTGTGCTAAAGTCTCTGCTTTCGAGTGATCACGTATACGCGTTAGTTGATCCGTGAAGTACGCGGTGAGATGTACGTATCAGATCATCTTCCTTTGACCTCCGCGATGTCCCCCGCATCGGGAAGACGACGGGGGAGAGAGAGAATCAGGTACAACAGCTACACGAGACGTGGAGGAGTCGTTTTGGCTTCCAGACAGACATGTGGGTATTAACGGTTCGACTATGTGCTCAGGTGTTGTTGGTTGTCATTGTATTTCGTTTCGGTCCTTTGAGTCAAGTTTTCCAAAGCTTGCTCTCCTAAGGACCAGAAGCTAGAGACAGGAGACAGGTAAAGAAGAGGAGATGAGGAGAGAGAGAGAGAGAAGTTGAAGCAAAGGAGAAGAAGAAGAAGAAGAAGACGCAACTAGGCTAGGCCAGCCAGGCAACAGCAATAGTAATAGAGAGGAAAAGAAAGAAAAGATGTTTAACTCCGTAAGTAAGTAAGTAAGCAGCACGCAATCCACCCCTTACCTAGCCTAGGCCTACTTAGCTAGCTAGGTAGCTGATCGGAATTTCGACAATTCTGGGATGCTCGGAGTTCATATACGAAGCTCATAGTTCAACTTCAGGGATAATAAGTAAGTAAGACAAGATATATTTCTAGATTTGGTAGAACTCCGAGTATTCCGTCGTACCGCTTCAACTCGGACTCGACTCGACTCCGCCCGTCGTGTTGGTCGGGTCGGTCGATCGCCACCCCGGGTCTATTGATTGTTTCAATGGTGTGTACCTACCTAGGTACGTAGGTAAGTTCTCGTTGCCTGGGCCTCGCCGTCATGGATGTTATTATTCTCGAGTACCATATGTATGATGATGATGATGATGATGATTTCAGGTATCTCTGTACGCGCGCATCCCGAAAAGGTCAGGTCATGGGCTTCATCAGGTCCAGATGTACTAGGTATGTGATGGATGCTCTCCGCAGCATTTGTCAACATACTCCGGTGGTGGATGAATGACAATTCGAAGGCGTACTGCGTACTCACTTTGTACGGCCTCATCTTGGCAACGGTGCCTGATCCTGGTAGCGCTTATGTCGTATGATCTGGGGAGTCTTTCTTTCTCGTATTCTCCGTACAGAATAGTACTTCATAATCAAGAGCGGTTGTTTTATCGCGATGAGCAAGCAGGCGAAGGACTTCATGGTCCTGCTCCTCGAAAATGAAGCTTCAATACGTAGACTGCCTTTGCATCGTGAGACTTCAATGTTGATGATGCTGATACTGCCACAGGCACCACATGTACACCTGGGCAGAATATGTAGCAATCCAATAGACGATGATGATTGGCTGTTTACTCTTTGGCCTACCTAATGCAGTAGGTAATCTTTAGTGCTACAGAAGTCAAGGGATCGCAAGCCTGAAAGTTACAGGGCTGATAAGCAGCTGAGGCTAGCGCTACAGCCCTGGTTCCTGCCTTGGAAATGTTTGTTTCTCGCTAAAAGGCGGGGGAGCTTGAGGCTCTGAGCAGTAACCTTAAACTCAATTAACAAAATTTAGTGGGTCAACACGTCAATTCATCGCCAAGTATCGTGGTGGTTGCACGCGCCTGAATATCGCAACCAACAACAACTCACTTCTGCCTAAGTATTTATTGTTTCCCTCTCACAATCAGCACCAGCCAAGCCAATCCAATCCTTCTCGAGTACCCCAGAACATGCACCGTCCGCATCATCGACCTTGCTGGGATTATGATTGATTTCTTGACTCTGATCTCAAGCGTCAAGGTCAAGGGTCATGGCTCCCGTACAGAACACCTTCTCTATCATTCCTAATGCGCCCTCAGCCCTCAATGGCCACCTCGACACCTCCGATTCCCGCCCTAGTAGGCCTCCTATGACCACGAAACAAGCCAAGAAGGCGTATTCCAAAGCGAACAAGGGTCCCAAACTCTCCAAGGCCGAACAGAGACGTCAGGATCTATTCGAGCAGGACCGCATAAGGAGGGAGTTTGAGAAGGAGAAGAACCAGGCACGAGCCAAAGCCTCTCGAGACAAGAAGAAGGAAAAGGAAGAGAAAGAGAAGGCTGACCGCAGACGCAAGGGTTTACCTCTGATTGATGTACGGCCTTCTCAGGATACCATTGCCAGATTCGTTCGTACCGGTATCAAAAAGCCAGCCGAACATGCCGATACTCCTCCTCCTCGGGAGCAGCCAACACTGCCTCTGCCTCTGCCACTGCCACTGCCACTGTCACGGCCACTACCGATACCTTCACAACACAATGATGAGGATAATGACTTTGACAATGACCATAACGACGACAACCATACTTCTCCAGGCGAAACTGGCTTCGAACCTCCTCCCCCTCCGAAGCGACCAAGGATCCAGCCTTCAACTCCCAAGAATGAGAACGCACCGAAACAAGACACTGTACAGCAATTGCTGGCTGGTGAGGCAGATGAGGTTTCCGTGCCGATGGACCATGTCCATAGCCCCCGACAGTTGGTTCAACAACCCACAGAGGCCAAGGATAAGCCTGTGGAGGAAGAAGAGCAAGACAGCAGCAGCATAGATATGGATGTACTCTTGATCAACGAGCTCGTCAATGAACGGATGGATGACAAATCTCTGGAAGCCGAAAGCACACCCATCACCAAAATCAATCGCGTTGAGCAAGAAAACACCATGCCATCGTCAGGTCAGCGCTGTAAGATGCCGTCTCCACGTCCCAAGTCATCCGGTAGACCGAAATCGCGCGGCAAAGAAAACATTCCGCCGCCAGGATATGTCGAGGAGCCTCTGAAACCGGTCACTAATCGCGGCATACACAGAGGCCCTCTGAAGACGATCAGTAGTACACCGACGGCTGCTCCAAGGACACCAAGCAACTTTGGGGTGACGAGACGTTCTGCTGAGAAGCAAGACATGACTTCTTCATACAACAGCGGTAGCAGCAGTGGAAGCAGGACCAAGAGGATCAACAGGACCAGCAACAACTTCAACAACTTCAACACCACCAACAGCCCATCAGTCAATACATTCAGAGAGCTAAAGATCTCCGCAACGTCAAGTCGGCCTTCCCACCATGTCCAAAGCCCAATGGGACCACCTCCTCTCCCTCCGAAATTCAAATCGCCTGGTCATGGTCATATGGGGCAGTCTAGACCGCCCACACCCAAGTTTCTTTCCAAGCCATCACCGGCTCAAGCTTCCAGGAAACATGACCCGAGTCACTTGATGATAGAAGCACCAGATGACGTCCTGCCTACAAGCACACAGCTTTTTATGGCCAACCACCTTGATGATTTCTTTCCCAGCCCGTCGCAGGAAATACGAGAGATATTTCAGGAACCGACGGTAGCTACACCGATGAGCGTCGATACAAGCCGGGTGAGATTGGGAAATTCGAGACTGTCAGCAACAAGGCCGAAAACTATTCATAGGGATGCCCCAGGTCCCAAGCCTATTGCGCTGACCAAAATCGTGAATATCAGTCAGCCCAAATCCATTGAGAGTAGGGGTAGCGCAAATCCGAAATCCATCAGCACAATTTCTGCGCCTCGAACGGCAAATGTCCAGACACCTGAGGATCCTACACTTGACATGCCGTTCCCGTTCTTCTCTACGCAAGATTTATTCCTCTCCTCACAAGATCTCAAGGATATTGAGGAGGACATTTCTTCACCCCAAGTGTCGCAGTTACAGCCTACAAGGCGTCCCGATTCGCAAGTCGCTACACGGCGGGGTCGAAGTCAGTCTCGTCCTACACTCTTGGGTGATGATGATACCAGTGATATGCAGGGGCATCAAGCGACGGCCCTCAACGCATGCGTTAGCAGGTCTAGTGGAAAGTCTGTGATTGACGACAACCAGGAACGACAGGGTTCTTATCTGTCGTCCCGATTTTCGAGCACAAACGCCTCCAGTTTCGGTGACGCCCCCATTGACCATTCGGTGGTCGTCGCAGAACAAGTCAAAGATCCTGTGCAAACCTGCACAGAAGGAAAATCACAATGCAACAGGTCTGCTACGGAAGGGATTGGAATGTCCAAGGATGTTGCAAACAATGAGATCAAGTCAGAAGGCACCCAAGCTCTACCCGAACCCAAGAAACCACCTAAGCCATCACCAAAGCCATTCTTGGCTTCGAGTGGCCGGGAGATGCGCTACAAGTACGCGATCGAACGAAGCAAGACGACTGCGTGGGAAGACGTCGCTGCTCGGCGCAAGGCCCAACAGCAAATTGAAGATCTCCAGCGTATGGAAGAGGAACGTCTCAGAGAGCTGCTGGTGGAAGATGTAGAGAGGGAGGATGTGGCTGAGGATTCAGGTGTCACCCATAAATCACCGCCATCCATGGTCCAAGCAGAGGAATCCAGCATCGGAAGCCGGACCCGAACCTACAGTCACGACCAGCAGAAGCAGAAGTCGTCCCCGACCGACGATATTTCGGGACCCAGATCTACATCGAGATGTACAACCACGACGACGACGACAATGACGACGACGATACAGAGAAACACCAGTCCGGCCGAAACCCAACCGCCACAGTATCGTCATCCATCCAACCGCCGTCCTCCCCTTCGAAGTTCCTACGAGGAAATGCTAGCCTTTTGCGAAAAAGCCTCGAAGGAAGCGGAGGAACAGCAGCAGCAGCAGCAGCAGACACAACTAGAAAAAGCAGAGGACCAACAACGACGACAGGATCAGATCGCCATCGCGGCATCGCAGGAGACCGACTATGGTGGAGATGATCTTCTGGACTTGGTGGATGACGAGTTATGCCGGTTACTATAAGTAAGCCAGCCAACAAGTAAGCGGGGTGGAACAGAAACAGAAACAGAAACAGGGCAAGCAAGCAAGCTTCCTTGA
Source organism: Xylariomycetidae sp. FL2044 (assembly GCA_022376275.1). Lineage (NCBI taxonomy): Eukaryota > Fungi > Ascomycota > Sordariomycetes > Xylariomycetidae sp. FL2044. Next base: position 259,360 of record JAJNOH010000042.1, on the reverse strand, counting down.
GCGGGAGGAGGGCATGAGAGGAGGGGATGAGCGTCGTGCGCTGTCAATTTTTTCTTTTCCTTTTCTTTTCTTTTTTTCCTTTTTCTTCTACGGCGGACGCATACCCCAACAAAGCCAAAGAAGGCACAGATATATACATGAGACACGGACAGACATCCCATACTTTCAGCGTCACTTCAGCGTCTTTGTTAATCCCCCAGCCCAGCTCAGCCCAGGAGGTGTGGATGGATATACCAAACCGCCTGGACCTGGACCTGGTTATGATGACGCTCTCAAAGGCTCTGGCCTTGGTCTTGGTCTTGGTCTTGGTCTAGTCCTGGTCTTGTCATCGGTGGGGGGTGGGGTGGGACGTACATACACAGTACAGTAGTAAAGGTGATGGATAAAGAAAGACCCTGCTAGATAGGAGGGGGTCTGCAGGTCTACAGGTACTTGTATATAGTAGAAGAAAACAACAGGTATAGGAACAGCCACCAAACTGGGTACGTTTTAATTTCCGTGTGTATGTATGCGGAACGAGACGAAACGAGATGAAAGTCCTGGTAGCCTACCTAGGCTAGGTATCTACCTGGTCAAAATGGAGAATGGAGACGAGATACATACCTAGGTAGATACGTGGAAAGAAAGAAATCTTAAAACTTCGAGATTTTTTTTTTGAATAACCCCCATAATGAGTATGCCTTGCCATATAGGTACCTGTACATACCTGCAACTCTGTTTGCCTCAGACAAAAGGAGGGAGTAGGTAGGTTAAGGCATTCGATCAACGTTGGACACTTTGCCCCAAACCCCAACAAGTCACGCAGAATTAATAGTTAAATAGCTTAATACACACAGGACAGCTTCATAAGGGATGTAATTTTTCTTCTTTACGCAATGTTTTTTCTTTTCTATTGCTTCAGGTAGGTAGGTAGGTTAGGTAGGTAGGTAGAAGAAGAAAACTAGTACAGGAGAGCATGCCTAATGTGGCAGTTGCAAATAAGCGAGTTAGACAAAGGAAAAACTAAAATAAAAGGGGAGTATTAATCTGATTATCATCATCAACTGTGTAGGGGAAGAAGGTTAGGTTGAGAGGTCAGGTCAGGTCGGGTCAGGTAATGAATGCCCTCGCCGACACTCCAACCGTCTTTTTCCATACCCAAGTCGATGTTATGGGTTGCCCAGGTAGTCCGTCGACCAAAAACCAGTATAGGAAAACAAAAGAACTCTCTCGATCCAGGGGGTATCAAAACCATCTTTCCATGTTTCCAGTTTTCCTGAACCATGTCTTTCATGTCCGGTCTCATCGTCGGGTATCTCGTCCATGCAACCAGCCACCCATTCAATGGCTCGCCCATTCATGCCAGACCAATCACAACACAACGCATGCTAAAATTTCACATGCGGCTCTATCTATCGCTTCGGCTTAGGATCAGAATCACATTCCTAGATTGTGACCGTGTTACCGGCAGGGCCATGGCCGTACGAGCTGCCATTAACAGCTTTGTTCGGGGCATAGTAACCGTTGCCGTTACCATTGACGTTTGCCTGACCGTTCACGGCGTGAGGCTTGCGTGTAACCTGAGGGGCAGGAGGAAGATCGTGGCTCTTGGATGCGTTGCCAATAGAGAAGACAGGGCTCTCCCACATTTCGCCCTTACGCGCAAGTTCCTTGTATTCAGTGGCCTTGGAGCTGATCCCACCCGGGAGGGAGATGTTGGGGAAGATGCTGTCTTCCTTGGTGACGGCGACATTGACTTTCTTGTCCGCCGAAACATCTTGCGCCTTCTGCTTGCCCTGGAGGATCTGCTTCTGGGCCGCCTGGACATAGCGGTTGTAGATGTTAGGCACGTTCTCCGGGTCGGATCGGGCCTCTTCGGAGGCGCGGTCGGCTTCCTGCTTGACCTGGTACATCAATTGGTCGAGCTGGTTGAATTGGTCCTTCAACTGCTTCTCGGCCACCTTCTGGATCGCCGGGCGTAAGACCTTCAGCATCAAAGGCTTGGCAATGCCGAAGAGAAGCTTGTGGTTCGACTTCACAAGCTTGATCTGGAGGTGCTTGACCTCAACATCGACCTTGTCAACCTTGAAGAAGTGTTGCTTGTCCTTCTTGTCAGCAGTCGACAGCTTCATGCGGAAAGAGAAGCCATCGCCACCCATGAAGATGTTGGCTATACCCTGATCAGTGATGGCGGGGAATCCCTGCTTGCGTTTGACGTAGAAGCTGACATCGCGCAGATCCATCTGGACGCCGGTAACCTTGATGTCGATGGAGTTCTTGTTCATCCCTGCGACCTTCTTACGGCCCCAGCGGAAGTAGTTGTCGCTAGCGACCTCCAACACATTGGGCATGAAGTTGTCGCTCTCGAGGACGAGGTTCTCGAGGACGGCATCGATCTGGTTGTCGGAGAACTCGATTCGGGGAATCGGGATGTAGGCCACGTTCTCAAAGACGCCGGGGATAATGACATCGCTCAAGTCCTTGATCAGATGAGGCTTGAAAGTGGGCTTGCCATTCTCATCGTTGCCGAGATCCTTGAAAAGCTTCTGCACCGAAGCAGCGAAGGCCTTGTTCTGAGGGTCGGCATCGAACTGGTTGCCGAAGAACTTGATCTCTTCCACGACGCGGTCGGTGTGGACCTTGTACTTCTCACGAAGGAGATAGTTGCCGTGGTCGTACAACTTACGCCACTCCTCGTTGGAAGCATCGTCCATGATGTAGCCCTCTTCCTGCAGGCACCTGCGAATGTAGGCGTCGAGAGACTTGAACCAGTTCTTCAGCTCGGGGTCTCGGTCGGCGTCCTCGTAGATGGCCTTGATGGACAACCAGAGATCATCGCTGGAAGTGCCATTGGCAAATCGCTCAATCAGGGTCTTCAGGTCGGCCTCAGCTGCGTCAAGGCCAGATCTAGCTTCCTTCGCAGTTCCGGCGCCAGAAGTAGCAAGGTTCCGGCCGTGCTTACCATACTCCTCAGCCAAATCCAGCAGAGTGGTGATGGCTTGCTTGTAGTCAGGGTGCTGTTGACATTCAAGCACCATTTTCTGTAATAACAACATGTCAGAAACAGTGCCACCAAAGAAGCCTTTCCTAACGAGTTCACTCACCTTCAAGCGCCAGATGATCTGGTCGCGACGTTCTTCAGGCACCTTCTTGCCTAGATAATCCTTGACGCGAGCACGGTATGCCGCAGCGGATTTCTTGGCCGACTCCTGCGTCTCGTCCGGGATCTTGGACTTGATCTGATCTTTGGCGTTCTCTCGACCTGTCTGGGCACCATTTCGGGCACCGGTGTGAGGGTCGATAGCACCAGCGGGTTGGTTCTGTTGGGCGGCGTCAGCGCCAGTAGCGGCGACACCCTTCGCATCTTGAGCAGGGTCACCCTTGTAAACGTTCTTCTGAAACTGAGATTTGAGGTTATCCTTGGAGAAATCGGGGGCATCGTGCCAGGTGTTGTCCTCGGCGGGACGATCGATCTGGGACAGGGATTCCTCCGATGGCTTCACCTTGTTGGCGGCATTGCTGGCAGCATCTCCGGCCATGTCACGCAGGAGTATACTAGCATCGCTCACTAGTAAGATGTCAGTATATATACGCTACCCTGGCGAGCAATTGCGTGTAAGAAACTTACGCAGCTTGCGGAACTGGCCGTTAGTGATGAGCAATGTGCCCAAAGTTCGCAATCCCTCGAGTGCCTTATCGCCATGTTGCTTCGCGGTGTTCTTGTCGACAGGGGCACCGGGGGTGCTAACACTCTTGGGGTCGAAGTGTTGAGTCTGCCAGATGAAGTCCTGTAGCAGGTTTCCCTCGTTCTTGGATAGTAGAAGGTGCTTGGCTTGTTTGACCACGTCCTTGAAGTCGGCAACGAGCGCTTGGCCTTCGGGGGAGAGCTTCTTGGAGGGAGAGGCAAGAGGCTTGGACTGGAGAAAGCTGTTCAGAGCAACATCGATTTGGTCATTCTATAGAGAGGGTTATATTAGCATATGATGGTACGGTTGAATACATGTATATACATGTGTGTAACGAGATGACGAGTATCAAGTCCAGAAGCATACAGGGGGTAAATGCGACTTACAGAGGGCACCTTTCCAAGCTGGAAGGCATTGATGATACCGTAGATCTGGAGCTTGCGGTTGACATCGGCCTCCTTCTGCTTTACGTCGACAGGCTTGTTGACAGAGGCCATGGCTGATTTGATGATGTCGACGTGTGATATTCAGATACCCAGGTAGATATCGGGTGGATTGATGTATGTATGTATGTATGTACGTACGTGGGTGCGTATGTAAGGGGATGGATGTTGGTACAAATACAGCGACAGCGGGAGGGGGAGGAGGATCAGGAGGGTGGCAGGTGGTAGGTGGATTAGAGGAGAGGTATTGGGGGGGTATCACAAAAGGGTATTATTAGTAGTAATAAGGGGGGTATCAGTACTCAAGATGATGATGATGATGATGATGATGACTGCTGTCAAGTCTTGTTCTTGTTCTTTTTTCAATATTGGAAATGATGAAAGGAGGGGAAGAAGGAGGAAGGTTTCGCAGGGTTGACGGGAAGGGGGAACAAAGGTGTTTATAGGTAATAGCAGGATAGACGGACAGCTTCAGGTTACCTGACGTTTACACTCATCGATATCTGTACCACAGGGGGGCGATTTGGATCAAATAAGACTACCTAGGTATTGCTTGGGAGGTATGTAGATTGCAGTATGTAGATGTAGAATGTACCTGTCAACCAAGGTAGGTTTGGTATGAACTTGGGTAGAAACAGGCGGGTAGATTCGTCCGGTCAGGGTGTAGGGTTATGGGTACCTAGGTACTTGGAAGTTGGTACTCGGTCGAAGATTATTGATTATTTCATCTTTTCATCTTTTCATCCTTTCATCTTTGACGGGAACCAGGTTTTTGGTGTCAAGAGCTGCTGCTGATGACGTTCAAAATTGTGTAAATGAACTGTTGTCTAGTCATGAATGGATTAGTTCAATAACCAATGGGATGGATGTTCGTTCATTGTTCATTGTGTGGAATGGCGGACGCGTGCCCGGACAGGTGTTGAATCAATGGTGTTGTTACCTGTTACCTAGGAACCCAGTCACTTGGACTGGAATAGCTCCAATGCTGTGTAGTCTTCGACGTCATCGGCAGCTGTCAAACATCCTTGATACCCTTCCAAGGATATTGGATCACCCTTTTAGTGCCTCTGTCGCGCGTTTGATGGATGTATTTATGCCCAGGTGTACCTAGGTATCTCCTTTTAGGGCTAGACCTGCTAAAAGCTTGGCTTTGAGGTTTGAGATTGGCTGGCTGGGGAACAGGTTTAAGGAGGCTCTTTGGTGGATACTGATATCCATGGATGGTACCTTTACTTGGATACAGCTTGCATCTATTCGTCCCATTCCTTCTACATACCTAGGTAATCGTCCTGCCAAAGAGATACTCCTAAACCTTGAGATCAATCATACATTCCGATCCCATCCAATACCTGACACCCAATACCCAACACCCCTCGAGAGTTGAAACAGCTTGGTGCCCAAAGTCTTGTCTTGCTCAGGTATCAGCAGACAATGGCAGAACGGCCACAATGACAATGACAATGACACGACACGTAATCGTTAATGCACATGGTGTCGAGAGTCGAGATTTGTTTATAAAATACTTTCCACTTCCAAGGCTGCTAGTTCACCTGTTACCAACTTTATTAGCCCGACAGAAATACATGGCAGCATGCAGGTGGACAGTCCACTGATCCCAAGCTGATCCCAAGCTAATACCTAGGTACTCCTTTGAAAGAAGCTCAATTTCCGCTTTCGTTGTCCATGACGTACAAGAATGCGATTCCTCTTCCCTTCTGACCTCCTCACTCCTTTTTCATACCTAGGTACCTCCAAGGGCTTGCTCAATAGTACTACTTCGAGCACATGCCGACCCAGTTGTCTGGACGAATCCGATCTTTCAGCTTTTCAATAGACCACCTCAGATCTCGATCTACTAGAATTCCGGTCTTTTTACATACCTCTAGGTACTTAAGTACTTATGTAGGTATATTCTGATCAGGATTTCGAAACATCATCTTTCCTATCGTCTACCTCTTCTTCTTCTGCCTGTCTCCCTTTCGAGTCAGGATGAGGTTAAGTAGGTAATATGCTGTGCTGTGGTGGTCACCCAGTGGTACCAATTGCATGTCCTCTCGTCATCAACATACAAGCTGGCAGTTTTTTTTTTTTAGAACCTGGAGGTATCGTCTATCATCATCGCTACTTATCCCTGTCATCCTCACCGGAGCTTTGGCTCCAACCCCAGTAGATCAGCACCGGATGGTTACATTGCAGATCCGGGTGCAGACGTCTTTAACGCAATCCTGCCGCCATCGTGATGCAAATGTGCGAATTTTGCCCCTGGTCATTCAAAACCCATCCATCTGATTTGCGCCAGGGTCCAGACTCCAGACTCCAGACTGCCAGACTGCCAGACTGCCAGACTCCAGATTCCCAGATTCCGAAAATCCATGCAACCATGTGACCCCCAATGTCAGCAGCCAGGCAGCTTCTTGCCAGCTGCCCTGCCCAGCTTCTTCTTCTTCTTCTTCTTCTTCGATGAGGCTTGACTTCTGAGGCAATGCTGGTGATATCCTCATCTTTGCGACAATGCGACACAGCAGCATGAAACGCCGACCTCGTCAAGAATATGCTACTGAGTCTCTTAAGCTAGCTCTTCTAAGCCACCTGTACACTTAAAGGTACCTAGGTACTCATCGTTCGATACGTTCGATACGTTCGCTCCGTGACGAGAGATGACACGCTGAGCGCATAGGTATGGTCGGCTCGACGTTCGCGCTCGTCGCAACAGATTTGTCGCGACGACGAATATGGGAGACTAGGGAACTCTCAATGCGAAATGAGACATCCCTAGATACTTACTCTTCAACTTCAACGTGATGGGACCCACGGCAATGTGCAGTCGTAATCCCACCTCCGGGAAACATGGTCAACACCCAAGGTTAGAAATAAGAGGTGTATATTATAAGCCCCCAACGAAGCTATCACGACAGCCTTTTCCAGCTCGTGTTTACTGCACCTCCAGGAGCCGAACAAGACCCAGGCTGCGCTGCCCTCTACCCAGCCTGCGTTCAAGCGCATTCTCCATCATTCATCATTCATTTACTTAGCGAGAGTCCCCTCAACATCTATATCGATGATTGGGCAAGTCGTCGCATATCCGAGCTGACTCTCCTGTACCAGACACGCCCCCGGCTCCGTGTTCCGCTGCAGACTTCCCGACCCCGTCGCCGTATACATCATACCCTCCTCCTCGTCATCGCCCTTACACGTCCAAGTGCTGCGCAGGCTCACCACCAGCGTGTCCATGTCAAGCTGGACGCTGGTGTTCAGCGCCTGGGTCCCGAAGTTCAGGCACTCGTGCGCGACACTCGCGTCGTAGTTGATGATGGAACCGTCGGTCGCGTTCAGCTGGTACTCGACGTCGCACGCCGCCGTCTCGCCCGTCGGCACGTGGTTCGCGAAGAAGTTGAGGTATCCCGAGCTGCCGCCCGGCCAGTCTGACGTTTGCGCATCGGTTATGTGCCAATTGGGCGTTGTTGTCGAGAGCTCCTGGCACGTCGGAGCTTCTTGTCGTGCTTGGGCTTTCATGACAGGACCCGCTACTGCTGCCCGTCCCGCCAGGGAGACGACGAGTCCGAGCATTCCGGCTTCCTGGTGGTGACGCATCTTTGTCTCGCTGAGCTTTGTAGGTTTGTTCGGGTAACCCTAACGATCCAGATGAAAGTCAGCCCCCGATAGTACGCGCGAGGGTGTTATATACGAGCGGGAGCATTGGAATATCTATCTATGGATGCGATCGTGCTGGCTTCTCACCTTCTCCATCCAATCCAATCGTCCTCCTCTCTTAATAAACCCGGCTCTAGAGGCTCGTCGGCATTTAGCCGCGATGCTCTCTCTCTCCAGCTTCACACTGGACCCCCTTCGCTCATAGGCTGTTATCCAAATTTCCCTGAATTTCCGTGTCTCGATGCGACTGACTTAATTATGTGCCACTTCGGCATAGCGTGTCTACCAATCTACCACCCCCTGGCTTATCTCGTCGAGGGGATCTGGCAAGTAGCCAGCTTCTAACACCGATACTGTTCGAGGAGGTATGACACTTTGGGCGATTCTTGGGGTATAGAATCTAGACCTTGGGATTCATATCTGTACGTTAGCGCTGCGTATTCACGTACAGATAGTCGGGGACGATTAGAGAGGTCGTGGCTCATTGGAGACTTGGATAAGCTAGGTTGCAATCATCTCTTCTTCTTCTTCTCCACTCCCAGTGCTTTTTTTTCTTCTTCTTGCTGAGACCCTCTCGAAAAAAGCTATTACCAGGTTATCACCGATTCTTTGGACGCTCTCTGGTCAATCGTGCATGCATATCGAGATATCTCCGCATAGGGGTCATACCCATCAGCTACTAGTGTAGCACAGAGTTCATCTATCGATCCTGACCTCGAGGGCTTCTACTTACTTTATCATCCTTGTCAATGTAGATAGATAGATACCTGTTCCTCTTGATAAGAGAGGTCCAGAGCTGATGCATGCACTTCCCGACGCAGGAGAAAATTCAACGGCGCAACATTGGAACATCCCAAATCTGGCACGAATCTTTTTGCCCAACGCGAATCTTCTCCTAACGCGAATCCTCTGGCGTTAGAGCCACACGCATGGACCTGCTCTGATTGAATACTGCCGTAGGTATCCATAGAGGCCATAGCTAGGCGACATCCTGAGGTTGTATACTGTACATAATTGCGCTGTCTGGTGTTGACCGAACACGTGATACCCCTAATAGGGGTGCCTTCACCTGAAAGACGTACAATGACTACATACCTAGGTATCGGCCCTTGGTAAGCCTTCGAGATACCTTCATTCGTGATAATGTTCCTGCCACTTTCTTCCCTGGGTACGCACCCGCACCGACGGTAAAGGAAGCCCACTGATGATGAGCATCGGATCATGATTGTGCCCCATTCAGTCGATAGGAATCTCCCATGCTGGAGCGCACCGCATTCTTTTTCTATTGATGATCCCGACCAAAGCTGCCGTTCGCGGATGGCGAAAGGGCATACATATCTCGCAACGCACGGGACCTTCTGGCCTATGTATGCGATGGTCAGAGATGTTCGTATCCTTGAACATGTCTCCATATCGAGGACTATTTCGATCGCGGTCCACTAAACACTGGTATACGGTCCAGAGGTGTGTATGATCAAGGGCATTGGTTACGATGTGGGACGCCCGAACACCATGTCCAGGGTGGGTGGCTTCGTCACCACGTGGCTGATCTTCTTGGGGGCAGCGAGTGTACCCGGGTAGTCATATTGCTGAGTTCCCGACACTACAGGTGTCAATAGAAGCTGCTGAGGATAAGGGATGGATCACTACTATTAAGAGATGAGGTCGATATATCGGGAGGATAGAGGGACTGTTGGAAAAGAAATGGTGAAGGGGCACGGTGAGAACAATAGCAGATCCGAAAACAGTAGATCCGAGCACAGCTCCTCGGAACACAGAACACAGCTTCTGCCCTTTCCTCTTCGTCTGTCCACATTCGAGCTCGTCGTCCCATTCTTGCTTTGCCGGCAAGTCACGATGCCCCCGCAATCGACCCCATACATAATGGGGTTCTTTAATAGGATACCCATGTTCATACCAACTCCACTGCCGCCGGCTTGGACTTGATCTGGTAGCTTGCCCCGACTCCCCCCGTCAATCTCCGCAACCCCAAACCGGGGCTACCGGGCTCGGCAGACAGATGGGGCGTAGTAGTTTTTTTCGACGTTGGAGTTGCAGTCGGACCGAGGAGCGTCATGAGATCATCCCATCGGGACGAGTTATCGTGGGGAAGGGTAGGGGGAAGGCTCTAAATATCTTGTGGCCATTCCCACTTGGCTTGGAATACCTGTGTCTTCCTTTCTCTTTTCTGATAGGTGATCGTCCACATCATTCACAATGAGGTCTATTCAATTATCATCTGTAGTCCTGGGTGTCACCAGTCTGGTCCTTGGTAAGACATGCGGCTCCGGGGCAAGTCTCCAAGTCGTCACCAATAGCGGAACTGCACATGGAACCATCAACGAGACCTCGCCGAACGTGCGGCAATTCCTAGGGATTTCCTACGCACAACCTCCCGTGGCCCAACTGCGCTTCCAGCCTCCGGTCAAGTATACGTCAAACGAGACCTTCAACGCCATGTCGTTCGCCCCTTCGTGCATGCAGCCCATATCGACGCCCGAGGCGCTTGAGTCAAGCATCTATCAACAGTACCTGCCGGAGTTGAACCTGGGTAGCTCGGACCAGAGCGAGGACTGTCTGTTTCTCAACGTGTATGCGCCGCTTAAGCCGGCGGCCGAGAAGCTGCCCGTGTTCATATGGATCCATGGAGGGGGCTTTACCTCTAATGGGGCCAACGTACCCTATCAGATCCCGGACCAGTGGATCGAGCGGAAGCAGGAACTGGTTGTCGTTACGATCAAGTACGTTCAGAGAGCACATTCTCGCCGGTTGCATACCTACTTAAGGTAGATACTTAAAACTCAAACTGACTGGCGGCATCTGTAGCTATCGTTTGAATGTCTTCGGGTTTCCTAATGCGGCCGGTCAACCGCTCAATGTTGGGCTTCTTGACCAAAGATTGGCGTAAGTGAGAAAGAAGAATAAAACGAGAAGGAATTGCTCGAGATCAGATGGATGGATGGATGGATGCTGATTCAGAACAGGGTCGAATGGGCGCGCGACAACATAAAAGCCTTTGGTGGCGACCCTGAACGCATGGTTCTCTGGGGCCAGTCCGCCGGGGCATGGAGCGTGAACTACTATGGCTACGCCTACCCCGACGACCCCATCGTGGCAGGCCTCATCGCCGACTCGGGCGGTTCCGACGCGTTCTCGAGTGGTGATCCGAGTAACTTCAGCGCCGTAGCCGAACAGGCCGGGTGCGGTGGTGGGCTTGACGCCGGATCTGAGCTCGCTTGCATGCAGAACATCGACACGGCCACTATCCAAGGTCTCGCGTCGAACACCACGGGTGCCAGCTTCGGTCCGGGACCAGATAATGTGACTGTGTTCACGAACAACACGGAGAGAGCTCTGGAGGGCCTCGTGGCGAAACTGCCGGCCATCATCGGCACGAACTCCAGGGAGGGCTCTGGATTCGTCTCCTGGGATCCTGAGAACCCCGAAGCGAGCCCCGCCGAGGGCGATATTGAAGAGGCTACCAAGATTATCGTTTGTCCGACGGTGGCCGAAATACAGTGAGTAGAGATGCCATTCTACCACGATGATAAAAATGACTGGTAGACGCTGAATGGACCTAACCGTTACCCTACTAGGAACCGAGCCGTGGGTGGTTTAACGACGTACCGGTACCACTATAGCGGGAACTTCTCCAATATCAGTCCACTGCCTTGGATCGGGGCAATACACAGTGGTGAGTTGCATCTGCCCTACGACGCTCAAGGCATCATCCCGAATTGACGCAGAGGACAGGGGAGCTACCACTCCTCTTCGGCACACATTGGCAGTACCGTGGGAACTCGACAGAGTTCGAGTGGGAGGTCAGCTACGCGATGCAAGGTAAGCCATACCCCCAGAATGGTTGATAAGGGGACAACACCGAATCAGTACTATCAACTCTCCTGTGTACTAATAACAACCAGATCTATGGCTGTCGTTCGCCAAGGATGTATCGCAAGATCCAGCCTCCGAGTCCTTCTCTTGGCCCAAGTACGATGATGCCGAGGGACAGACGATGATGGCTTCGTTTGCCGAAAATCAGACTACGGTGGTGGCACTGGCTGCGGGTGACATTGTGGATGGTCTGTGTACTGAGAGTCTGTAGATAGGTAGGATAGAAGAGGAATAAACAAGATCATAAACCCTTGATAACAATACCCAGCACGTGTTTCGACATATTCATGAGAAATACGGCTAGCTACTTACATAGATCTGTCCCAATCTCCTCCGCCCACGCCTGCTTATTCCTCGAGGAGCGCAATCTGCCTGGCAAGTTGATCGTTATACTCGTACAAATCAAGATACGCGTCTCGATCTACAGCCCAGAGGTGCAGAAACTCCTGCTCGAAGTATCCGGCATTCTCCCAATCGAGCACACACAATTTCTAACGTGGCGAGGCCACACATGAGATTCTGGAGGTCTAGGGCGCCGGGGCAAAAGACAAACGACGACGGCTGCACCGAGGCCTTGGAGGACCACGTCTCTCTCATGTCGTACCCGGTCTTGGACCACGTAGCTCAACAGCCAAACCAAGGCCTTCTCTGAATGCTCTTCCGCATGGCCGTCAAAGATGAATTCTGTAGAAGGCTTGCCGCTGTCAGAAATGGTAAGCGAACAACTCTACCAATTGTCTGATATCCAAGGCAGCATGGTCGGAGCATGGCGGCGGCTCAGAGCTTCGCAGGTGGCTGGTAGACAAACCTCGCGAACATTAGCTTGGCAACCTCCGTGAAATACCTTTGCTGGCTATTAGCTAGCACGAGGGCATATAGTTGCTGCCTGAGACTCTCGAGCAGTGCTTTTGGCTCTCGATACGTCCGCCTCGGATCCGTATTTTGGCAGGGCCTCGACTTCGTCCCTCCGTCTCGTGACGTCCCGCTGGTTCTCGAGCGAGAGCTGCCGCGAATAGCGATTAGATGCGTAAGGCAGAAGAGCGGGTATGGCAGCCGAGATTGTGGAAAATTTGAGTCTGTCAAAGACGGGCCAGCCGGTGCGAAAAGTTGGTAATACAAGTGAACAAGTTAGGACAAGGTGTCATCTCGTCGGGTCGACCGGGTCGCGAACCATAAGTCACAGCCACATCCTGAAAACTTCATACCCACGATCAAGATCATACCCTGTTCTGAAGCCCAGGCTAAAGAGCAGAACGAGCGCGTATGGAAGATAACCCGTTGAAAAGGGCGTCATGGGAATCCAGTCGGCAAACAGCCAGAGGGTACTCAAAATAACATTAACACCAATATCACGAGCCGTCATCTCATCTCAACTCTGTTGTAAGTACTCGGGGGTACTACGGCAAGTTGCAGCTCCACGGCGCCTTCGTGGGTAGATCCAATGGCTGGATCTTGGGACACAGGGCCTTCGTCTGCCGGGCCGGGGCAATCAGTTCTTGGGCCGCTTCAGAAGATAAGCAGCTGGTAGTTGTCGGTGTGCTCTTCCGCCGCAACGGCGCTCTTCGGGTCCGCGGGTGAGCCGCTTCCTTTTTCGAGGAGACGACGTAGAACTTGAGCAAAGCCTTGACGATGCAAAAGGCACTAGGATCATTTTTGCACAAGTCGCTTAGACATTCGGATCGGTTCTTTTCTTTTCTTTTCTTTCTTTCTTTCTAATACGATGATTTTGTATGTGCTATATCTAGTCTGATACAGTACGTATCTAGCCTACCTAGGTACCTATGTAGGTACTTACTATGTATGTTAGATAATGAAGGAGGGACTTTGGGCAGAGATATCTTTGTGAGCATAAGCATCGTGGGAATGTTTCGACCCCCCACGGAGATCGCCTCCGTCAAGGAGACAGGGGTGGTTCGAGGAGTCGACTTCGCCACCACGCCGACTTGGGTAATCACCACGATTTCTGTTCTCACTACAAATAAGCGAGAAAAAATTGCCTGCATGTGTAAAATCCCAGTGTTAATAGTTTATTATTTATTCGAGGTCGCATTTTATCACGTCGATTCCAAGCAGCAGGGTTGTATTAACCTATTTGGTGAGCGCTGGCTAGCGGCATGATGTATAATGCAGGTTGGTGTTTGAAAAAATCCGCACATCCAATCCATGGATACCCGGATTCCCACTCCGGAACCATGGAGGTGGCGATACCCATGACTCGACCAATAGAGGCCTCCCGTTTGTATGGTGGACTTGTAATGGACCAGACCCCCCATCAATTCCTACTTTAAACTGACCTCTTTCAAAACTGGCCATGGCTGCAGCTGTGTACAAGCAACTTTTCGATAGTCTGCAGCGCTGCCGATCCCTGGTGTTTCTAAGGCGCTGCATCGCCAACTAGGATACCTTGGTCGTTACACCCTGGACACGCAAACGGATATACATCCTCTCATTCGTCGGCTACGAGACACCAGCCCTGCGACGTGCTGTGCTAGCTGGCCTAGCCATGGCTTTCTCCTTCTCAAGTGGCGCTGCAGGTTGGTTGGAATCTTCTCGCACACCATTGCACTGCCCGGTAGTAGATACCTATCCGACCTGATTGAATCCCTTTCTACGCGCTGCAATCAATCGTTTGTTATGTTTCCTATACCCCTTGATTCTCGCAGGTCGAGGGGGTATCTATCCTGAGAATGGGATGGCACCTCGCATCCTTGTCTGGCATTCTGCATCATACAGTATACAGTATATCGTACCGAAGTACATAAGGTTCGGTAGTGGACAATTGCGTGGTAAGAAGTTTCGTTGAATCCATCCATTGCTGTGATCTTCCCACTATATTTTTCCTTCACTTCTCGGGTTGAACCTCCCCTTTACGTGAAGTCTGCCACTATCAAGCTCTTCCATTCTATATTCCATTCTCACTTGATACCTCAAAATGGCGTCCACTGCCGCTTCGGACCACACACATGAACTGGCAAAAAGCCTGAGCATCGACACGATGGAAGCCATCATCAACTTCGTTCACACTCGTCTTGTGGATGAGGATTGGAAGTTGTTCCACCAGATGCGTGATGACGCATTACGGTCCAAGCACATGATGTCCCCCCACTCTGCTCTCGCACTGCAGCAGGATGAAGACAGGCGGTTGACTGAGAGATGGCATGGTCTCCTCCGCGTTCTCCAGGAAGATCTCCCCGAGCTCCTGAGCACGAAGCTGAGCGAGCTTAGGGAGAAAGCTCATGAAGAGTCAAGTCGCAGTGCGCTCACGTCTGCTCGGCTGACACCTCCAGCTGGGGTCGAAGATGTTGATGTACCCGATGCATCTGACACTGATGAGGCTGTTGATGACCGTCGTCGTCATGGGAGTCTAAATCCAAGAGCACCCGTGGCGATGATGCTGTCCCAGGAGGGATCGATTCCTTTTAGTCAGCGATCCTGGACCATGCCACAGTTTGAGCCACACCCGCAAGATCATCATATCGATATGGACGCAGATGCCGGTTTGGATGACGCAGATGCCGGCGTGGATGAATTTGGTAGCACCAGTGTGGCGGCGCCCGCAACTGATAAGACAAGTACTAAGCGAGCTCGGAATGATGACAATCCCCACCAAGGTCCCAAGAAGAAGAAGATGTTTGCTAAGAGATCCATCAAGGTAAATGCTACTGCTGCCACCCCAATCTATAAAACACAAGTGTTTAACAATCCTTCCCCAGAAAAAGCCTAGGGCACCAGGAGGACCGAATTCAAGAGCGATTCTCCTTAGTCGTACAAAAGAAGGCGAATATATCTTCAAACGCGACGGGTGGAAACACCTCTATGTACTCCGCTGTACTATGAACCAATGTACAGACCAACACGGACACTTTCCCCAGTATACCGAACACCCGTTCGTGAATGATCTATATAAGAGCCATTTCAGCGGCCCGGGTCATAACCTCAGAGGCGAAGAGCAGGTGTTCCGCAAGTGGGGTCACAGAGGTAAGTACATAGTAGCCAGCCGACTATCCCGACACATGGACTTGTTTGAAGATGTTCACACACGCTAACTTTGCCTGTTGTATCCTCAGTTCTCAATGCGAGAGAAGAAGGACCGAGACGTATGACCAGTACAGCCAAGCAGCCAGAAGGTTCCTCTATCACGGCGAGGGTAGACGATCCGGAACACGTGGCATCATCGGGTGCCGGCTCAACGGCGTCTCATTCCGCGGACGGTATGGTCTCGCCTCCGACCAGCCCACGGGCCTACCGTGACAAGGGCAAGCAGCCCGAGGTGGCTAGCCACCCTCAGAGGCTGAAGAGATTCAGCGAGATTGCCAGCGGTTCCAGCACGAGTCTCGGGGGAAACCGGAATCACCACCAGTACGGAATGGTGCCGCCACCATTGACAGCAGCGTCCCGAATAGTGACTCATGATGAAGAGAGCCCGCCACCGCTGAGCCCGATCCGTTCGGGATACGACCTATTCTCCGTGACCTCCAGCGGGCACGACATGGTGAACCCGGAAGCCAGCATCACGGCCAATCCCGGCACCCCATCGGTAGTCCAGGGCCAGAGCCAGAGCCGTACGGAGAAGGCAACCACCACCACTAAGGCAGTTACGACGTCGGCGAAGACGGCCAACCAGAAGCAGGACAACGCGCGATCCGGGAAAGCAACGGCGCCGCCGCTAGTTCCGAACGAAGATGACACTTTCATGGCCAGCGAGGATGAGGATAGCCAGGATGAAGACTTACCGGAGCTCGAGCACATCTTCAAGCCGACACTTCGGCCTAGACCGCGGGCCAGACCCTCGTATAGGGACGTACCGCTGAGTTCGAATGAGTTTGAGTAAGGAGTCATGACACACACTATTTCGGCTTGATGGTCTTGTGATCGAAACTGAGAGATGGATGAGGGTTTGGCTTGGTTTGGTCTGGTCTTATTGTCGGAAACGAATGGGAGTTTATATTAGATACCTGGATCTGGCTTTAGGGATGGGACTTGGTTAGACAGACTCTGGACCTAGGTAGTCAGTATTTGATTCATACACGCAGACACGTCTTAAAGGTCAGAAAAGTCAGTTAGCATCAGTTTATCACACCTAGTAGTAGCAGAAATCGGGTTATCCGAAGATCGTGCTTCCTGATGATGAGGCGTCCACATTGTGATCAACAATAGTGGACCTCATATGGCAGTGACATGGCAAATCAGCAACCTGATGAACTCACGCAGGTCTCCCGTATAGCTGAGGCTCAGGAGGAACCTAGATAAATGTCTGGAAATTAGTTTCTCGATGGGCATATTCCCTTCGGTTGCTTGGAGCGGCTCTCCTGAATATGAAGATAAGCTGGTTATGCCTCAATCTTAAAAATACATTTACTAGCTATTATGCAATTATGCAGACCATATTCTCAGTGGCGGAAGGTTTCCGCAGCGCGGGGCATCGGCGCTTTTGCTGCTTCACCGCCCGGTTTGTCGGTGCAGAAAAAAATAATTTTGGAGATGCAATTGCAAGACCCTCAGACAGAGGGAGGTTCAAAGTATTCCACTCTCCTTGCGCAAGCTACCTAGGTACCCCCATTATCATAACTTCCACCACCGACGTTCGTTTCATACTTGTTAGAGAAAAAAATGGCTTCCAAACGCAAAGCTGACGACTTCGTTTACACCTTGTCCGACAATGACGACCTTCCCGATGAAGAGCCCTTGGAAGAGGAGCCAGCGAGACCCCAGAAGAAGGCCAAGAAATCCAACAAGTCAAAAAAGAAACGAAATACCCAAAATGAGGATGACGAAGGTAGCGGTTTCTGGGGGAAGAAGGACGAGGATGACGGGGCTATGGACTCAGACTTCGAGTTCGCCGAAGATGGCACCACAGATTTTAGGGCCGAGGACTTTGAGGGCTGGGGATTTGACGGTGCGCGGAAGGGCATGAACGGGGCTGCTACGCAAAAGAGGATTGTAGACATTGACGATATCGTAAGGCGACGGAGAGGCGAGCCCCTCGAGACGAATGGCGGCACTGCGACTGCCACTGCGACCGCGACCGCGACGGCAACAGCAGGAGCTGCTGATGAAGACGCAGATATCGATCTCGATGACGAAGATGACGAGGTTTTAGCCGCGGACGGGTTCGGTATGGGCGCAGAACCCGAGAACGGTTCGGACGCTGGGGAAGACCAACAGGATGAAGAAAATAAGGACAATGACGAGGACGATGATGAGGACGAAGATGCTGCTGCATCCGACAACGATTCTATTGCGACCCCGGTCGACCATCCAGACGATGCCCAAGATTCCGACCCCTCGGACGATGGCGAAGAACATGAAGATCCTGAAGAGATAGCTAAGAGGGAGGCCTTCTTTGCACCCGAAGAAAAGACGCCCGCCGGTAAAAAGAAGACGAAATCGTCTTTTCAGGGCATGTCCTTGTCGCGTCCTATCCTTCGTGGCCTCAACTCGCTCGCCTTCCATGCCCCAACTCCTATTCAGGCCAAAACGATTCCCCTTGCCCTCGAGGGTAAAGATCTCGTGGGTGGTGCTGTGACCGGGTCGGGAAAGACCGCCGCCTTCGTTGTCCCTATTCTCGAACGTCTACTATATCGGCCCAACAAAGTCCCTACGAGCCGAGTTGTCATCTTGACACCCACTCGAGAGCTTGCCATGCAATGCCATTCTGTCGCTACTAGGCTCGCGAGCCATACGGACATCAAATTTTGTTTGGCTGTGGGTGGTCTGAGTCTGAAGGTTCAAGAAGCCGAGTTACGTCTGCGACCAGATGTGATCATCGCCACACCAGGTCGATTCATTGACCACATGCGGAATTCTGCGAGCTTCGCAACCGACACTGTCGAGATTCTCATTTTGGACGAGGCCGATCGGATGCTCGAAGATGGTTTCGCAGACGAGCTGAACGAGATCCTCACTACATTACCCAAGTCCCGGCAGACTATGCTGTTCTCAGCCACCATGACCTCTTCCGTAGATCGTCTCATCCGTGTGGGATTGAATAGGCCGGTCCGAGTTATGGTTGATTCACAGAGGAAGACGGTGGACAAGCTGGAGCAGAAATTCGTGCGTCTGAGGCCCGGTCGAGAGGAGAAGAGGATGGGTTACCTCATCCACATCTGCAAGACGATGCATACCGAGAGGGTCATCATATTTTTCAGGCAGAAGAAGGATGCTCATCGAGCTCGGATCATATTCGCGCTGATGCGACTGTCCTGTGCGGAGCTCCACGGAAGTATGAATCAGACCCAGGTCAGTAAATTCGTTTATCTACTCTCCTCCCCTTTCATCTCCCCTCCCCTTTCATCTCCTTTCACCTCCTTTCGCCTCCTGCGTTCTACATTTTCTCATCTGGCAAAACTAACAGACTCTAGCGTATTGCGAGTGTCGAGGCGTTCCGTGATGGGAAGGTCTCATTCTTACTGGCGACGGATTTGGCGTCTCGAGGTCTCGATATCAAAGGGGTGGATACCGTCATCAACTACGAAGGCCCTCAGACTCAGGAAATCTACGTTCACCGTGTCGGACGTACAGCACGAGCAGGTCGGTCCGGTGTCGCTATTACCCTAGCGGCCGAGCCGGATCGTAAAGTGGTCAAGGCGGTAGTTCGAGATGGCAAAGCGCAGGGCGCCAAGATCAGCAGTCTCATCATCGAGCCTACCGAGGCCGACAAGTGGCAGTCGCAGATCGACGAGATGAAGGACGAGATCGAAGCGATCGCGCAGGAGGAGAAAGAAGAGAGACAGCTGGCGCAGGCGGAAATGCAGATCAAGAAGGGGGAGAACCTAGTCGCGCACGAAGACGAGATCAAATCCCGGCCCAAGCGAACCTGGTTTGAGACGCAGCACGACAAGAAGAAGGCCAAAGACGCGGGACGAGCCGAGCTGAACGGGTTCAAGGAGACGTTGAAGAAGAAGGGCAACGGCAAGCTGAGCAATAAGGACAAGAAGAAGCTGGACGCGCGGAGCACGAGGACGGAGGGCACGTGGAAGAAGAGCTCGGCCGAGAGGGCTGGCAAAGGTGCCGTACTGAACTTCAAGAATGATAAGGAGTCGTCGAAGTCGAAGAAGAACGGAAAGGTAAAGGGGAGAGCGAAGTAAGTATTAGCTATTAAAATAAGTACTAGAGAGAATTAAGGCCGAGACTTGGGACTGTTCTCATCTGGTTAATTCCCGCATGCGGTGGCTTGAATGCAGATACCCCTTATACCTCCTTACATGATCAGATCACCTGGGGCTTCATAGCTCCAGGTGTGTCAACTCCCTAAGACGATGTACCTACCCGTCCTATCCTACTTTTACGAAGTCTTCTTGTTTCCGTTCATGGTGATGGTCTTGATCTTCTTGGCCTCGGCAAAGACGGTCCCACAGGCTCTTGCGCTGTCAGCAATGAGCACTGCAACGATTATTAGCCGGTGTATGGGTCTACCTAGCCTTCGTGGAATTCTCGACGAGAGGGGAGTGGGGAAGCAAGTAAAGTAAAGGGGGAAAAGGCGAAAAGGAGACACAGGGACAGGGACAGGGACAGGGACAGGGACAGGAACACGCACAAGCCGGAATAATGATCCAGAAGCCGTTCAGCAGCACGAAGTACCCGTAGAAGTAATACGGCTCCGGGCGCGAGTACTCGATGCCGTAGACGAGGGCGTCGAAGGCGCAGATGCCGTAGTACAGGACGTCGCCGTAGAGCTGGCCGGTGGAGATGACCATCTGCAGCGGGTGGCGGAGGGGGTGGTCCGCGGCGATGAGGGCCGCGAGCAGGAACGAAAGGGGGCCCCAGCACCAGGCCGTGATGGACTCCATGCACATGACGAAGGCGTCCGACGTCAGGTACCGCGAGTCCGACATCGAGTACTCCTTCCACAGCTGCGCGAGCAGGTGCTGCGACCCGGGGAGGGTGGCGAAGTTGAAGGCGTAGTAGCCCTCGAGGATGAGGTGGATGGAACCGCCTGAGGTTTTTATGGTTAGGATATGTAGGTATGAGTATTAGAGGAGGAAGGGGGAAGAGGGAAGGGGACGGGAAGGGGAAGGGAAGAGGACATACACAGAGTAAACCAGAGAGCCTTGGACAGCTCGGCGACGCTGATGTTAGGGTTGACCTTGGTGATCATGACCTTGGCGGCTCCGAGGACGATAGTACAGGCGACGGCGAAGGTCGATACCAGGGCCAGGGTGCTCGACTCATTGGGGACGTAGTTGGGGATGGCTACGCCGACGGGGTAGTAGGAGTGCGAGGGAGACATGCTGGTAACCTAGTTATGTGCGTTTTGAGGGAGTGTTTCCCTGAATCAATGAATAGATAGACTAAGTGAGTGAATATGTGTGAATGAGTGAGTGAATATGTGTGAATGAGTGAGTGAATATGTGTGAATGAGTGAGTGAATATGTGTGAATGAGTGAGTGGATGACTATGGGGAGAATGAGTGAGGAAACGGAGGGTTGTTTGAAGGTAGGTCGAGTAGAATGCGGTGAAGGTAATATCTCGGCGCCTGGCACCTGGAATCAAACGGCCGGAATACGAATACGAGGTATCGGCACCCGGGGGCTCAGGGGTTTTAGATCAGGACAAAAGGCTCGGCAGCTAAACCGTTTCAGGGGGAATACCTAGGTACCTAGGTAGGCAACGGGGCAGACGGGCTCTCGGGTGCTGTGGGTGCTGTGGGTGCCCAGGTGCTGCTGATGTCACTCGCTTGAGCTTCTACCACTGGAACTCTAGGTTGCCAAGATTCCCCACGAAAGCAACCTGACACCTTCATACACTCACTCCTGACATACAATACAAGATCCCCTCGTCGTTGATTACTACGACAATTCCCAAACCTGCTTGAAATCTAGATTATCGTCCCAAGTACCTCTACTACCTAGGTAGGTAGATGAGATTTCGACAAACTTCAAAGTGGCGCCGCCTCGCCGTTTCTTCCCCTCTCGCCCGCACTCGCACGGCAAGCTGAGCCTCGTCCAATACCTCTTCCCACGCACCGTACGAGAGCGATATCGCGAGCGCCTCATCGGCTTCCATCTCGATACCCTCCCTTACTACAAACACCGCGTCCAGAGCCGTATATATCGTTTCATCCTCGAACGCCAGCGCCGTCGCCGAGAGAACTCCCGTCTCGTCGATCACGCCCGCCGCCTGCTCCTCGGCCCGCCCCCTAGACGACCCGTTAAGCATGGGACGCGGCTTACAACGGGCAAGATGACATCTATGCCAGGATATGGGCTGGGGAGCGGGAACTATGGCGCCGATGCCGGCCGGGAAAGGGGTGGTAGGAGGAGGAAGCTCGCCGCCATGGCAGGTAGCATGTACCGAGCTGGCGCTACGGCGGTGAGCGGAATCAAGGAATCATACAACCAGACCAGGGCATGGGATGACGATACGTCCGAGACCTCCAGAATCACCATACCGGGGTCCTTCCCCGATGTCGCTATCGTTACCAAGGGGAATGAACAGATGGTATTGTTCCCGTCCTATGCCAAGAGACATGTTAAGGGCCAATCGCGACAGTTTGAAAACCCGGCTGGGCCGCCTCATCCCTCTAGTATGGGTATGGATGAACAGGACTACTGGAGGCACGAGTGGGCCAGACACGAGGACGAGAAGGCCATCGTCGATGTCGATGTACGAGGCTGGATATACAACCCGCACAGAGGGCCTATGACGCGTCGGAACCGCGTCCTTATAGGATTAGCCAGACAACTGAGCGGCATACCGGCTCCGAGAGCCCAACAGGTCGACCCGGCTGTCGCTGCGGATCCGTCTTTCTCATCTATACATCAAGATCACGAAGCAGAGCGGGAACGGCAGAGGATCGCACAGGAAGCACGGGAGATTGAGCGCAGGGGCCAGGTCGAGAAGGAAGCTGCGCAGAAGGGCGGGTACAGTGAACGTCCAAGGGATCAAGACTCGGAGGATGAAGGCGATTCCTTGCCGTATCGACCTGTGAGTCGAACTCGAACGGCATCACCAACCCCGAGTCTCTCTGCAAGATCAAACACAGGCGGCGGCGGCGGCGGCGGTACTGAATTGAACGACGCTCAATTAGCAGTAGCGAATGCGAACTTGATGGCCCGCATAGGACCTTTCATGACAACACCCTTGGTACAGGTCCCGATCACATTATTTTTCTATAATGACGAGCAGTCCCAATCGCGCACCGTCATGACGGATGACTCGGGGCATTTCGTTACCAGAGCAGCTCTTGAATTTGTACCCACACACGTGCGGGTTCTAGCGAACGAAGATATCTCTTGCACGGAGCCCATACAAATCATCGAGCCGAGAGGTGTCAGCTTAATCAGCGACATTGACGACACGATTAAACGGTCCAACATTTCCCTAGGCGCCAAGGAAATATTCCGCAACACCTTCGTGCGAGAGCTTGCCGATCTGACCATTGACGGTGTCCAGGATTGGTACAACGACTTACATGATCTAGGCGTCAGGATACACTACTGCTCCAACAGTCCCTGGCAACTCTACCCCGTCCTGGCGACCTATTTCAAGCTCGCGGGATTGCCACCTGGCTCACTCCACCTGAAACGGTACACCGGTATGCTCCAGGGGATATTCGAGCCCGTCGCGGAACGGAAGAAAGGCACGCTGGAGAAGATCATGCATGACTTCCCGGAGCGGAAGTTTCTACTTGTCGGCGACAGTGGCGAGGCTGATTTAGAGGTGTACACCGACTTGGCGGTCGCATATCCTGGCAGAATCGTTGCTATCTTCATTCGGGACGTCACCACGCCCGAACAGACTGGCTACTTCGACTCTGGCTTCGACGTAAGAGATGACAGGAGACCGCTAAATGGCCGATCAACCCAACCGAGACAAAGGGTCATTAACGATGATCCATCTAGTCGACCTGCGCTACCCCCTCGAGTAGCCACACAGCCCGTTCAAGGTCCTCCGGAAATGGGTGACTTGATCGACCTCTCCGAAGAACCTGAACCGCTCCGTCGCGTTGAAACGGAGCGTGCCCTTCCGGGACGAAAACCACCTCCACCTCGACCTAGCAAGCCGAGCACATTGAAGAGCTCGTCGAGCACATCTTTACTCAGCGGAACGGGCGAGAGCAGCAACGGAAAGAAGGCAATATTACCTCCTCCACCACCCCCGGCCCGGAAATCGACGGCAGCCAGCGACCAGTCATCTAGCTCATCGTCTCGAGCCCGTAGCACCTCGGATCACGCAACAAATCGTCAACAACAAACAAGCCGAGTGCAACCACGCACCAGAGACCAGCATTCTGCATCTACATCTACATCCACATCATCCAGCTCTCCCTCGACCAGCAAACTCACCATCTTACCCCCGCCTCCACCACCGGCTAGGAGACGAGGTACCCCCCTAAGCACCAGCACAGGCACAGGCACAGGCACAGGCACAAGTGCAAATACAAGCACGAGCACAAGCCCCGGTGCCCCTCCTAGCCGACGGCGCACGGGGGACTCCGATGTGAGCAATGCTCCGACAACCGTCTCGGGCAAAACGACACCCACGTCGCAATACCCGCCAGACGCCGCCGTGGTCAACAAGAAACTGGACCTATGGCGACGACGGCTCGAACGCGCCCAGGAGACGCTGGATCGAAACGGAGTGAAGCTGTATACATGGAGGAGAGGGAACGATGTCGTTCATGAGGCGATAGGGTTGGTCAAGGAGACTTTGAGGGGGATGGGGGTTGGGAAGTAGATTAATCACATTACCTAAGTACCTACCTATGGAGTAAGTAGTGTTGAGAAGAGGGTGGGAGAGGGGCACGAAAAGGAATCTGCTATTGATATCGATAATACAGAGTATGGAGTAGGTATGGAGTGATAATAAAAGCTGAGACGAGCTGAAAAGAAAAACTGGGGTGATAGGGATGGAGGGTCGACCGTCGGGGCTTCAGGATATATTTATAGAAAGTGAGTGGAAGCCAAAACGGGGTCAGGGTATTTTCAAGAAAAAAAGAAACGAACAGAGATTAGCGATATATGATATCCCTATCTATGTGCTTTACTGCTTGCTTATGACAGTCATATGTCGTCGCCGAACTCTCAGAGGTACGTAAATAAAAGAATGAAGCAGTCAGCAGTCCTAAGCATGTTGATACCTACCTAGGTAGGTATGCGCTGTACGACCTCGGGAGTCCGGCCTGCGGAGTAAGTAAGGCTATGGATGCAATAGACGCGACGACGAGAGCGAGTAAGTTATCTAGTGTGTATCTACTACTAATAACAAATAGACTACGCCTCGGCGTTACTAGCACTGCCTGCCTCATCGGCATCTCGGTATACAAACTGGATTCAAGTTCGGCCTTGTTTTTTTTTTCTTGTGCCAAGGAGTTACTCCAGCCATTCAGCCTCTTAACCCACCAGGTAGTATTTACGCCCGACTTGTACAGTATCCACACCTGGGCTGTGTATCACTATTGAGGGATGGGGGAATCGCAGCGATTTTGATGAGAGATCACATACCGGTACGGAGGAAACACCAACATACAAACCCGACTGAAGCCAAAGTGACTCGGTTGATTCGGCACGGAACCGGGGAACCCCCCAGCCAAGCCTGCCTTGGTTCTTTACGGCTTTTGGCACTTGGTAGGGCCATGGCTCGTGTACATAATAAGTAGTCCGGTGATCTGTCTGTCTCCAGGTCTGTTTGTTGCCAATGCTTGGCTGTAGTAACGCCTAGAAATAGCAATCGTCACCGGTTTTTCTTGACCGAGGGCGGGCTGCCTACAAAATTAGAGGTACTTAGGCATCACGCTCTTCTCGCCGTTGTTGTTGTTGTTGCTGTTGTTATTAATCGGCACCGAATTACCGAGGGAAAAAAGGAACAAAACAACAATTACAAAAATGAGGTTGTGAGATACACTACTTTGATTGATTCCTAAGTTATCTTTTTTTCTCAACTGTACTACCGGCCTCAGCATCGTGTTGGTATTGTATTCCTTCATTTCTCCCCCCTGCGCAACGTGATTGAGTGAGTACGATATTCATCCTTGATTTCAATCTGATCTGCTCGTTCGCTCGCTCGTTCAATCCATAAAAGCTCCAGACCAGAAGAACCTCACTAACCAGGCTCTATGTAGGTAGATAAACAAACATACAAACATAAAATCATACTCCGTCACTCATTTCTCACATTGATATTTGATATTACCACTATTGGAGTCGGCGCCATGAAGCGAACTTTGTTGGGCTGGCTCCTGCTAGCCACCGAGGTTTCGGCCTTACTGTCACTCGGCCTTTCCAAGGAGAAGGCCTCGAAGCCCATCAGACGCCGGGACGAAGACATAGTGATCACCAACTACGACGAGATAACATATGTGGTCGAACGTATGTACTCCATCTCTCTCCCCCCCCTCTCTTCATCACTATCTACCTGACATAAGGTCGAAGGTAGTCCTTCATATCGTTCTTTCTTTCCTTGCTAATTAATCCCCGTCACAGTCGGCTTCGGTACACCCTCGCAGCCCGTCAAGCTCATTTTCGACACCGGATCCAGCTTGCTCTGGGTCAACCCGAACTGCGACAATGTCCAGAGCCTGCAGGAAGAGTGCGAACAGGCTGTACGGTATGACCCCGATGCGTCGTTAACCGATGTGTCTCTCGGAACGGGTGGCAACACTACGTATGGCTCCGGAGCTGTCGTTTTCGAGTATATGACGGACTCGATCTCCATCCCGGACAGTGGTAATTTTTTTTATCCTTGTCACCACCACTATAACATCCTTCTGCCTTCCCTTCCCTTGCTGGATCAGGTCATCATGATTCATGATTATCCAGATGCGGCGGCGAGATCCCACCAAAGACATGATGAATACTGACAAACATTTTTCTCTCCTCCCCTCCCCTCACCGAAGACGTCATACTACAAGACGTACAGTTCGGCTACGCCCTCGACAGCGCGGGGATCCCGCACGCGATCCTGGGCGCCAGCTTCGGCAACGGCAGCACGGGCGACAACGCGACGATAGACCACGCCAACTTCATCGACGAGCTGTACCGGCAGAACGTGACCAACTCGCGCGCCTTCTCGGTCGCCATCGGCGGCAACGACGACGACGACGGCGGCGTCGTCGTCTTCGGCGGCGTCGACACGCGCAAGTTCGCGGGCAACCTCAGCACCGTGCCCATCCTCGCGCCCCAGGAGAAGAGCGGCCTGCAGCGCTACTGGGTCCAGATGACCGCCTTCGGCTCGACTAATTCGTCCGGCGAGTCCCGCGCCTACGACGGCGGCAGCTTGCCCGTCATCCTCGACACCGGCTCCACCATCAGCCAGCTGCCCGAGAGCCTGTTGCAGGGCCTGGGCGCCGACCTCGGCGGATACGTGGTCTCGGGCCTCGGCGTGACGCAGGTCATTGTCGACTGCGACCGGTACCAGGAGGGCGGCGACGAGGCCGACACCACCGTCGACGTGAGCTTTGGCGGCAGAGCTGACTCCGCAACCACTACTACTACTACTACTACTACCACCACGATCAGCATCCCCGTCCGCGAGTTCGTCTGGGAGTATAACGGGCTCTGCTACCTGGGTGCCCAGTCCACCACAGACGAGACCGAGGACGAGGACGAGGGCGCAGACGCAGACGAGAGCGGTGATAATGATAATGATGATGATGATCATAACGACGAGGTCCTACCCATGATCCTCGGCGCCCCCTTCATGCGCGGCGTCTACGCCGTCTTCGACCAGGACAACATGGAGATCAGCATGGCGCCCTACGTCGACTGCGGCACGAACCAGCAGGACCTGCCCGCGGGTGCCGGGGCCGTCGGCGCCTTCGTCGGCGAGTGCGAGCCCGAGCAGAAGTCCGGCGCGGCGGCCGTGAGGAGTATGGGCTGGAGGGTGGTGGTGTTTGGGGTGGTGGCGCAGGTGGTGCTTTGGTTAGTGGTATTATAGAAGATAGAGAGTATTTCGATAAGCGGCATGATTTCGAAAACCCAGATCCCAGATCCAATTGTCACAGCTAGAGGGATAAGCGTGATAGTTGGACGTAGAGATTGATATTGTCGTGTTTCTTATAACAAACACATGCAGGTGAGGGCCAATATTTGCGAACTGAGCTCCCATGCGCCCGCCCGGATCCGCGGGCAATAACTTAACCTACGCCCCTCGCAGCCAGCCAGGTGCTTTTTCTGTCACAAAACAAACGGGGCATGTCTGATGCTGATCCAGTGGCCTAGCAGATCCCAAAAACGAAGATAAAGAAGTGAAGGATTTCGGATTATTCTTATTATTATTATCTACAAAAGGGGAGGGAGGGCATAGACTAACAAAGGTGTGCTACCTAGGAGCGAGCGCCCCTTACAAGGGGCCAGTTCCGTGACACGACACGCACGCACGCAATCCACGAGCTCCTTATCGTCGCGAGCCATCATACCTGGCCGAAATGGATGGATGACGAGAGATGAAGTGATCTTCTTTTTCCTTTTCGAATTTGCTCTGTATCTTCTCTTCTGTGTCTTGGCTGGCTTCTGTGAATATGAAGAATACCTAAGCTAAGCGTGTGTTTTGCTTACTTAGTGCAGTCGGCCTTCGCCCTCCGGAGTGTCAGCAAGCAATCGATCGTGTCAGAGGTGGATCGACTGTCGTCAGGCTCGCCAGCCGGTTTGGGGATTCTTTTTGAACCAGGCTTGCCTGAGTTGCCATTTTGTGTGTGTGTGTGTGTGTGTGTGTGTGTGTGTGTGTGTGTGTGTGTGTGTGTGTGTATGCGGGTGTGCGTGTTTGTGTGCGCGCGTGTGTGTATGTGTGTGCGTGTGTGTCGTTTGGTTTTCTTTTCCTTTTCAGGAGGCCAAGCAATTGGAACTTGTCCTTGATGAATTCTGAGACATTCTCTATATCAGCATCACTGACTTCGACTTGCCGCTTGGCTTGCTTTGCTTTATCATTTCTTTATTTTTGGATCAAATGTGCCCAACACTCTCCCCCTAATCGAGATCGCTGACTGTAGAGATGCCCTTGCTTTGTTGTTGGAATGACCACTCTTCATCTGTACAAAAACTGTAGAGAGAAACCATGAAGGGACTATGCCCATATGAATGGTGTCTACCTGACTAGTAGCCCAGAACGTGATTGACGTATTCAAGCGCTAAATGATAGCCGTCGTCTGCTGGAGCCATGACCTTGTTGAGCCAAGCAGTGTCGCGGCCGCGTTTATCCTCGAAAGGCACACACATGAATTGCGCCTTGACCCATTCCCAGCCGTCCGGATACCATCCCGACTGATGCCAGTCGATGATGGCCGCGACGCGCGGTGGCGAGCCTGCCTCTCGCGGCGCGATGAGTATGTTGCATTTGGCCAGATCGGCGTGCGTGAAGACTATGGGTCTGTCGTCCGTCAGGCCAGCCAGCTCGGGGAAGTCCCGCCGCGGGTCCCACTCCTGGTGTCTGCGGCACGTGTACCGGGCGAAGAAATCATGGAACGCGCTGATGCTTTCGAAAGGGCCGGCTTGCGCGTCTCCCTCGTCGCTGAAGATGATATCGCCCACTCCCTGACGTCCGATATGCCCTGAAGTATAGTCTAGTCAGGATCCCGTACTGTTCATGGTGTGCGTACATACAGACAGACTGATTAACTCACCAATATAGTAAGGCTCCTTTTCCTGTCGTAGCGTACGCCAGGCCTCTACGTAGGTGCGGAGCTGCCCACAGATGATATCCTGTTCTTCCTCGTTGAGGGATGGCCAGGCTTCTTCCAGCGTCTCCCCTTTGACCAGCTCCATGTAAATGAAGGTTTCGCCAGCATCCTGACGCCAGCCAAACACTTCCGGGGTCGGGACGTCTTTCATATGTCTGTTGAAAAACCAAAGGCACTGCGCTTCGGCGATGGTGAGGAAGGAGCCGTACTTGACCATCAGCCCCAAGTCTTCATATGGGACAGGCGGAGGCCTGTACGACCGTGCTTGGTAGAAATCGTTGATCCTGATATCTTTTTCCCGGACTTCTTCTGGGGACGGCAGCTTAAGACCGGGTTTGCTGAAGAATGACGAATCGTGAAACTCCATGTTTTGACCACTGGGGAGTTCTGCAATTCGTACTGTCCTTGGCACAACATCTGTCGCGCTGTCGGCTCCTGATGATGATGGTGATGGTGGTGATGGTGGTGATGGTGATGATGGTGATGGTGATGATGGTGATGATGGTGGGGAGCCATGAAGAGACTGTTCTGGACTAGCCATTTTCCGTGTGATTTGGTCCAGAGAGTATGAGGGATGAATGCATCAATCAATCGAGAACGAGTTTGTAAGTAAGTCGCAAGGGCACTGGCATGTAGTCGGTGGGTGCTGTTGGTAGGATTGGACTACCTTCTAAGTAGGTTGGTATGTAGAGGGAGCATTTGACACACCCCGCCCGATCTGCTTCTTTTGGGGGCGGTCGGAGACTCGCCAATCAGGCTCCTCCTACCTACCACTACATTACCTAAGTACCTACCTAGGTAACTAGGTACTCCGTAGACCTAGGTACATATGTACCTAGGTATGTACATCCATGATATGTAGGTACTTCCGAAACATGTTGGCACCTGGCTTACTTCGTAGGTCGCTTGATTCATGCGATTCAGCAGATCAGTACCTAAGGTTATGCGTACCAACACCAAGATGCCCAGGTGTACTGTTCGTACACCGACCCAAAATCTAACCGGACTCGGGCCGTCTCGTGTGATACAGTACAGACCAATCAATGGTTTTGTGGCCAGCCTTCTTCTCCAGCGCACACTGGTCCACCGTCGTCCACGGACATCGTCCATTTGTGTCAGGGGTTTTAACACTCAGAGATACCCAAGGTTAGCATCACGCTGGAGACTGCTCTACCTATTACATATTAGTATCCGAATAAGCAAATATTTCTTATGGAACAATCCATATATTACTGCTTATCCGATTATCCCTATCCTGCTTATGCGGCTATACCATAGTATCTGTAACCGCGGTCCGCTACGCACGAGTGTACGCAACCCCAAGGGGCTGAATCCTTTCTTGCAGGAACAGGCTCGTGTAGGCAAACCTCAGAGCCTTGTGAGATACATCGATCTGCAGCCCAAGAGGACCAACACGCATTGCAATTGCGCAAACCCTCCATGATACTTAGGATTCATCCAATGAAGCTATCGGCGTCTCGCTCTCAGTCCAGTTTGGTAACCAACAACATTCAGGTTGTTTGTAGAACAACAAGTATTAAATAGGCTTGGAGCTGCTCATATGAGTGATCTGGAAGGGCAGAATCATCCCACTCGACCATCTTGACCAAACTGGTTCTGCTTTCGGTTTTCCGCGAACTTGCTTTGATATCACTTACACCGGTATCAGTGTCGACCTACTACACTTCTCTTTTCTCTCTCAGGACACTTCTTTCTCTCCCCCGATACTTCTTTCTCTCCCCCGACACTTCTTTCTCTCCCACGACGTTCCAATGGGGCTCTTTGGTGATAAGAACAAACAGAGAGGCACGTCTGCCGAATCCTCACGTCAGGCTGCCACCCAACAAGTCCAGACCAGCGTGCCAGCACCCGTGACAACTGCAGAACAGTACCGGTCCCTCTTCTTGCTGTGCGCCAATAGCGCGACCTTTAAGGGGCACTGGGCCCTCTTCGCCCCCCATGACAAGAGATGCAAGGCAGGGCGCAAGATTCATGCCGCTGGTTCGGTCGCCGAGGGTTTCCAACACGAGATTGTGCGGAACTACAACCTCACGCGGACGCGATCCGGGTCTCGCCCACCCATCGAGATCGGCGTTGTCTCTAGGCGCTATCTAGTCGAGATCGCCGAGGATTCTCAGTACGCCAAAGAAGCAGTCGCTCGAGACGCCTTTGAGCAGCTAGTCCTGTCGGTACCGGCCCCGGGTCCGAGTCTTAACAAGGTCTCTGGTCAGTCGGTAAGTTCATATCATATCAGATACCAGCAGAACTCCACAGTAACAAGGAAACTCAACATTCTGACCAAAATCTTTATCACAGTCGGCGGCAAGGTCCGGTCCACCCCGTAGGGTCACGATCTCGGATTGCCAATGGTGGGTTACGCGGGTCGTTGAGAAGTTGGTGGAACATGGATATCTGCTGCCGCCGACTCGTGGTCTGAACAAGGGCAAAAGTCCGCTGGAGATCCTGGCGGCCGCCCCGAAGCACTGATTTTTGCGCATGCGCTGTACTACCATCGCATCTCCTTTCGTGTCGTGGAGTCTGGGTATTCAACCTTTTTCCTTTGGTATTTTCCTTGGCTGGACAAATAGGACGTGTCGCGCCGGTGTCGAGCTGGGTTCGATGAGGGGCTGCTGTACACGCTGCAGGGATATCAAAGGTTAGCGTGACAAATATAGGATAGTTGAATAAACAGGATAAGGTAATCGAATAAGCAGAGTCATAAGGATTATTCCACAAGAAATGCATGCTTATTCGGATCCCCGTATGCAACACGTAGAGCTGGCTTCAGCGTGGTGCTGCTACCCTTTGATATATATCCCTGAAGGGTGTACCTGGGAACTGGGATCAATAGCCTGGCATGAAAATCATCAAATGGGTGGCTTGGAGCCTACTGTAACTACGGTCAGACGACCGAAACCATAGATCTCTAGGTGACATCCTTATACGAATTGAAAGGGAACCTGTCCGCCCGCGAGAACACCCTCCCTTTCCCACCCATTCAAGTCGAAGTACTGGCGTCAGCACCCAGACACGACGGTCATCTGGAGCTCCCAGTCATTTCTGTACATGTTTCTAAAGAATGAAGGATTCTGGCAGCGACCATAGGTGTCGTTCGGATGGATGGATGGATGGGAGCAGACCTAGACTACATCAGTTTCGCGGCAGCCCATCCACTCTCGCAACAGGCCCATCCCTATCCGCAGTAGCCGCTGCCGCTGCCTCATTCAACGGCCCCAGCAACCCTTCTCTCGTCAGATACCCGACCGTCTCCTTGATCCACCACTGACAATCTTTCACCGCAACCCTCTTTGGGGGAGGAGCAGCAGGAGATTTGCCGCCGCCCGTCTCACCCGCTTTCACTTTGTTGAGACTGGGACCCGGCGCCGGCACCTCCCTACACGCCTCGACCATGGCGTCGAAGAACACGTTACCGGGGGCAGGTGGCGGCGGTGCCTCCTCCTCCTTCTCCTCCTCCTCCTCCTCGCTGGTTCCGTCCGGTTTGTTGTTATTGTTGTTATTGTTGTTGTTGTTGTTGTTGTTGTTGTTGTTGTTGTTGTTATTGCCCGGAGCCAGAGATGGTAGTTGTAGTAGTAGAAGTTTGTCCGTCATCAGACCGACGGGGAAGGCGTTGGGGTTCCTGTCGTCTTGGCGCATGTTGTAGTTGCGCTCGTACTCGTATTGGAACCCGTTGCGGCGGTCACCCGTCACGTGAATGCGGTCGCCGACGTGCAGTGAGGTCTTGCTGTGGTAAGGCAGCCAGAATGACCAGTGTGCGGCGAACAGACGTGAAGGGTAGACCAGAACGTAGAGAGTTCGGTGTGAAGACGGGATTTGTGTTGTCATGGCTGTGTTGGCGTTGGTAGCTTGTCCAGTGTCTGTCATGAAGGATCCCGCAGTTTCTTGTCTTTCATCGACTCGTTTGAATATCCAGGGCTGTATATGTAGGTAGGTAGAATTCCTAGGCAGCACAGGTATTCACTGCGGGGAGGTTTCATTCTTGTGAAGGTTGGAGCCAACACGAAGTACATAAGCATGTTGGTTGGGACCGGAAAAGATAGTACCATGCTGCGTGCCAACAATTGATCTTTCAGCTGATGCTGCGCCACTGATGTCGTTCGAGAGCCTGTGGCGGTGCCAACAGTCCATTTACGGCGCGCTACGCAGTAAGTCGAACACTATTGCAAAATCGATTTTTGAACCAATTTTTAATTAGCTGACCCCATGGGTGAAGGTAAAACCTTTATAACCAGGATAAGGAAGGTACATCTAGATCGCTCCTTCCGTATCTTTTTTGGCTGGAAGCCCCCCCTGGCAGCTGCACTCTCCTTGTTAGCCACCCTGCCAGCTGCCGCTACTAGCCACTCTAGCCGCAGCTAGTCACACTAGCCATATTAGCCACACTAGCCGCTACCCCTACTAGCCACACTAGGCAATTCCTTTGCCAGCTGATATTAGCTACCCCCCTTCCCTTCCATTCTTATAGCTCTTTATAGATGGCGTACCACAGGACTTGATTATTCTTTTATCAATTAGGATACTAAGAAAATGAGAGAGAAGAAGCTGGGGGGCAGAAGGGCCAAGCCGTATCTATGGTAGGGTGGCCGTGTTATCCATGGGATGGCCGCATGGACCCCATGTTGCCCCCCCCCCCCCCCCCCCCCCCCCCCAACAGGCGCAACTTTCTAATTAGGAAGACGGTCTACCCTTATCATTTTCCGCTATCAGCGCTTTAAATAATATTAATCATAATTAAACGCTTAAAAAATAAAACCTATTATTTATATGATTATCCTTTTAAGAGATAATATATATGGCTTTATTAAATAAATATTTACTTAATAAAGAATATATATTTAACCTGGAGCGTTTTTTTAGCCCACCCCTTGCACACCCCCCCAAAAATCAAAAATCGATTTTGCAACAGTGTTCGACCTAGCGCCCCTTACCATTTGCCCTTGAATCGGAGCTATTAGACTCGTTAATCGTACCTTAATGGCTTTTGATACAATCATTTATATTGTTCATGCATTTCCAGGCTTGTTCGGTGTGATGCCAACTGTGGTACGAAAGGCGCAATGCCCCCTCCGGTTAGCTGGTCCTTAGGTATGTTACTTCGCCTAGGCAAGCCTCCGATCTTGTGGTTCCCAGACGTGCACCCAAGACGACCTTAAGGTATCTCCTACACATCACAGTCCAGCGCGTCAAAACAGCCGAGGCGAGCATCGTACTTCGATCAGGGGTGTTTATTCATGTGAACTCTTCAATTTCGAGCCTCGACTAACCTGGCCGACACCAGAATATCTGAGGTTCACAAACAGCTCGATAATTCGTACAGGATCTTACTCCATCATATCCTCATACCAAACATTGGAAACTATGTTGTAAGGACACCGGCGAGCCCTAACCGTCGATGGCCGTTCTTCATATCGGTCCTTGCTTGAGGACCCTGATACATTGATGTCCCCCTTAACCGATCGATCAAGCCAGCCATCGCCCCATTTCCCTCTTCTCGCATACATCATCTCGTCAAGTCCTCCCCATCTGGTCACTTCACCTTCTCCCATTCCCGAATCGCAAACTCGGAAACGTCCTCAGCGTCGACCTAAACAACTAGAGATTAGTCGTATTCCGATTACTGCACGACTGGCCCTCTATATATGTTCTCACACCCATAACCATGTTTCATCTTTTTGCCCACCTGACCAGATTTGCAGTGAGTGAGTGAGTGACCTTCCTGCCCGCCCAATGAAGCCAGCTACCTCAGCGCTAACACATTCTGATAGATAACGCAACGCGGGGGTTCGATGCGTATAGACAGAGACAGAGACAGAGACATAGACAGAGACAACAAACATACTTACCCATGAAGCAGGCCACCCGACTCCAGTCATCGGGTTCGTGCCCTCCCACTCCACGAGGTAGACCAGGTTCCCCAGCATCCGCACCTCGTTGGTGATCTGACGGATGCGGTACCAGCCCGCGATCCCCAAAGGGGGGGCTCCGTTATCCTGTCTGATAACCGCCCGCGACTGCCGGCGGTCTTCCCTGGTGCTCGCCTTGGTCGCTTCATCGGTCTCCGAGAGTCTTCTCCGGGCGCCTCTGCTGTTCTGAGCTTCTTCTTTTCTCTTCAGGGCAGATGGCGCTGAGACAGCAGCAGCTGGAGCTGCGTGTGATGAAGAGGTAGAGGTAGGTGAAATGGCGGATGAGACGGGAGGGATAGATGACAAGGTCGATGGTATATCTGGAGACTCCAAGGACGTAGGTAAGGGTAAGGACGTAGGCAAGGAGCTCAGTGATGAGCTAGATGGGTTATTGTCCATGTCCAGCATGTCGTCGTCAGGTTTGGTCCGCCCCGGAGAGGGCTGGCGCGAAGGGACAGGAATACCTGAAGCGACGGCATATCGCACACTTTCCTGGATGGCGCGACGGAGAGAACTTCTTTGCACCCATGCCAGTTTTGTCACTTTCTTCATCCTGGTCTTCGCGACAGGTTTCCGTCGAGCCTTGGACCGGGTCACTGGAGCCATGGCTGGATGTATGTAATGGTTGCGAGGCTAATAAGCTAGTGCGGTCGGGTGGTGTAGTCCGGGAGGATGAAAGAACAAGAGACGCGACCTTCCGATTGATTAAAAGACAAATTTGAAAGGTAATACGAACGAGAGAATTGATACAGGTACCAAAAGCAAATTCATGGGAGCTACTCGAGTTCGAGCTCTTCAAGCTGGTTCGAAGCAAAGGCGAAGCAGTGTGTGCCAGTGTCGAGTGTCGAGTTTCGAGGTGTAGATTTCCGGGCCGATAGCGGGACGGTCAAGGTTCCAGCTGCAAACAGAATCGAGGTAAGCAAAGCTTCGTCCGTTTGTCCATGCAAACCTTAATGTTGGAGAAATCTGCGGCTCCGGGTCTGGGAAATTTCACGATAGCAGTAGGTCGCCAAATAAGGGTGAACAGTACCGTACCTATAGAAAGTAGTTGTAGAAGTCCAAACCTAGGTAGTAGACAGAGTAACGATTTCGGGTATCTAGGTAGGTGAGCATGCATGGCGGGTGGATGGGGAGGTTTGTAGGAGCGCAGAAACGGTCTTCTTTCTTATATCTATCGAGAGAGAGCCCTTCGCCTTTTCGTAATCCGAGGTAGCTTTTCACAACCATGAGGTCCTCGAACCACGACGGCTTCACTTCCCTCGCTCCGGAAAAGAGTTTCCATACCAGCGTGTGATCATATGGCCCCAACGCCGATGAAAGACCCAATGCCTAGGTACCCGCCTGCCAGATGCAAAGCTCTCAGTATGCATACTTCTGCTTCCACTTTTTATTCCCTCATACAAAGCTCCTGCCATTACATCGCCCATTCGTAGTTTTCCCCCCATGTTCCCTCGAGTTGTGTGTGTGTTCATTACTTCGTTGCGCATTCGTGAGAAGTCCCTTCAGAAAGTCTCCTGGTCATCCAGTGCCTCACCCTCGGCAGGGATCTCGAAGCCTTCTTCTGTCGAGTACAGTATTGTCTGGATCGACTTGATGAGGCCGTCTTCTTGCTTCTCGAGCTCAGGGTCCTCGTCGACAGCTTGCTGGATCAACAGCTCTATGTCGCGCAGCTTGCTGAAGTAGAAATCGCGTTCGCGCTCGAGTCCGACGACCGTCTCCTTGAGCGTCGCGTTCTCCTGCATAAGGGCAGCCGAGGCAGCACCTCCACCAGCGGCTTTGCCAACGCGAGGACCAGTCGTTGGGGTTGTACCACCTCTTCGCGCTGCGGCACTAGTGGTGACTCTGGGGGCAGCACCACCAGCACCAGCACCGCCAGAGGCACCTAAGGGAGCACCCTTTCGTCGGCCGACGGCATCGTAGTCACCACCAGGGTAGTATTGATCCCAGAACCGCTTGGTCCACTGGAGGAACTCGAGGTTGTCCTGCATTTTGCACTTGACCAGGGCCGTGACGGGGATAGGCTTGTCGATCTGGTGCTTGGCAAAGGTGTCTATCACATGAGGCAGGAGGGTTAGGATATTTTCTCGATCGCAAGGCGATGTAGGCCATCGGGGTGGATAGCTTGGAGGAAGGAGGAGGAAGGAGGAGGACTGACTTTGAAGGACCTTGAAGTTCTGGATGTAGGCATATTCGGTGTTGACATTGAATTTGACACGCGACATGGCAACATCGAGGTAGATGCTGTCGAAGACCTGGCAGAGGGCGGCACTACAGAAGTAGAAGAAGTCACGATTAGCATATCCGGTACGTCTGAGGCCATGCTCCTGAAGCCATTCAGTCGCGAAGAGAAGAGAAGGCCTGAGCCCGAGTGGAGGGAGTATACAGAAACAAAGATGGGCCATGGCGGGGGAGGGGCACATCGCAAACCCTACTTACCCAGTACCGCACTGCTCGACCTTGGTCATGTTGAGCTGCAGAAGGCTGTTAAGCCATCCGATGAGCTCTTGACTAGAAAGACGGAAGCATGGTCAGTCCGGATCCCCATCGCGCAAGGCGCAAGGCGCAAGTCGCAAGTCATTTGGGTGGTTGTTGAGGGGATTTATGGCGGGCGACTCACCGAGATTCACCCATATTTGCGGCTTATGGGTTGTTGTTTTTGAAAGGAGACGTTCGCGGGATGAAGAATCCAGCTGTCGGCGATTCGTTGTTAGGGAGAGGATGAACAGGTAACTTTGTCTTTGCTGAGAGAGGGAACGAATGGTGCCCAAAGATGTGATGTCGGCGACTGGGTTTGTGGTCTTGATGTGGTTTGGAAATGTAAGTAGATTGATAATCCCCTGGTCGTCGCCTAATCAACAAGTTTTGGAGGGGTCAACCACTGCCGCTTCCTTCAGAAAAAAACAATGCACTTAATCCTGGTAAGTAACTGCCACAGGCGTACTTAGCCACATAATGCGCCACATCTGGGGTTGTTGAATCTAGCCACAGCTGGAGACACAGCCACAATTTTACCCCTTTAATCCAGCTGCCAGCTGCCCCCTACCCCTGTACCACATTTGAAAGGGGCAACCATCACACATCGAACCAACGTGTTGCTATCTTTTATTTGATACAATGACTGGCCCTACATTGGACTCAGAAACTGAGCGGTTGTAAAGTGCATGTAACCAAAAAATTGTGATGGTGGGCTCATGGTGAGACGCTCTAGACGGCAGTACGTTTATGTCAGGCGGTTGTAAGTACCGGTAGCTCCTGAGGTGTGCCCAAGCAGGCTACCCACCGAACACACCATAGAAACTCTTTCAGCGAGCATGTAGAAGCTCAGCCTGATGGCACTTGTATCATGAAATACCGTAATGGGATAACCGTCGTGTGTGCTTGTGTACCTAACCTTGTCTCATGCCGTTTCTAAGCATAAAGTATGTAAGGAAAGCACTTACCTGATACAATCATGCACCTTCTGAGGAGAACAAACTCTGGAATACCTCTCCCATGTTATCAAAGGGTTCTCCAAACGACTAATGTCATATCGAACTCTGGAGTCTGTGATTGATCCGGAGTCCGATCTCGTTAGTTATGGTGAGAGGGGCGGTAGGGGCTCTTGTCCTGTTCCTGCGATTCCAATATCGTCGGTCAGTCTTTAAACTCCTGCTCCCGGAGTTTCGGACCGGCTGCTTCGTGTCACCATCGATATCTGGCTCAACGTAGGGGATGGAAAAGGTGATATAGCCGCCGGGACATATGTTAGTAATAGGGATCCGGTGCAGGAAGTGGCCCCTGGAGCTAGCTATGTTAGCTGCAGCAAGGTCTGGACTGACCAAGAAGGATAGTGGGAGATTGAGTGGATTTGGGATAGATATGGCTACCGGAGACAAGCTGTAATTCGTGACATTTGCTGCTCTGGCTATCTGCATGGCTCAAGGTAAACTATACACCTCGGAAGGTTCAAACAGAAGGCAACTAGAGAGCCCTTGGCTTGAATATCGTCAGGAATTGGAAAGCAGTTGTTCCGATGTTGGCGCTGCCTTCCGTGTGCAGGTCACGTACCTAGGTAAGGAATGAGTAAGGGGCTACATGGGTAAACACGTGACAGAGCCAACGTAAATGACAAGACTTCACCCTTTGACAACCTAGCTCGGACAGTATTGTCACGCAACCAAGTGGCCCATGCATGCGCTACGTGTATATATAGGGGCCACATCTCCCACTCTACGTAGTCCTAGCTCTCTTTCCTCCTTGTGTAACAGTATAAGTCTTCCTGGAACTCCAGGAGTGTCCTGAACTGTGACACCAGCCTCCAAAACAACGGGAGCCAATCTGCGAGGGTAGCAAGATGCACCTGGACCCGAGCCGTGGTGAAAGTTGTCGCAAAGTTGAGAGAGATCTCATAGTGAAAGCCCACCACTCACCCATAAGGAATAATACTGTAGGTTTCCTGGAACGAAAGAGCAGATACAGCCCGGTTTAATGACTTCATTGGCAGCGTGGCGATGAAAAAAAACGAGAGGGTGATATGGTATAAGAGACAAGTAAATAGTCCTTGGTCCCTTCGAAAGATAGTTATGTTAACCGGTGGTTGATGATTTGCCTAGGAGGTTGTTAATATGTATATAAGGTAGGTAGGTCTCTACAGGGCAAATAGGTTCGGTAAAAAGCCCTGAGGAGCCGAGATAAAATCCTTTACGATATCTGCTACCCATATGCTTTACCTCGAATAGCCAGTCCCAATTATGATCCATACCACTCTTGGTGTTTATAAGGGTACCCATGGTAAATTACCAATTTCTGCAGAATGGGCTGTGCAGTTGTCCATGTGCACCGCCACTGCGCAACACAATTGCGCAACACCAACCACCATGATGGACTGCGCAGGCCAATGTACTTCTCATAGAATATACAGTTTGTTTCGCATCGTCATCCTCGTACGCGAAACTTATCTTCAAGTTAAGAACGCCAATGGCATCCCATCCCCCAGCTACACGTGATTCAATCATATAATAGCCTTCAATGGATTCGTAAGCGGATCACATCGATTTCTTGGTTTAGATTTCTGCATTGTCTCATGATCTCTGCCACATTTTTCGTAAGGCTTTCCGCTACATCACAGACGTCACGTGATCGAGAGGATTCAAGACCGTGAGGAACGAGACAAGGTGATGAATACATTCTGGAGTATTTTTATCCTCGACAGGCGCTGGGCATCCTCGACAGGCCTGCCCTACATTATCCCCGATGAGGAGGTAGATCCTCAGATGCCCTACCCGGTATGGACCTGCCACCGTATTTTCCCTCAACCTCCAACCGTCTCTCCTTCGTTCTTTGTACTGGTACTTCCCTCCCCCTTACGCACAAGTATCTGTCTTTGATTCCAGGACAGGTGTTGCTTCCGAGTGGCAACAACCCCAAAGCCTTAGTGAGTTTCAAGGGATTCATGGCTGGGGATGGTTCACGACTGCTTATCACTGCAAGAATCACACGACGTAGAACTGCCGGCATTCATGTAGATCATCGCCTTGATGTTAGATGAGTCACTCGGAAATGCTCATTATATCTTCACTGCTGCTGGATCCCAGAAGGTATCTAAGAAAGCGCCGGGGATCGATGGGGAAAAGCGGTGACGTGAGAGCCTTGCTGATGGACGAAGCGGACGGAAATAACACTAATGTGCGTATGCGTGAATCCAAGCTGTTCTCGGCCTCCCTTCTCAAGTGCTTTGGGGGGGGAGGGCTGGGGGCCAGGGGCGTCTCACTATCGATCGAAGCTCCCTGAAATCCCAGTAGTATCTCCATCCCTGGTAACTATGGAGTTGTACGTAGTACCGTCGAAAGGCTCTTGCAGAGTGTCGAGGATCAGGGGTCACAGGCGTTCAACTCATTGGCATCCGTAGACTCGACCTCGGACATAGTATCGCGATCCCTGGTGTGAAGATTGGTCCCGGGACTGCTCCGTCCTCCGCCCCCACCATGTGAAATATCGGACCGTGTCTCAGTGTGGAAGCCAAAAGGCCAGAAAGGGAAGCTCCTCGAGAGGGACTCATGCCTGCAGTGGCGCCAGTTGTCCTACCTAGCTGCCCCTGGCCACACAGTCGACATGTTTGTTTGTAGAAAGTAGCTACATACATACCTAGGTACGTAAACATCATGCAGGGGAGGGCGCCGCAGGATGATATGCTGAGATAAAGCGAGGAACCGGGTCCTTGGGCGGGCACCTACATGATGACCGGCGAACAATCCTTGAATATTTGTAGTATGCAGTATGCAGCCAAGCAATGTGGCTTATATATCGATCGGTATAGAAAGAGGGGGTGGACCCCCACGGAATATATGTATTTAGCCCAGAATCTAGACACGTGGGGCGGAGATGCGGATAAGATCGAGTGAAAGTTGGGGAACGAACAGGGGGCGGTGGCTGGCAACTCTGCTTTAGACTAGGCTGGATTATGCAGTTCGAACCGTGCCGACAGCTTTCTGCATCTGGTCTGACAAGATCGTGGCTTTTTAATCTAGTGCTAGTGATTCTATTGGTGTAGCGTGACGACCATCAAGCCATAGGGCTGATGAATATCTTTCCAAAGACGTACAGATTCATGTGATAGTTACGGTGTACCCGGAAGCAAGGGGATCATTACCGGTGCAGGGTTGTCTCTTAACTATCGCGGGGCATTTCATCCTGACGGCAGCATTACCAATCAAGTAACAGAATGGATGTCATGGCCCGGAGATTGTGGTGGTTGAACTCGACCAGTTCCAAGATGTCATGGGGAAGCTGGAAAGACTGGCTGACTGCATAACATCTCCATCAAGTGACAAATGTCTGAGACCCGCGTATCCATCTGTGGTGTCCTTAGGTAGGCAAGCATTGTTTAGTTACTATTCACTTCTACCTAGCCTGGTGGTTGTTGTTGACCATTCATGTACGACGACAAGCTAATGCGCGTCGCGTTATCACTGGGGGCGGTAACCTTGCCTCATTGGTAAGGGCAAACGACATACGAGTAACTCATTGATATATTCCATTATTGGCTAGATAGGCTGCCACCGAAACACCAGGGAACTTTCACCATACTTTTATCAAAGAGATCCTCCCGCGTCTATTACCAGAATAGCTCAATCCAAATCAAGTACTGCCCTCTCGCGTCTGCGACCCATCCATCCATCCCTACCCTACCCTGTAGGTACCCCTGCCCCAATCCTGCTGCAGATTCAAAGATTACCTAGCTATGAGGCCTCCCCCTTGTAGATCGATCCTACACTCTTCAGGGGTGTTTAAAAGTTAACAAGACATACACGCTTCATCAGATCCCTGTATGTGCGGGCTGTGGGGTGTGGAGGGAAAGAAAGACTTACTTTACTCATCGACGCGCTGGCGTTGGCTCGGCGGCGGGTTCGGCAAACGCGACTCTCTTGCCTCTGCCCCGCGAGTTCCCAGAATCCCCTTGATGAGCTGCTTCACCAGCAGCTGCCAAAATGTTCATCGCTCAAACAGGGTGAATTCCCGACCTTGGGGCTCCAAGTACTGTCAAGCTGCCCCCGGTTGGAGTGTTGTCTTCTGGGAGAACGCTGTTCATTGTTAGATTGTCGCAGGGCGTGGAAAGCTCTACCAACCAAGGGCA
The DNA here is from genome assembly GCA_022376275.1 of Xylariomycetidae sp. FL2044. Lineage (NCBI taxonomy): Eukaryota > Fungi > Ascomycota > Sordariomycetes > Xylariomycetidae sp. FL2044. The sequence continues at coordinate 216,560 of JAJNOH010000042.1, read as the reverse complement.
GCTCGTCGGGGTATCAGCATGACCGATCCGAACGGGAACGGGTATCTCCCTTCGATTGTTCTGAAGCGAGGACTGCGGATTGTGGTGCATCTCCATCTCCATTTCCAGAATCCTGGACTCGAAACTTAACTGGGCCTCCCGGGCTCGCTTGCTACTCTGGCGGACTTCTGCCAGTGCTAAACGAGCATTGTTTATCTTCTCGTAGAACTCCGCGCAGGCTTGGTTGACTTGCTGCATGACAGCATGATCATCCCCAGAATCATGGTCACGGACTAGACTCACCTCCTGCGAAGAGCTCACAGGAGTGGATGAAGTGGGAGTGGGAGGGCCGTTGGACTCAGCCGGCAATCCTTTGGCTGACACCCTCTTGGATGGCAACCTTTTGGCGGGCGCCAGTGACTTGAGGTTCGAAGAGGGTGCTTTTCTTGCCCTAGGCATATTCCTGGTTCGCGGAAAAGTAAGATGTGTGTGGTAAATAAGGAGTAAGACGGCTGTGAGGTGATGAAGAAAGATGAACTGGGAAGACGGTGACAGGAGAGATGATCAGAACCGACGAGCCTGATCCAGAGGTGATGTGGGCTCTATATGTATTGATCTTGGGCTCGCCACGGTGCAGCAGAAAGACTCATAGTATCTCGTTCATGGTGGTCTTGGTCTCGGTCTGCACTTCACGATATCGAAACGCCTAATGTTGCCTATCTAGGTAAGGATACGCACAGCTACCCTTCTGGTATGCCCAGCCACCTGAGTTCTGTCCATATACTAGCTTAATCATGGGTTCATGGATTGCATCGGATGGAGTCACCAGGGGATGTACTACAAAGAGCGGCGATGGTGAATTACTTCTGGTGATGGCGGAGATCGGCGACGAGAGAAAGGGGGGGGGGGGGGCTATGTGGTAGCAGGGGACGGCGTAGCTGGCAAGTGGTTATTCAATTCAATAGCTAAAAGAATTTCCTCAAACGATTATTCTAATTAATGTTTATTCATTCTAAAATAGTAGTTGCCAAATGCGTTCAAGGCACAATCCCGTCGATATCCTCATCACCCCAGCGTTTGGGTGGCTGCATTGGTCAAACGCGTTGGACGCTTGATATCCAATCGTACTGCAGATAATGTAAGCTGGAGGTTGGAAGAAGGCAGGGGGAAAGGGTACAAGACAAGGGGTTTAATAACAGAAAGTCTCTATCTTCGATGATTCCCAGTCGAGTCTACTGCAGCTCGAGTCACATATATGTCATGCCGCTTTAAGACGGCTGAGGGCTGACAAAGTCGTGTTAGCTCAATGGCTTACCAATTATCAAGGAGGTTGGGAGCCGGGAGTGTCGTGTTGACTTCTCGTGTACTTGTACTTGGGCCTAAGTAGATATACATCAATGATGTGAAGTTTTTGGGACGTCAGACTGACCTCCCCTAAGTTTGCCCACCTTGTTTTATTTGCTTGTTCAGCCCACCTCCGTTCCCTTCCTCCCTCTTACCCTCTCTTTAGTGTCTCCGTATCGCCCTTCACAATCTGCCTGTGGCCTCTTCTAGTCGTTACTCCAACCTTATTGACCCATGGAACAACGAGGACTACCAATACCAGCAGGGCTAGCCCCCGGGTTACGCCAGAATGGACGTCCAGTGAGTGCTCGTACTTGATGTGTGCCAGGCTACCCACACTTCGGCCCACCGAGTTTTTCATGAGCTGACGCCAACCAGAGATCGTCATTCATCTCAAGCCGCGAGTCATCCGTTGACGTTCTTGCCTACGGGCATGGTAATCACTCGCGTCCCGGGGTTTTCAAAGCGCCTCGCCACCATCCCGTGCCTACGCCTGCGATGTCTATGACAGAGGCTGGGTCTTCGGCGGACATGTCGTCCCATGATCACGTTCAGTCTGAGCTGGTGGCAACAGCAAAGAAGATTAGACGAGATCATGATCACGATAGGCTTCTCCTGCTGACGCAAGCCCTCGAACACCTCACTCCGCTCCTGGATATTCGCCACCAGCTCGAGAAGTCTCGAGCTGATCATGAAAGAAACCAACGCAAAAACCTCAGCAGGTTTTCCACAAAGAACGCCGGTCAATCCCATGCCAAGTATTACGCACGGACTGAAAATATCAGAATAGGCGAGTGCTACGAGACATTCGCTCAGTTCATGGATGTCTTGGAGGAGTTCAAGCAAGGAGCGGAGGGCATCCGGGAAACACCACCATCCGCCGGGGCGTCCCTCACTACCAACAACATGATCAGGCTGTTTTCGGAAATGAACCGGGATGAACGAGGGCACAGTCCCAGTGCGATGACCACGATGACCTGGAAGACGTCCAAGACCGGGCAGAAGAGAGCCGATGTCGGCGATGAGTACGTCTTCGATGGGACGCCATACGGACATCCCGGGAAGTTCTTCATCATGCGATGCCCGGAATGCTACCTGGATGAGGCCAACCCCAAGCTCTTCGACAAGCACCCATTCCACCGCAACAGTGGCCTGAACCATTTCATCAAGGCCGGACGGCATCAGATGCGCACCTGGGGAGAGATGAAGCTATTCGAGACCTACTGCAGCCAAGGTATGCATGCCATCCACGTTTCTCTGTTTCGGCAACATCGCTGACATAGATATGCTCATTGTGTGTAGTCAGGGGGGTGGATGCTGCGTGGGCGGCAAAGCACAACGAGAATCTGGGGCGGAAGAAAGGGGTGGGGAACAGGGGTAATCACCAGCACGACAAGGCCCCTGTGCTTCAGAATGGGTCGGGTCATAGGGAGAACAAGGAGTATCTTCATGATGGAGATGATGATGACGACGACGACGCTTTACAAGCGGACGATGACGAAGACCTAACCGGCGGCTATAGCTTGAGGCCACGGAAAGCCGTTAACTATGGGCCATTCTTCTCAACGCCAAGTCCAAATCCAACTCCAAGGAAGCGTCTTAAACTACAACGTTGAAGAACCTCATGTTTTGGTCAGCAAAGCACAGCATAACAGGGTCTTACGTTCTATATCCTAATACTGGTAATAAATGAGTGCGTTTCAAGTATCAAAGTACCCCGAAAGCAGCGTAAGCAATCATGAAATACGAAGAAACCTCCTGTGATTTTGAATTAAAGGGGGAACTTGATGATCAGCAGTACTCTCTTTGAGTCCAGTAATGATTTCGGTTTGGTCCTTCATTATAACCTCTTGCGGCTATGCCATATACCCTGAATATTTCACCTCGTGAAAATCCCTTAAACGAGACGAGCTCGAACTAGAAATGCTCGAGGTCTCTTTTCAGTCCCTCACTTCCTCGTGAGGTATAAGAGATAATATCTGGGCTTTGGGTAAGCGATAAGCAGCGCATTCTATTGTCACGGCAGCAAGTGGACCATGCGCTACGTCTATATATAGGGGCCATATCACCCACTCTACGTAGTCCTAGCTCTCTTCCCTCCTTATGCAACAACAAGTCTTCCTGGAACTCCAGCAGTGGCCTGAACTGTGACAGCTATATTCCGGCCGAATCCCAGAACCAAACAGCCAAGAGAGTTATATATATATATATATAAGTGTTATTTAATCACGCTAATATATAATATAAATAAGGCAGTGTTAAAGGCCCTGCATGGTTCGCCCCTGATAGCATTATAATCTTAATAATTATATTAATAAAATAAAAGTCTTTATAATCACCCTTTTATAATATTATTAATCTAGCTTTATGGGTTGTATTAGGCATTTAAGAACTTTTATAGTCTTGTTTTTAGTGCTATTGGGCCATGGATCAGCCACAACCCCTTTTATGGTGATAAAGCGCCTTAATATAAGGGAAGTTGCCACGGATCCGGGCGCAGAGAATTTCGTAAATGTAGCTCCTCAGTATATCGGTGCCCCTTCGCATGGCCGGCATTTCACTCTACTAACCTCCGACGCAGAGGTCTGCTTCGGCTTTCGCCAGATCCATTGCTTTGTCTTTGCTGGAGCGATTACATACAACGAAACACACACCCATGGGCACTCCTGTCCAGTGAAAACTAGTATATTTGTGCGGACGTTACGAGGAGAAAAATGCAAAAAGAAAGTCGTGTAATAATAGACAGAATTGATTCCAACTTGCATCATATCTATGTTGTGATGGTTGGATTAGCTAGAGGTTAGTGCATTCCATACTCGTCAGGGCTCCAAGCGCCATTTGACGTAAATTTTCGCACGCTCCGCCTTTACTAGTGTAGGTAGCCCCGAAACGTTAGGGTATGGAATTGATGTAAATATAAGTACATATGAGAGACGAGTAGATGTCGAGCGACTTGAACCATATTGATATGGGAGATGCCTTACGATTCGTATCTATCTAATGTGATAGGTCGTTAGCTAGATACTTCGTACATAACCCGCTTTCCGCCCAACCCACCCCTTTCCCCTTTTCCTGCCACTGATAAACACCGACTAAAGATATGGTGTGCAATGCTGAGCATAACCAGTATGATAAGAAGACAATGAGACTAGCAAGGACGAGCTATGATCTATCTAAATGATGGCATAGGAATAGAGTCGCGCACTATCATACACTAACTAGCAGCTTGTGCTACTAGCCCGGTAGTGATAGATAGTCCCACAAACCAACAACCGTTCTTGAACCACCATGAGCACTCCTCTGGCTTGCTCAACTCGATGGTAAGCATCATATACGACAATGACACCATCGTCCCACCGCATGCGCTGACAAAATAGCGCCAGCCGAACGACTCCCACCATCCAGATGTAAGTAGAAACAAGCACATGAGAAAGGAAACAAATTCTAGAAGTAGTCTCTGACGCCCAAGAAAATACACAGCCATACTGCGAACACCAGCTCTTGCGTCATCTTCAACATCCTGCTGGGCATAAACTGTATCGTACACGACCGTCCAACATACATTGGCCATATAGAACGATAAGATCCCCAGAGCTTGGTGATGAATGGAGGTGATCTCAGGCCAGTTATCAACTAGACCATCTAAGGGGTTGTTCTTGATCACACCGATGCCCATGAAGAATCCCAGACTAACTTGGATGCCGAGTATGAGTTGTGGGAAATCAGTGAATCGCTTCGCAAAGGGGTACAGTATCAAAAGACAGATACTGGGGATAGATACGATCCAGCAGGTTCTCGGGAGCATGAACAGGCAACCAGCGGCGAGGAATGTGAGAACGAGTGTGAGAAGATGGGCTTGGGTGGGGGTGACAGCGCCGCGTGCCAGTGGCCTCAGCCGGCATCGAAGTACTTTGCGATCGTATTCCCGATCCAGGTTATCGTTCCATGTGCACGCCGCAGCACGAAAGAAGACGGTGCTGACGAGTAGGATGACATTCTTCCATAGGATTTACCATAGATGGGGGGCAGCAGGGGCTTTGCAGGCAGCGTAGATAGTGCCGAACAGGTGAGGGAAGTAGAACAAGTAAATGCCCGTGGGCTTGTCTATTCGAGTCAACTCTCCAAAGGGAACCCACCCCGCAGGCTCGACCGGTGATCGCTGAATGGGCTTCATTTTCACGTGCATGTTAATGTCAAGATGATGCCATGTAAGATGAAAAGATCATAACGTTCAAGCTCATGTAAGCAGGCTACTTAGGGACGGCAAAGATGATGCAGTCTTCACACTCATCGGTGTACTTCTCCACCTTCAGTATCTTGAATCCAGCATCGTCCAACAAGGCTCGCCACTCCGCTTCGGTGCGTTCCATCGCGGCGAGGCAGGTAAGCATGGTAATGTCCAACTGGGTTGCCCTCCACGGGGCACCTCGTTCGGAGAGAACCATCTCGTCGATCAGAATGACCGATTCCGGCATCATCGCAATCTTCAGGTTCTGAAGGATCTGCTTGCACTTCTCATCGGGCCAGTCGTGCAGAACGTTACGCATATAATACGCACGTGCGCCTACGCACGAAAATATTAGTCTACTTGAAACTTCCCGACTCGGCCTTCGACTAGGATGACCGCTTCGGCATGAAATAGCTGTATGAGATAGGAGATGAGACATACCCTTAATAGGTTGAGGCTTGAAGAAGTCATGAGTTTCATACTCGATGCCATTGAACCCCGGCAGTGGGCTGGCCTTTATGGCTTCGATCACAGGTGGGATGTCCTGAAGCACGACACGACCAGGGACATCGGGAAACTTGCGCCTGAACGCGATACACTGGTGGCCCATGGCACCGCCGACGTCGACAAACAGCGGAGTGGATGCGCTAGTGTCACGAGTGAATAATTCCTGTACGTCCAGAACGTCCAGGAAGATGGGTAGCCCATTGCGTTGGCTGGACATCCAGGGGAGGAAGTTCTCGAAGTGTTGCGGGTTCTTCTGGAGCCACGGGAAAGGCGAGAGGTCGGTCTGATGACCAATATGCCAGGGACAAGAGCCTGGATCGGTGGGATTCGCGTAACCCTTCTCGCGGAAGAACTTGGGAAGCGCCGTGAATGTCGGCGAGATCATATCGGCGCTAAGATCATTACATCTCAGACTAGAGCTCCGGACTGGGGGATGGTGTCCAACTCACAAATAGCTAACACCATGGCGACCGGCATGCGAGCTCAAGGCCATGGTGACGTTGTTGGCACCATAACCGTCAGTGGCTGGCTGTGAGATCATCTCGAAGGATTGATAGTAGCGTAGAAGTCGTTCTGTCTTTTGATCAGCTTTATTCATGAAAGGGACGGTATCGGGTCTTACTCATGAGAACCGGATCGATCCCGGTTCGGTCGGCGAGTTCCTGATGAGTGAAGCTGGAGTCGCTGGCTTGGCTCATGATGTCAAAGACACCCTTTTCGACACCTACACGGGCCATGAAAAGCTGCAGCGGCTGCATCGATGTTTACTTAGCTGGCATTTTGTCGACATCACGTACCGTAACTTACTTACCACACTATTGATTCTATGAATCGTGTCTCCTTCGGCCTCCATAGATACGGAAAGCTTCCTTCCTGCTTCGCGTAGCCTACGGCGGATGTCATCGCTGATTTCAGAGGCAGCGAGAGGGTTGCCGATGAAAGTCTCAATTTGCTGCAGAAGGGCTTGGGCCTCGGACGCCTTGGATCCCATGGTTACGGATAGTGAAGCGAACGGTGAGGGGTCTAGCTGGTAAGAGGAGTGAATGATGGTAAGGATGGGGAAGTCCCTTGGAATTCCTTAAAGGCGATGGCGCCGAATCAGCAACAGTGAGGGAAGAAGTTGGATGGTGGTGGGGAATGTGGTAGGTGACAGGCCTGCTGATGAATGGGTCACAGTCAACATAACAGTCTTCTGACTTTTGAAGAGCCCCCGAGGGGCTGTGGCCAGCCGACAGGGTAGGTATTATGCAAATGAACCAACAGACCGACTTGCATATCTGTTGGAGAACGAACCTACCAACCTGCATACGGAGTATCTGTCGAATGTAACGCAGGGGAGGATTCAGGGGCGGCCAATCAGAATAGTTTGCTCCGTGTCTCATATTGTAGGGGATGAATATTTTCACAACTGCCATCGCCTTAAGCTTGAGCTATATCACAAACGATTTATGTTATCCTGGATATCAAGATAAGACTCTCACGATGTCTAAGACAAATAGCTGCCTCTTCATGGGTAAGTGATGGCGAAGTGAACATAGTTAAGTCCTTCAACCAAACCAGGCCTTTCGGGTTAGGTGCAGACATGAGTAGATGATGGTGATCTGAACGGTCGATAAACCGAACTGGACAGCACCAATCGTCTTGTAATCAAAAGGAACTCGAGGTCTGCGTCCCGAAGACAAGAGCAAATTCTTTATTCAATTTCGAATAACTCGTAAATATACCTAGGTATATGTATGTTTACAGAAGCCCGCAGCGGACCGAGGTGTTCACCGAAAACGTCGTCTCTTTGTCTCCTCCATAGGAAACCACTGACTCCCGTACACGAGGGTTTTGTTACATCGTCTTTGAGAAATATCAAAACCTTCGTCCTCAATCTCCGAGTTGAGAACTTTGATGGGGGTGCTTTATCATCAAAGGAGCTCATACGTCATCTCACCGGGACGGATGTTGCTTTGAGTTCACTCAGAACGATCATTATCAGCTTTCTTCCCGAAGTACGATTTTCCCATTGCTGAATGGCATCCCCTTGTCCAACCCGTCCGTATATCTCATGAACGGAAACGTGTTTTTGAATCTTCATACTATGCTATGAATATTAAGGTATGCCCGAGAATAGCGCCAACAGCAAGGGAGTACACGCGGCAGCATCGTTAAGCAACGAACGACCTCCTTCGAATACCAGTACCTCGGGAATAGTATCTAGACGTAAGTCAAATCACGCTACTCCCCTTCACAGCCATGCCGCTATGATCTCAATGAAAAGAACACCAACACGAACACTGACCTTGAAGAAATTGTCTACTCCAGTCGTTTTCATCCCCTAAACCGCTCACCCCGTCGTCCTCCTAGTCGTGGTCTATCAGACTCCCTTAGGAAAAGAGCTAGTTTCTTCGAAAACGACGACAACAATCAGTCGCTCACGATTCGGCGCGAGAAGGTGTATAGAACTAAGTTTCGCGAGTCGTGGCTAAGAGATCCCGAGGACACAATCGAGATGGGCTCTACATTAGAAGATATTTTTGGTCTACCGTCGAGGGAGAAACGCGAGATCCTGCCGAATTATGTCAATCTGGAGATTGAGAATACCGAGGACGTTTTCGATTACGTTCCGGGAGGGCTATGTCCCGTCGACTTGGAAGACGTATTGGACGGCCGGTTTGAGGTGGTGCACAAGCTAGGGAACGGCGGGTTCGCTACTGTCGTATGTGAATTCTTTGATGTGTCGTCCCTTGTTGATAGCCGTGTTGTACGGTAGCCTGTCCTCCTTTCCCGTCTCCGCTAGTCAAGAACGGCTGTCTGTCACTGTGACCCTGAGACTTGCTTCTATGATATCATATTCTCTTAGTTCAGGTCCCACAGTACGTTGTTGGTAGCGAACTTGCTGACTCCTAGCCCAACTACAGTGGTTATGTCTCAACACCAAAACCCAGGAATGGCGCGCCATCCGAATCATACGAGCTGACGAATCCCACGAGAACCGGCCCGAGTTGAAACTCAGCAAGTACCTAAAAGAGAAGCAAGATTTCGACCCCTCGGACTGGGAATCCCGCGGCATCGCACTGCCCATCGAACACTTCTGGCATAACAGTGCCAACGGCCGTCACCTCTGTGAGGTCCTCCCGGTCCTCGGGCCCACCATCAAGCATGAATGGGACACGCGTATTCGAGTTGCCGAACCGGCGAAGATCAAGGCGCTGTTCTACAAGGTCGCGCAGGCTCTGAAGTTCCTCCATAGGAATGAGATCTGCCATGGGGACTTTAGGACGGCTAACATATTGTTGAAACTGGAGGATATCTCGCATCTCACCAAAGCCGACATGAAACACCTGCTCGGCGCGCCGGTCTGGGAGGAAGTTCGAATCGAGTCCGAGTCCGAGTCCGAATCCGAGAGCCCAGTCCGCATGGCCCCGAGGCACGTGGTGGCTCCGGCCGACTTGACTCCCTTAGGTCTGACATGGGAGGTGGCCATTATAGATTTCGGCGAAGCATTCCGTATGGGGAGTCCCAACAATTTCATGGGAATCCCCGCGACATTCGCCGCCCCCGAAGCCCAGTTCGATTGCGGCCCGGGCTTGAGCAGCGACATATGGTCGCTAGGCTGCACTATCTTGGACGTCCGCGCCGACGCTAGGCTGGTGTGTGGCGCCGAGCCCGGGGAGTACATCGCCTCTCTCGAGCTCCTCCTCGGCCCCTTTCCCAACCCCTACCGAAGCCGGTTTCTGGACGAGCTGGAGAGTCGGGACGTACTGGACAGGTACGAGGAGATCCTGGAGCAGCGCGATAGACTGGATGGGAACTTGATAGTGGGCGATTATGCCGTCAGACCACGAGAACGCTACGAGAAATTGAAAGCCGAGACGGGACTCGACAACAAGATATGTCAAGAGTTAGCCCGAAAACTTCCGCCACGGCAGTCAGGAGTTGACGACTCGCAAGGGATCATCTCGAGTGGGCCATACAAACGAGACCCGGGGATTTCTTTCGAGGAAATCTGTGTTCTCGGGGATCTCTTGATAAATATTTTCAGATACCATCCCGATGAACGCCTGACCATCGATGAGGTTCTGGATCATGCGTGGTTTGCGGACCGCGAGGTGGTTCAGGAGAAGGATGCCAGCACCAGCGGCGAAAGCAGCCAGCTAGACACTGTGGTGGTTTCGGCTGCTTCTCCTATACATAATTTGGTCTCAGAGAGCAGCGATGATGACTTCGATGAGGTACGTACCTAAGACAGCCCAAGATCTAAAACATTTCCTCATCTGACCGATCAGACCACACAGAACCCAGCAGAATTTGTCTCTAACGCTCTAAGTACGAAGGCCTCTGTTGGCGATGTTTCGCAATCTCAGCACGATATCCTTGAACAGCCCCAAGACATCAAGCACCCTTCTGCTGCTCTTGGCAACAATACTACAGAAGAAAATGTCAACGAGGCTACAGAAGACAATATCGACGACCAAGTACGCGACGCCTACCCAACCCCCCCAGATACCCCAAACACGAGTACCATCGTAGGAGCCGAGCCCGAGGACCAAGACCAAGCAACGGCAGCGGTACGAGAAGCAGCAGAACCAAAAACCGAACAAAGCGACCCCCTGGATGACATCCATCTCCACTGTGACGACGCCACCGTCGAAGCCGACGATTTGGAGAATGCGGACCCAGAAACAGCAGAAGACGCGGACTTGGAACCACAACTCGCATCATTATTAGCACCAGATTCTTCATCCTGCTCCTCCTCCTCCTCTTCCTTCTCCTCCCCTTCCTCACCAGGCTTACCCACCCCGGCCGCAGACGACCCAGAGAACACCACAATTTTTCTAGAAACCCCCCAACCCCCACGACGACAATCCCTCGCGGCTACTCCCACTTCTTCTTCTTCTTCTTCTTCTTCTTCTTCTTCTTCTTCTGCCTTGCTTCCCTGGAACCATATCCCCCAATTCGCCACCACTTTGTCAAACCTCTTCACTCAGATCATCAATCGCGTCAAGAGTTTCTCGTCTTCAATCCCCATCCCCTCCACTGGCAACAGCAACAATAGCAACAACAACCACCATACTACCTCCTCCTCCTTCACCCTCCGCACATCCACATCCACCTTCGTCCTCATCCTCATCATCCTCACCCTCATCCTCCTAAGCCCCATCATAACGGCCTTCTTCATCGCCCTCTACGACATTCTTCTTCATCTCCTAGCAGCAGCAGGATCAGGAGTAAGACTACCATGGCAGAGCAGCAGCAGCAGCACGGAGCAACAACAACAACAACCCTGTGAAAACTGGATGATCGTCGTACCCGCCGCCGTGCGCTCGAGCACGGAGAAGTATTTCGATGGGCTGTTGATGACGATGGTGTACTCGGGGGGTCCGGCAGGGACTACTGATGATTATTATTATGTGGTCGGATAGATATCATCAGCCTGGGGAGGTCGTCAGACGGTAGGGATTGTTTGATTGATTGATTGAGGAAAAAAAAAAACGGAACGGGCTGGGGGTCGGAAGGGAAATCGAAAATGTGACTGTGTCCTGTTCCGAAGATGTACCTACCTATCATGGATGGTTGCCTTTTGTAATTTGCATCACACAAGGATAACAATAACCTAACAGGGCGAGAGATGTACCTACCTATATCGAGATAAGGGGCCAGAGAGATGACCGCATCACAATTCCTGGAGAGGTACGGTCGTCGTGCGGAGGCATCGCCCCCTTATTGTTTTATCTCTCCCTGTTGGGCTATTATTATCCTCGTGTAATGCAAATTTCAGAAGGCAATCATCTATTATGCAGGTTAGTAGATGCGGTATATGGCGCTGTAGGGTGTATCGGCGGGGGATACCTCGAGGTAAATGAATTTATAGTATATCATCTTGGGTTATGAACGGGATCAATCTTTACGTAGTTGAGCATGACTTGGTCATCAAGCGAAGGGCTTCATAAACCTTCCCATAGATCTTCCTATTGCCTATCCCTATTCTCCTTGGCCATTCGATTCCCTATCCGCTAGACGTAAGCTGTCGTTTCTCTTAGAGTTTGGCGCTGACGAGTAAAACGCCAAGTGTTCATCATATTCCTCGTAAACAAATTGTGAGCCATTTGGCCAGCCTAGCTGCCTGGCCTTGATCATCTGAAGTTCGACGTTATGATAATCACAAGCCAGGTTCACACCTTGAAATGATCGGAACGTCCACGATATATTGAAACAATGACCAGCTATGCTTACTATATTCTTGACATCTCAATCCCAAGATGCTGTCCATTTTATATGACGCGATCCATGCTTTTTGATGCTTGAAATAAGTAAACCCCCTACCCTGTGTATATTTTTGGTTTTGCCGAGCCCCAAACCGCTTAAACACCCATAAATGAAAAGTAAAACATAGAACGATGCGCCACACTGGACTACTGCTGCAGATCCAAGTGGTAGGAACGAATAATACTGTCCGTGTCGTCGATGGCAAGGGGACGAATGTCGGCCATTTGCTTGATCTTGGCGGTTCTATTTTAGGGGTCAGTGTGAGCTTCAAATTTGCTTCAACGCATGAGACGCCTGAGATGCCCGTGGAAGAGGAAAAAAACATACACCTCCTTCACCTGTGCGTCCGTCATCGTAAGACCAAGCTGCTCCACGCGAGACTTGACTGCGTTCCATCCGGTAATTCGGGAGTTGATAGAGACATAACGAGTTACTAGACTCAGTTAGCATCAGGGGCAAATATTACCTCCATATGCGACATTACTCACTTCCGAACAAGCTAGGGTCGATAATCTCATACGTTGATGGGTTCGCGAGGATTGCTGTGACTATTAGTCATGGAACGAGAACCAAACAAGTAATTTATGGTCTTACCCTTGGCATGAATTCCAGCCTTGTGTGTGCTAATTGGGTGTTAACTTGTGAAGCGCAGATGACTGACTATAGGTTCAGTATAGACTCACAATGCACAGAATCCGGTGATAGGGTTGTTGAACTATACAGCACGGGATGTATTAGTGATTGGTTGTGGTTGGTAATAGCTAGGCAAGTTTTATCTCACGGGAATGTTGATTTGCACGGCATCGGCAACGAGCTGCTCCAGACTCTTGAGGGCCTTGAGGTTATACTTGGATGTAACATATTCGGGGGCGGTGACGACCATGCGAGCCATTAGGGCGCCACTGTACTCCGTGATCAGCTGCGTTTCTAGTAGTATATCATGCACGTGGATATTACTTACAGGGGAGTAATGCCGTTCCGTTCGCCAATACCCAGTACACCTAATTTTCAGTCAGATAGGGGGTAGCGCGCGCGACGGGAGAGATGTCATACTTGTGTCAATGTGGGTAGCGCCAGCTTCGAGAGCAGAGTGAGCGTTCGCAACCGCACAGCCGGTATCGTCGTGGAAATGTGTTTCTACTCACTGTTAGTAGACAAGCCCATATAGCGCATTAACATAAGCAGCGTAATAACAGGGAACCATACCAATGTCGCAGCTCACCACACCTCTTAACGTCCTGACCAAATCGTAAACCATTCTTGGTGTAGCTCCTCCCACAGTGTCTGCCACACCACTGGTTTCTGTCAGTTGCTACACCATGTTAAGGCGTCAAGAGTAAAACTCACACTCGGTTGACACCGGCCGCGTCAACAGCTTTGTAGAGTGTGAGGAGATCGACGAGGTCCGAACGGAATGAGTCCTCCGAGGAGAACCGCACTTCAACACCAGCACTATGGAAGGGGTTAGCGATTGGGATCGCACTGGTGCTCCCAGGAACATCATCATCCAAGCGCACCTCTTAACATAGTCGATGACTTCGAGAGCAACCTTCTGTATCATGGCTATGCTCTTTCCGTGGCTGTATTCGCGGAGGAAGCTCGAGGTTCCAATAACAAGATCGACACCGTCCACACCACACTCGACCGCCTTCTTGGCATCTTCCATATTACATCGCACGTCTTTTTTACAGTTAGAGAGGTGGGGAAATCGTAGTGACAGGTGTAGAAGGGAACACACGAGTAAGAATTTTGGCCTACGGCAAAACGTTAGTATCGGGACTCAAGTGAACAAACATCACACAATGAGACCAAGACGCACCTTGAGGCCGAGCTGGCAGATTGCCTTGCAGTCCTCAAACGATTGGGGAGAGGATACTGGCGAAGTAACCTCGATCATGTCTACACCGAAGTCATCGAGAGCGCGTGCACTAGAGTTGGATTAGCATGCCACGAAGTCCATGGTCCAATGTCGATTTGGAGGCCTCACATCTTGAGCTTGGTCTCGGTATCGAAGAACGCATTGGCAAACTGAGGAACATCAGCATTAATCGCACAATTTATGGCAGTCGGAGGCAATCGGTCTTCCTGGCCTCCCTGGGAGGTTTTTTGCCAGGGGGGACAACAGAGAAGAGGGGGGGACTTGGCGGTGGTGGCAGAACCACTACATGGCAGGGTATCTATCTCCTTACCTGCTCGCCCTCTCTGAGGGTACTTTCAATGATCTTAAAGCTGTTGACATTGGAAACGTAGTCCTGGACAGATTGGTAGGGAGAGGACTTCGGCTGGCCTCTCGCTGGGTAGACACCGTTCGTGGTCGAGGCAGAAGCAGCGGGCGGGGCAGCACTGTCGCCGTTGGTGTTACCGTTGGTATCTCCGTTACAGGATGGGCACATTTTGGCGGGTTGCGATTCGGTATCGGGGGTGCGACTGCGACTGTGGTGGGAATTGGGATGGCAATTGGGTTGTTTGGGAGGGACACGTTGTCGGCGAACAAGAGGAGAGAGTCGTAGCGTATTTAAAAGGAAGATATTTGACCTAGGTATGACTCCTACTGAGGATTTGACGGAAGCGGAAGCGTGGAAGGATTGGGAATGCCTAGGTACGAAGTAGGAGAAATCGAGTGGCATCCGATCTGGACGGCCATGCAGTTTTTTTTTTCTCCTCCTGGTCTGGTGCGTAGTGGGGGCGGGGGTGGGGTTCATGCATCGAATGTGTCTGATTGGCCAATGGGATTAATGATCTCATAATTACATGCAACATTGTAACCTTGAAAGCCGCTCAGGTCCGGTCCACGGCTGCACGGTACACCTCCGACAACAGCGACAACTGCAGCGTGCCAAGCCATTTTCCCTACTACCTCTAGGTACCTAGGTATGGATGTACTCCTGAAATCGGTGGCAGAGGATGACTCAACCCGATCCGATGTGGGTTCCATGCTTCTTTTCTTTTCTCGGTGGTTTTCCGCCCAGCCGCCTCAACTGCCTGCCAACTGCAACCTTATCCAGCAGCCATCTTCACGTGCTCTTGATCACCACGTCTTTTCCTTGCAAGGAAGTTCAGTCACATATCAGCTATCAACAATAGACCTGGGTATTGTTTCTCTTGTGCATTTTCATCTTGTGGTCTGTTGGAATGGTCTGTCAATATTCATTGTCCCATGATTTGGCCAAAATCGGTTTGTAGGGTGGATTTTGAATCAGTAGATAGGTGCTTGGCGTACTCACACTCTGCCAATATTGTTTTCGAGGCCAGAGACTATAAGTAGAATGGACTTTCGGTTTAGTCTTTTCATCCCAGTTGAGAGTATCGATTCTTTTACCCAAGTACTTAGTGTCCGCCAGATCCTCAACGCCGAGAAGAGAGTTCTGGTGAGACCTGCTCCCACAAGCATGGTTATGCCATCCGGCCGTCACACAAGAAAGGAGGTTTCCTCACGACTGTGTTGTGAACATAGAATACGGCACCAAAGTGCCAATCTTTCGATGATTGCCATCTCGATGTTTCAACTTTCAGGCAGTGAGAAGAAGGCTTCTAAGCTAGGTATTTTCCCCCATGGCTTGGTTTGGTTTTACGCCCCCAAACGTGATGGAAGAAGAGTCTTTGGAAGATTGCTATGTATCGGTGCTACAAGCAACAGAAGCAAATTTGCTGACTAGAGTACAAGAAGGGTCAGCATGGTATATGGTTCAATGCATTTCCCGTTCTGTGAATCTCTCTCCCTATATAAATACGTTAGGTATCACTCGGAGATCCTTTACACACAGAGCATTGCCAACATCTTGAAGGGAGTTGAGGATCTCACGTATTATTGGTGCGGGATTCGACGGCAACAGGCCATATTTTCACGACAATCGCGTCTGCCAAAGCCTTCGAAAGCCGCCCGAAAGGTGACGAAGATAGGATTGTATCCCCATACGCCATATAGAAGTTCTTCGATTCACTTACCATGCTTCTTGCTTTACCCAAAGAGGCGAGTCATCCTGTATGATACCACGGCACGCCTTAAGTCATGATTTGGTCTATGGTACAGATTTGGAACAGGAAAGCTTTGACTGTGCTGCTGTGGAGGAGATAATCACTGTAGCCTCCCTTTCTTACGGATGCAGCCGTTCAGTAAATCTCGAAGCACGCCGCATGACTACATCTTGGAGAGGTATAACGAGATGCCCGGGCTGGAAAGGGGGTATCCAGTACGAAGGTGCCGTAGTCTTCATGAATATATCTTTTTGCCCTTCCTTGAATCCTGATTCTCCATGAATAGTACAGCTGTGGTCTTTCTTATCATCATGGGCTGATGTTTGCCTTGTTCTCCTTATCTCTAAGGCTGGTGCGTAACATTCTGCTGCTCTCATTGGAAGATACAGATCGTTGTTTATCCGGTATAATACAGTGCAAGTTAGCAACACCAAGATAAGTACCATCCGGCAACGATACTCAAGAATCAGGTGGCAGAGTCCCTTGAGTACTTAAACAATGTTTGTCGAGAAATGCACGGTTACTTCTACTCGCACAGACAGAGGAGGGATCATGGCCTCTATATATTCACCTGCTGCAACCTTCAGATCGACCACCTCCTCTTCAGCTACAACAACCAACAACATTTTCCTACCTCCCACTTTCCACGCACCAAAGCCAGCTTCTACATCTGAAGAGCTGACCTTCGTCCACATACCTCCCGTAGACAACCTTTCGGCTTCTCGCTACCCGGGTAACTACAAGCTTTTACTATCCGCACAATTTCATCTCCTGATTCCTACGCACGGTCTACCTTTCTACACCCTCCACGTTCCTATCTACGTTTCACTCAAGTCCTATATACGAAATTGACTACCATTCCCTTCTTTTCCGTTATAACCTCATCAGCTTTACCTCATCATACACTGTTGTGTATCTCCCTTCGCAACGATGATGCCAGGCACGTATCCGGAATCATCGTCCGACGATGGAAGAGACAGAAAACCAACACCTCAGTCGAAGAAACCAATTCGACAGTCCAACTTTCTACGCCTAGTCCCGGATAATACATCGAGCGGCGCAGGAACGTCAAATCAATCCGCTCAGCAGGTGGAAGACCTTCGAAAAGAGTTGAAGATTGAACAAGACCGCGCCGCTCGTCTGGCGGCTGACAAAGCCAAGCTCGAGAAACAGCTCTCAGATCTTCGCCTCCAAGAACCAAGCGCGCCGACAGTAACAGTCCGTGATATGAACCAGCAGTTCCAAGCCCTGAAGACATCGATCGCGGACTTCGTCTCCCAACGCCTTGCGGGCGTCCAGACTCCCCTCGTCACGCGGCCCGAGCGTAAGGAAATTTTCAAGCTCGTAACACCCCACTGGGACGTCTTCCTGGATGAAACTCTGCGATTCGGAGACCGGAAACTATTCCTCACGGCCTGCATCTGGAGTAAAATACATCATGACTTCCTCGAGAACCCTTGCGGCATTACCGTCGCGGTCTCGCGGCGCCAGCGGCAAGAAAGTGAGCGATCCGAGACGTTCACCAGTCGTGTCATGACAGTATCCCGAAGTGGACCAAGCTCTTCTAGCAGAGCTCCCAGTCCGCGCACAATCAGCGATTCTAGACGGCACCAATCTGCGCAGGACCTCGCCGGCTTCTACAGCGCTTACTCGGGGAACACCAAATACGAACTCCGGGATGCTTTTCGGCCCGTGGTCGACAAGGCCGCAGACTTGGCTCAGGCGATGACGAGGAGCGAGATCCCTTGTATGGTTCTTACGACCGTACAAGAGGGCAGCGATAAGCGCTTCGGCATCAAGATGGACGAGGAATGGATGACCCACGTTTCCCGGGGGCTAAAGGGGCAGCAAGTTGATTTCATCATCAGTCCGGCATTCATCGAGTACGTCCCCACACGCAACGGCGGTGAATATCGCAGAAAGGTCCAAACCAAAGCCAGTGTGATCAACTCGCTTTACTAAGCGATTCTGTCGAAGGGAGTTACGGGCAGTTTCAGAGGATGCCGGACGACTTTCATCTATCGCCGTTCTTCCGCCAGTGGCAGAACAAAGACTTCGAGTATTTGCGAATGATGAATTGTGGTCAAGGGTCAAGAGTTGCTCGACTTAAGAGAACGAATAATACGGCTTACGGAAGTAGCATGCCTATTTCCAGATACAGGTGGATGCCAGCTAGAATGGGCGAGCTGAGATCTCGAATATATCTCAGCCTATGGGGTTTTCCACTCAGGAGTTAAGGGAACTCGGTGAATATTGAGGAGGAATTCTTAGGGAACGCAGGTCCAAGATTCAGGGGATTCTGATGACTGGGTAGTTAGGAATCCCTAGATATGCCCAAGGACATGAAAGTTACAGATAGTCTAGAGATCAGGTGGCTTTTCATGATTTAATCATATTGCTACCTTTTCCCACCAACATATAATCTTCATGTGCAATGCAATTACGCAGCACTCCATGATATGTAATGTCCAGCTACTCTTATTTGCGAAAGCCTCATATTCCCTGTACTTTGAGGAGACCGCCCTCATCCTGTCTCGAGGAGCAAGACGTGCTTCTTATAGTGTAACAATGCCAGGCTCTACTGGCTCCAGGAAATATGTAGGTGACCGTGAAGTCCTTCGGTTCCAGCATTGCGTTAGTTTTCTTTCTCGAGGCTTACTCGAATTGAACCCGTTCGTTGCTTTTGTGTTTGCTCGCTCCCATTCCTCCTCCTCACCTTCTTCCTTTTCCCTCTCTAATGTACCGACCCATCCCCAAGCAAGGACCCTCCACTAGGGAAGAACTTTCACTCCTGCCTCGCCGCCTCATGATTTAACCGTACTGACGCCTTCATGAGGACCAAGCTCAATCATCACCTCTCTTTACCCCTCCTTGGATAACACGACCACCGTGCCTTAATTCTCCCGTGGTCATCTGTTTCACGGGTACAGTTTAACCACCACTCGTGAGTCATGACAGTCCTGAGAGCCGGCAAACATAGAATCTTCCTATTATATATTTTGTTCTTCGACTCTTCCAGAGGCCTTTAGACCAGCGAAACCTCATCTACCTCAGCTCCTCGTTACCCGACTTCGTGGCTGCCTACCACATCATACAGAAACTACTCGGCAATACGAATCCCTTTTTTCTTATAGCTTGGTTCACCAAGCTATACATTCAGCTCTCTCCGGAAGGAAACTACGAACATCGCATCACAGGCCCAAACCTGCTCCCTCTCCTTATTACAACTTCGAGGGGAGCGGTCGAACATCACTCAGTCGATTCTCCAGCCAGCTTCTACAACTACAGACATCCATCACACTCTGATCCTTTCCCCTATCATCCACAACAATCTATATAGACGGCTTTTATCACATACCTACTACCCTTCGTGGTTCCTCCTTGATTCCCAGTTCATCGTACCGTCAAGGCAAGTTCGCAAAGATGATGCCAGGCACATATCCCGTGACTCCCTGCGCGTCTCCCTTCGAGCCAGAGAAGCGCACGACCCAGGCATCTCGGGCATCTCATGCATCTCAGGCCAAGCAAAGATCCTCGGGTACTACAAGATCCAGGTTCCTCGACGTCGTTATGAATGACCCCTCCGATGAAGTAAGTGTCATCAACGAAGCAGTACCAAGAGCTCCTTGGGGAGAACTACGCTCTGAAGACGAAACTAGACCAGATGAAATCGACCGAAGAAGCAGCGAAGAAGAATCTTCAATTCATGAGTTCCGAAAACGATAAGATGGTTGACGACGTCGGAAACCTCCTAGCACAACTAAAGCTAGAGGTACAGAAAACCAACCCAGCCACCAACACCCGACAAGCCTACTCAGAGCGAGTCAACGATATCCAAGCCTCCCTAGTCAACGAACAGGAAACAGTGGCTGGTCCCTCGACTCGAAATGGAGCCTCCCAACAAGCCATGGACAGAATCCGGGGGGAGATGGAAGTTGAGAAACAGAGGGCTACCCGTCTTGTGGCTGAGAAGACAAGTCTGGAGAAACAGATCGCCGAGCTTCAGGCTCAAATACAAACTCAATCTGGACCAACCGCTGCGGAAATGCATCAATTGTTCCAGCAGTTGCAAGAATCGATCGCAACACTGGCGCGCAAGCGGCTCTGTGGACGTGACACCCCGCCAAACTGACAAACACAAGTCCCTATTCAAGAGCATCACGCCTGAGTGGAAGGTCTTCGTAACTGGAGATCTCAAAGCGAGCGACAGGAAGCACTTCTTCACCGCCGTCATCTGGCGCAAGCTTCTCGACAAGATTCTCCTGAACCCTGGGGACATTCACATCAAGCCGCTCCCCCGCGCCATCAGCGCTACGACCAGACGCGATTTCCGGGCCGAGCTCGCCGAATACCTGTGCGGCTACTCGGACTACTACTCGGATGCCCTCCGAGAAGAATTCCGGGTAACCGTTGACCGGGCCGCGGACCTAGCCGAGGCCATGATGAGGAGCAGCACGCATTGCAGGGTCCTCATGACTGAAGACGAACGCAGTATGAAGGTCAACTCCTTCAAAAGGGACGAAGAGTCGATGACTAGAATATCCACGGGATTACAACATAAGCGCCAGGTTACCTTCATAGCCAGCCCTGCCTTTATCGAGTATGTTCCAACACAGAAGGCCAACGAGTACCGTCGAAAGGTACATACGAAGGCTGGTGTCGTCAACTGATCCCAGCAAGAGGATTCTGGTGATGAGGGTATATAGTCAGGGGGCTCGTACAGCGGCCATTGACAAATGTCCCCAGACCTCATTATTGCACATAGGGGGGGCGGCAAGTACTTCAAGCAGAGATGCGGTGTTTTAGAAAATACCTAGATGGTGGCTCATCATCCGATGACGAGACAAGCCGGATTGATAGCCAAGTTAGTTGTACGAGTAGTAGAGTGCTGTAACTTAGTTAGAGCACCACCAGAAAAGCGAGCGCGTTTGACTTACCAACCATCTGATTCCGGGATCGAGCAATGAAAGAGATATGTATAATTCGTGAATAGAAAGTGACCTTTACCATTCAGTCAACCTGCGAAAACATTCAAATTCGATGACTGCTAGAGTCTCACTCAACCTGTAGATACCCTTCATCGGCCGTAGCAAACCCGTCGATAATAACCTGTCACACCAACGCTCACCATAAGATGCTTACATGATTATTAATCCCGCCCCAGGTAAGTTGGGGGATCACGACATACACCGTAAGTAAGATACGGACCGAGGGCTATCTAGCTAGTCGGCCAATATTATGGTTCGTATGCGACAGACACATCATCGCCATTCGGACGTTTTTTAGTCAGGGACCACAGCATCGGGACCTTGCATGATCGGGGCCCAGATGTTGGGTACGTTGCATTTGCTAGAAATACTAGAACACGGGAACAATGTTACATCTAAGATGCGCAAATGTAGAATGGCATCTAAGAGTGTGTGAATGGAGACAATAGATACCTAGGCAGGTAGACGACATTTCATTTCGTTGTATTTCGTATTTCGTACTGGCGCGGGATTAGTAAGTAACCATGGTACTCGGGAGCTGGCGGCGGTGTCTCTGACGACACGAACTTTTTCGGAGCAATTCACGGGTCAGCTGAACGCCCCAAAAGAACTATCTATGTAGTGGTGGCTGGTATGACTGGCTGAGTTAATAACCAATAATAAGTGATAATAAGCAGAAGACAAGGGCTCGGAAGATCCGGCTCGCATGTCCATACGGGCGCGTTGGACGGTTGGACGGTTCTATTAACGGTGCGAGCCGAAGAAGAGATGGAGCTTTTGGAGAGGGGAGCTGAATGGGCCAAGCCCCACGCGCAGGCTGGTACTCCGTACTTAGTTAAGGTCGGTATGCAGCTTGGGTTGGGAATACGAGATCTTGGCGGTCTAAAAGTACACCATAGCTGGGTTCAGGGAGCCGCCCGGACAGGGAGGGTCCAAAGATCGATCGTCTACTCACGTCATGTGTCTCTCTCTCTATGATCCATCGTGGTGTCGGCTTCTCTCGATCGGAGGATTTTTCTGTAAGAATCAAGCCACGAGCTGGTCTATGAATGTTTGTTGATGGAAGATCCTGAGTTTTTATAAGAATCCTGTCTGATCGCCATCTGTTAGATATTTCGTAGATCATTCCTTTCTATCGACATTTCCCCATAGACCTACCTACTTACTACTTGCAGAGGCAAACCCCATTCTTACCCGTGAATCCTAGTCAGTAGAGAGTCTTATTAATCGACACCTTCATCTATCGCCAACTCGAGAAGAAGAGCAAGAAAGACAGAAGGGAAAAAAATGCATAACTTCATCTCCACCCTTGCCGCCATCCTGCCAGCCCTGGCCGCCGCCGCGCCCCTGGACCAGCACCAGCACCAGCAGCTCGGCGCGCGCGACGACAACCCGGGATGCCAGGCGGCCGGCTTCGGCGGCGACTTCGCCTGGACGGTCAAGGACTTCGACTACCACGCGTCGTACATCTTCACCACGCCCGCGCACCAGAACTCGTGGGGCTACGTCAGCTTCAACCTGAGCAACCCGGCCCTGGCCTACGAGGCCCAGTGCTCGGCCGCCAGCAGCCAGCTGTCGGATTTCTTCTACGGCAACTTCCCGTATACCTGCACCGTCCCCGACGCCGACGCCGGTGGCTCCACCACCACCGAGACCACGTTCGATTTCAGCCGGCCCAGCGGCGTCCTGGATGTCAATCAGACCTGGGTCTGCAGCGATGCTGACCCCCAGTACCCGTAAGTTTGGGATGCTGCTGCTGCTGCCAGGCCGGCGACATGAGTCAAGCTGTCTTGTCTTACTGACCCTCGATGATGTAGTACCACATTCCATGCCTACGGCACGGCCAACCTGACCCTCTCCTGCACGGTTGAGACGGTCAACAACCCCGACTGGCAGATCGGCGAGATCTACTCTAGCCGGACCGTCACCTGCGATCTCGTGACGGTGCCGGTGAAGCCTTACCAGATCACCGCCGTCGCCTAAGGTGACAGACAGACAGACAGACAGACGGAGCGAGTCATTGATTGACCACCATGGTTGCCTTGGCTTAATGAGGAGGGAAAAAAAAACGATGGGAATAGAGTTAACCAGGTTGCTTGGTTACGCTTTGGATATGATCACGACCCTTCACGACGACGACACACATAGAAAAGAGACCCGACATCACGTCATCAAAAGAAAACTTTAGTTAGTAAAATGGTAATATGGTAATGAAATTCGTTTCGCAATAGTTGATGCTCAACGCAGCGCTCGTTATCCGTCAGTGAGTGAGTGAGTGAGTGCAGTGAGGTTTCGTTCGTCGCGTTCATGTGTAAAGAATAACGCTTTCTGTCAGACAAAGTGGGGGAAAAGCATGATTTCCTAAGTAAGCAGGGTCAGTCAGTAGTTACAGCAACCGACAAGCCCATCTGGTAATCAGGGAGGGTGAGGGGGGAACACATTCGACTCACAGTGAGAGTTCCTAACTAGTAGGCAAGACGCGAAAACCCAAACCCAAAACCAACCCAACCCCAGCCCCTATCCCACCAAAATCATCATCATCATTACTTCTTCCCATCCTTCTTCATCTTCATCTTCATCTTCTTCTCCATCATCTTCTTATCCTCCTCCCCCTCCTCACCACCACCATCACCATCATCATCATCATCCGGCACGCCCTCATTATCATAATCCCTTGCCAGCTTCTCCTCGAGCTTCCTCCTCTGCTCCTCGGCGCGCTGCCTCTTCTTGGCCTCGGACCGCTTCCGCCGCCGGTGCCGCCTGTCCTTGAGCACGTAGGGCAGGGCGCCGAGGACGCCCAGGAGGCCCCGGAACCCCTGGCCCAGGTGCGAGAAGCCCTCGCGGAAGTGCGCCCTGGTCTCGTCGTAGCTCTGGCGCGCCCGCGACATGTGCTTCTGGGTAAGGTAGGCCTCCTCGGCCCGCTGCGCCTTGTGGTAGTCCTCCGAGGCCCGCCGCTTGGCCTCCATCAGGGCTAGGGTGGCGACCGACTTGTGTCGGGCGTGCTTCTTGTCCTTCTTCTTCGGCTGCTGCTGCTGCTCTTCGACCACTACCTCCGTCTTGGGGTCGTCGTCCTTGGTCTTGTCTCTGGCCATGGCGAACATACGGGATGATGACAATGATTATGATGATTAAATCGACTAAGTGGTATAGAGATGACAGTCAGTGGATCGGGGAAACGCGTAAAGGGGTTCTTAGAGAATTAATGAATGTAGCTTTGCCGTGCAAGATGGGAGTAGGCCGTTTGGAATGAAGGACGGAACGCGGAAAAGGCGTAGCAAATAGTAAAGAATGGAAGCCTTGCCGTCCAAGATATCTGAGTAAGGCGGGTTTGAGTGAACGAGAGAATACAACCCAGACAGATTGGCTAGAACCTTGAGTGGTTACATGATGATGATGAGCTGGGGAACTCTGTCTTTATATCCTCGTAGCCACGTAGTCCCATGCCATCCCATCTCAATATCTACATAAAACTGACATCCATTTCTTTCGTTTCATGCGCGACCCGGGGGCTCTGTTAGCATGGACGCGATATGTGAATCGTGATGATTTGAACCGAGCTAACCTTAGCCATCAGGTCCCCCCCCCCCCCTTCTGATTTTCATGCGTACCAAACTTGGCCCATGTTTAAACTACCCAAAGCCGATAAGAAAAAAATCAATGATGGGCAAACGGTTCGCGCTGTTTCAATTTGAATGCGCACTTAGAACAAGCGCATCTTTGTTATGCCGACGCCTGTTCGACACGCGACTCATTTAAACATGGGGGATCTCCTTTATGCTGCGGGTCGCTTGGTGTGGAGTAAGTATTTCAGTACTTACAGCAGGGGAAAAGGACGACATCACTAGGTACAGCCCGTCTACCATAACCCCGATGGACAAGATGATGGCGAAAAGTTCAGTGTATCACTTTCTTATCATCCGAATCTTGATAATTTTCTCCTTGGGGGGTGCTGTTCCTCGTATTTCTTATAATCTTCCCGCTTTCGCCCCTGAAACCAAGCGGCGGTTTTGGGACCGTGTGTTTCGGACTTCGGCGCCGGGCCGTTTCGAGATATAGACCGCATCCGACATCAAGGAATGCCGAGGATCGACAACATTCGGAAAAGTTACAACATTAGGTTTTTCCCACTTACATACAAATAGAACTGAAAGGGCGTTGTTCATAAACCCTGTATTCCACACTTTCTGGAATCTGGAAATGGGCTTGATGACCCATGATGTTATCCCAGAAGCACGATGGTTCGCCATAGTGTCTTTGCCCACCCGTATATCTGGTATCATTTCCGCAATCTAGGGCACCCAAAAGCAGAACCGACTATGTCTTCTCACGCCTGAAATTAGCTCAGGTGCAGCAGGGCATAATAAAACGATGGCGAGGCTCAACTGAGAAGCCGGAGGCCTAGGACTCTACCTCGATGCCTCCAGGGCCATTTAAAGGCAACTCTCATTGCACAAAAGTTGATCTGGAGGAAACGATGGGGGAAGAGAGTGCTGAGAATCTAGCATAAATGGAGATTGGAATGGGAATCTGCGTTCACTGTTTCTCTATCTCGTCCGACTCGAGCGTGGCTCATAGGGTAAGTTCAAGTCAGATAGCCAAGTACGGCATTTCGTAGTAAGAAGCTGGTCGGTTTAATCTTGAGGTTATTTTTTATGCTGTCGATGAGCAGAATCGGCCACCCAGAGCTAATGCTCCTCAGACTTCATAGCTGTCCATGCCATTACAGGTAAGTCTTAGCCACGTAGATGTGCGCGAACGCACCCAACAAAGGCCATGTCACATTAAACCCAAGCACGCGGCCACTCCCGAGTTTACTGCATGTTGATAATCATCTTCGTCGGAATGGTAGTTTGAAAGGATTGTTTTTCGAAGTGAAATCTTCCCTCTCTCCCTGATGAATATAGGGAAGCAGGACACTGGTAGGCAACTCTTCAGATGCTCGACGAGCTCGCGTGGTTCGCGCGTGAATTATCATGCTGGGACCACAATGAGCGGACCAGAAAATGTTCATTCTGAGCCTGGAGCATTACTTACTCTTCATGCGTCCTGGTCATGTGGATTCGGGCTTTTGCAATGTCCAGATAGAATTCCCCCTCCCTCCATACCACCCGGTTCAATCCATGGGATAAAAAAGCGAAAGAAAAAAGGAAAAAAAAGAAGAAAAACTTTAAAAAAGTCGAAAAAAAAAAATTCGAGATGTTTTTGTAGATTTTATCTCTACCATTCGAGTTATTTTATAACTTAAGGCTTTTTATCAGGGGAGTTCGAACACAAGACCTTCTAATATTTTTGGAAGATAGTCTTATAGTGTGATGCTTCTACCACTGCGCCATTCGAATGGGAAATTTCTACTGACCCGAAGGTCGAAAGGCATCTAGATATTGGGTATTATATGTCTTTGTCCTGGTCCCTGCACTATGGTCGCCAGGCTAGGTGGTTGCTGGGTAGGAGGTCGTTGCTCGGGGGCGGCACGGGGCAAGGAGCTCAGGTAAGGGAACGCGCGCGGGACTTGAGGGGGCGGAGGGACACATTGCTCCGGAAAGCACGTTGCCCCGGAGGTCCATGGCTGATATGTCTCTCATGACTAGACCAGCCATGATTAGACCAGCTCCAGCAAAGCCTGTATGTGGTCTCTGGTAGCTCGTTATCCATCTACAACGCATGAGATTGTTCCATCAAGGAGATCGGGGTTCAAGTCTCTCTGAACACCAAATGCTCCCTGACAGAGTGAGGATCGTACTGGTGCCCCCAGAACCTACGAACGGCGCGAGTGACGAGCTCTGAGAACTATTCCTCTAGAGGTATTCAGTTCGGGCGGCAGGGAGAAAAGCGTCTTGCCAACGCCTGACCATCGAAGCTTTGCACGGCCATTCCCTGTTGAGGCTTGAAGCTAATGGTATGAAGTAGCCAAGGGTAGTACCTGGGAACTCTTTTACCATAGGGAGCGAGTTCTTTTTATCAGTTATGACACATTATGTGATTTGTCGGTGGGCTACCTGAGCTCGTCCTGGATAGAATAGACAAGGGAAGGGATGAAAGAAGGGAAGGGGTGTGGGTGTTTTAGTTGGTAGCAAAGGACTTTGGGAATGCTCACCAAAGGTGGATTTCATCATTTGATACGACTTCCTTTCCCTCTGCGACTGTATTGTATTGAAGAAAAAAATGACGTAAGAATCTGCTATGGCTTCGTTGAGTCCCCGAGGTTGAAGAGCTGGAATACCTAAGACCTGGGCAGACAATGATGAGCAGATGACAATATAAGCCGGCCTCAACCCGTTACCACATCGATATGCCGTAAAGAAATACTCAGCGAGTATCTCATTCGTTGCTGCGCGAAGGCTGGGAGCATGTCGGAAATATATTTATGCATGCGGTGCGATTGGTTGCCTGTTGGGCGGGGAACTGGTTGTCAACATTGCAGACGAATCCTCAAGTCAGATACCTACTGTGGCTTCTACACCTTCCTTCCGGTAGACGAGCAACCAAAAATGCCCGAATCGACCCAGAACGAACCATTGGCTGTCGCGAAAGTGGAATGGTGGAATCGCTCCTTCGTCTATGTTCGATGTCCATTCTGCGAAAACATCCACCGTCATGGCCTATCTGGCAGCTATTCCAACAGGCTTGCCCATCGGCGTTCATCTCACTGTTGCCCGCCACCCGACCCGAAAGAGTACTGTATGCAATTCCCGTTCGATGAGAGGACGGGCGCAGTCGCCTACGAGATTGACCGGAAACGAGCTCTGTTCGTGGCTGGTACGGCCGACCCGACTGAATACTTTTCGCGGCTCGAGGACTACGAAATCCCAACTTCAGTGTTGGAAAGGGTCAGCGAGAAAAGGAAATGGACAGAAGCGGGAGATCTTGAGATCAATGTGGACGGGGAAATCGTAGAGCTTGATATTGCGATGGTTATCAGCGAGATGCTTCGGGGGGAGATTGATAGTGTCCGCATGTATCTGTCGTTTGCTGCTGAGGAAGATAAGGACATATTCCTGCATGGTGTTGAAGCCTACGAACCTGTGGGTTTACCGACGACTGAGACCGATAACGATGCACTCTACGTCCACAAAAGTGGCAAGACTGCACTGCATTTCGCTGCTCGCGAGCAGAGCCACGAGATCGTCAAACTTCTCCTCGAAAGTGGTGCGGATCCGAACGCTGCCGATCTCGAAGCCCGAGTACCCCTGATGGAGGCAGCCTTCTGGGGCCGTTTGAAAAACGTCAAACTTCTCCTTGAGTACGGAGCCAGACGAGACATGACATGTCCAAAGGATGGAAAGCACCTGCGCGCTATCGACTTCGCCAGGTCATCGGAAAGAAATGCGGAAGAACGCTACAGGAAGAGCGGTGGAGAAGCCCAGTTTTATAAGGAGAACACGTTCAAACGCGACCAGGACCGCAAGGAAATAGTCCGCATTCTCAGCGACGAGAAGGACCGCGCAGATCAGGAGCGAATGAGACTAGGAGGTGCTGCGTTCTCCATATCACCCCAACAAAATGGCTTCCTCACTACCCTAGTGACATACTTCGATATTCCCAACAAGTGGAAAACTGTCGGCGTGCTCTATCGGGGGGATCGATTTCGAACTGTCGCGGCAATGAGCGGTTGGACGGACTGGCAAGATGACCACAACAATATCCGCATCGAGAGCAAAGTCTGGACGACAGAGGTGCTTAATCTCTGTGAAGATATCGAACACCGGCTGGAGGAGCACCAATATGACAGAGGGCAACGTGGTCGATACCATGCATGTCATGCAGAGAAACAACTGATTGCCTATTTTGTCCATAAGCATCTGTTCACGGCTGACGAGACAGTGGAAGGGTGCGAATTCGCTTTGGGAAATTTGAGGATCCAGGAGTGTTCGGATCTAGGAGTGCTCGCAAGTGTAGCGCCACGCATCGCTCTTAAAAAGGCCACTATCCTGGTTTGTCGCCCAGTCTGCGCCGACTGTGACGCTTTTGTCCAAAGGATAAACGAGGCTCTGGGTCTGGAACTTACTGTTGTTCACAGTCCAGGTCTCTAGCACATCGAACTGATAGTTGTCTAAGTATCGGCTAGATGACTAGCATGTGATACTCAGAAAGGAGGCGCTCTGATCGAGTCCCAGGCTCAAGGCTGGTAGTTCCTTTATGGTCAGATGATCTTGAGGCCTGGCTGTATGTGGTTTCTGGCAGCTCGCCATATATCTGACGCGGATGAGATAAGACACAAGTCCAACATCATGGCTGGGGTTCTCATTTTTGAGACTCGAATCTCCTGGTATAAGTTACTTAGTGGTAGAGAGCTCTGTCAAGGAGCGAGTGATTCGACTGGACAAGAAACAAGATGTAGACTATCATCTCCAAGGGCCACCAAAGATGGCGGTCAATAGACAGGAAAGGGGATTAAAAACGGAACAAAGAAGACCATGTGGATAGCCTCAAGACGCCCTCTCGAATCAGAACATAGCTCTATCCATTCCGTTGCCCTCCACCTTAATACCCTCGTTAGATAAACTAAAACCAGGCAATAGGCATGCCGATATGATGCCGATGTTGGTGGCGTATCACCGCTTCGAAGATTGCAGCAAATAATCCTCACCGAACATATTCGTAGAATAGGGCAAATGAAAGAGTGACTACCTTCGCCATGGAGTATGAGCAGCTCATGCAAGAGCGGGTTCCTCTCTGGCCTAAGGACCTGGACTCTGGCGGAGAAAAACTACTAGGAAACACCCTGCCGAGCTCATATACCCCTAACTATCTACGGCCCGATGCCAGGACGCAACAGAGCGGTGTTTAGTCGTCGTATTCCTTATCCGTATTTCCCTTCGCCTGATGTGCTGTCGTAAGGATTCTAGAACCTCAAGGAAGAGCTCATTTAGATGACAATACAATCTGGGCCAAATAAGGAGGAAATGCAAGCGGAGAATTGCTCGTTTTCGAGACTCAATCAGAGCCGTGGCCGACCTGTATCACTCGACTAGAACACACGAGACCGACGAGGATGGGATCATCAACAATAAGACAAAGACCAGTCGGGCAACAACTACGAGCTTGACGTAAGTTTCAAGTTCTAGTAACCTCCTCCTGGTATTTCACTTTTCTACCACTGATGGATATATCATATTCCTACGGGATCGTACGATTCTGACCCCGAGTCAATCTGCCGCCGGGCGCATGATTACCTGCCGGAGAGCCGAGTTCACTCTCACATGGCAATCACGGAAACGGTAACTTAAAGTGGACGGCGAGTCTACATACCGGATTCGTTTACCGGCCGATTCGTAAACGCTTCCCTTCCTGGTAGGTGGGATACTTACCTGACCGGGACATGCCCCCCCGCGGTCCCACCCACTTTACAGATAACGGTCTGGGGTAAATCATCAATCATCTAAAGAATATAGTAAAGAATACGCTGTCGAGTGATGATGGCTAGGTATGCATCTAGTCACTAGTCAGGAGTTCCTCATCGCTCAGATGATGGTGGAGTCCAGGCCTGGTCTGGTGGGGGGTTGCACGTGATGCTTGGCTTGCTGTTGTGCCATCTCGAGACAAAGCATTGGTTGGACGACAGCTCGTCAGGGGTCAGTACAGTTCGACCCTTCAAAATCAAAATAAGCAGCATCTGAAACGCCGTGGCATGACGGCAGTCGGTCTTATTTTCCCCAGATTCGGCCCTACACTGAGGACGATACTACACACATTAATTCCTCCGCCAACACTGCGTACTCAATACGGCAGGTGGTTTTTCTTTTTCTCCTTTCTTATTGGCTATATCCCTGGGGTAGTCTTTTAATGAGACATCCAATCGGACGAGTCTTACCTAGTCCAAACCACCCACCGGTAGGTTCTGGGGTAGAAAATATGTCTTCAAGAGGGGCACCATTGGCATCAACTCTGTCCCGTAACAATTAAGATTGTTGATGCCCCATACATACCTAGTAAAACTCGACCCATTCACAGCTTCAGCCCCTTTTTATAGAAGCTGCCCGCTCATAACCCGCAGGGCTCCACATACCGAATCCTTCACCATCCACTCAAGGAGGATTCAGGAATTGCGACGTTGAATTATGACCTCATCAGCGCTCGTTAAATCATCTCGACGATAATCTTATAATAATACGATACTCCCGCGGGACCTCGTTCCCCTTGCCTACCTCCCGAGATCCTTTATTCAGCAGCCGCTCTCTCCCTGGCCCCCGACCACCGCCTCTCTTTCCAAGGTCCCTCACAACCTCCACCGCCAACCCGTCACCATGCGCCTTTCGGCCATCGCCCTAGCGCAGCTATGTATGACTGCTGCTCTTGCAGCGGACACGGCATCATGGCGGTCTCGGAAGATCTACTTTGCTTTGACAGACCGGATTGCCAGGACCAGTGGTGACAGTGGTGGCAACCAGTGCAGTAATCTCGGGAACTACTGTGGCGGTACCTTTGCCGGTTTGGAGTCGAAGCTTGATTACATCTCCGGCATGGGATTCGATGCCATCTGGATAACTCCCGTCATTACGAGTAGGTTTCACCCCCCTAGTTAGGATCTATTCTCTACACCATAGGTAGCTGACGATCTCGTTTTCTGTGTGTGTGTGGGTAAACAGACAGCGAAGGCGGATACCACGGTTACTGGGCAATGGATTTATACTCCATCAACTCGAACTATGGCACATCAGATGACCTGAAGAGCCTCGTCAATGCAGCTCACGACAAGGTATGTCCATATATCCCATTTCCTGTCCGTGGCTGCTCACGGAACATCTTGCTGACCGGGACACATAGGGCATGTATGTGATGGTCGACGTGGTAGCCAACCACATGGGGCAGGCCAACATCCAAGACAACAGCCCGGACCTCCTGAAGGAGAGCAGCTCTTACCACACCGAGTGCGAGATCGACTACAGCAACCAGGATAGCGTGGAGAACTGCTGGATCGCCGGACTTCCCGACCTCAACACCGAAAGCGCGGAAGTGCAGACGCTGTATCAGGACTGGATCCAATGGCTCGTGTCGGAGTTCTCGTTCGACGGGATCCGCATCGACACGGTGAAGCACGTCGATAAGGAGTTCTGGCCGCCCTTCGTGCTGAAGTCGGCGGTCTACTCCATCGGCGAGGTGTGGGACGGCGACGCGTCGTACCTGGCGGACTACGCGCCCCTGATGTCGGGCCTGCTGAACTACGCCGTCTACTACCCGCTGACGCGGTTCTTCACGCAGACGGGCTCGAGCCAGGACCTGGTCGACACGCACAACCAGCTGGACGACTTCCCGGACCCGACGGCGATGGGCACCTTCCTGGACAACCACGACAACGCGCGGTGGCTGTCGGCCAACGGGGACACGTCGCTGCTCAAGAACGCGCTGGCCTACGTGATCCTGGCCCGCGGCGTGCCCATCGTGTACTACGGCACCGAGCAGGGCTTCTCGGGCGGCGCCGACCCCAACAACCGCGAGGACCTCTGGCGCACCGGGTACGACACCGACGCCGACCTGTACCAGGCCATCGCCAGGCTCAACGGCGCCCGGGACGCGGCCGGCGGGCTCGCCGGCGACGACCACGAGCACCTGTACGTCGCCGATACGGCGTACGCCTGGAGCCGGGCCGGCGGCGACCTCGTCGTGCTTACCAGCAACAGCGGGTCGGGGACTTCGGCGGAGCACTGCTTTAACTCGCAGGTGCCCAACGGGTCTTGGAATAATGTCTTTGGGGAGGGGACTTACACGGCGGACGGCAGTGGTAACGTCTGCGTTACCATTACGAATGGCGAGCCCGTGGTGTTGTTGGCTTCTTGAAGCTTGGTTCAGCGCACGGATTTTCTTCTTCTTTTCTTTCATTTCTTTATGAAGCAGATGAGTCGCCGGAAACCTACCGGGGGGGATCATGATCAGCTTTATGATATACCTATTTATAGGTATTCTTAACTGTATATACTTTATTCAAACTATCCGTATATATCAATACATGTCCAGAGTGGCAACCAATTTCGAACTCCTCAACCATTTAGCGCGGGGGTACACCATAAGTAACGACTAATAAGCCTATGTTGGCCTGTCCACTGGTGATCTCTTCAGGTTTCATGAGTGTACCTAGGTCTTGATCGCGGCGCCTTATCGATTCCAGTTCATGATGTATTATTAGCACAAATTAGCGCCACGAGGCTTCAGTACACCCGGTAGGTGCTTCGTGTCCCTCCACTGATTCTTCATATCTCGCTCTCTTCGCATGATGTTCCTTTGACTGTGAGAAGTCAGTACATACGGCGGCCGTGTAAGATACAGTAATAAGGCGCGCTGTGTAGGATATGGTGCGGCGCACCTGAGGTGAGGCCGACCAGGACACAGTATCTAAAGCAGCTATCGTTGGAGGAAATGACGCTTCACTTATATTATATTTTCCTTCACGTGCATCATTCAATGAAAGACTTGGGAAGCCCAAGGTAGATATCTACCTAGGTAGATTAGAAATTTAGCCCCTATTGGGAAATAGATGCATTTAAGGGGTTAGACTAAGGGGTAGTGCAACAAGCGGGGTTACGCCAGGCTAATGCGTGCAGGGGCAGGGGCAGGTGCCTACATGCGCCTCGTGAGCTCATCATCGCGCCCCTAACAATAGACATGGAAGTGCATGAACATACGAGTATTGATTGCCACATCCCAAACAACAACAACAACAATCACACATCAATCCTTTCCCTCGGATTGCCTACACAAGTATATACCCCATCATCACTACCGTCAACGACCTGTAGGACCGACACACAAAGAAGCAATCTCATTGAAACTCGAAGGCGCATGCGACCCTCGGGCCACATACGGGAGGCACTGACTGCATCCAGCCATATACATACCAGTCTATACCCATTCAACTGGACTATCCTCACGAACCACCCGTCCTCCTTTCAACCCCATCTACCTACCTACTACCCAGCCGCATACGACGACACAGCGAGACCAGACCAGACGAGAACACACACACACACCTACAAAACAATGCCACCACCGGCCGAAATAACCATCCCCACAACCTCGCAACAGACCTCGTCCGACTCCTCCCAAAAGCCCTACACGCTCTATAACATAACCCTGCGTCTGCCCCTGCGCACCTTCGTCGTGCAGAAGCGCTACTCCGACTTCGCCGCCCTGCACAGCACCTTGACCTCGCTCGCCGACGGCGTCGCCCCGCCCGCCCCCTTACCGGGGAAGTCCTGGTTCAAGTCCACCGTCTCGTCGCCCGAGCTGACGGAGCAGCGCCGGAGGGGGCTCGAGGCCTACCTGCGCGCCGTCGCCGAGTCCCCCGACCGCCGGTGGCGCGACACCCCCGCCTGGCGCGCCTTCCTGAACCTGCCCGGGTCCAGCGCCGGCAGCGTCCGCAGTGGGGCTGGGACCGGACCCTTATCCTCTAGAACGACGGATGGCGCGGGTGGTGCGGGTGTTGGTGCCGCGGCGGGCGATCCGGGGACTTGGCTCGATTTGCATGCCGAGATGAAGCGGGATCTGCAGGAGGCGAGGCGGTGTCTGGCGCGGCGCGACGGGTCTGGGTCGGCGTCATCGACGGCCGCGATAGAGGCCGGGTCCGCGGCCAAGAAGGCGCTGGTCAAGGCGGGTGGGCTGGCGAACGTACTGAACGAGGGCCTGCGGATCATGGCGGAAGGGCGGCGGCTAGGCGAGGGCGAGGTGCGGAGACGCAAAGACTTATTGGCGAGTGCGCGGGTCGAGAGGGAGGATCTGGAACGGTTGAGCTCGACGATATCCTCTTCATCTTCGGGGGGTGGCGGTATGGGAAGTAAACAAAATAATAACCACGGCGGCCGAGCGAGTCCATACAACGGCAACACGACACCTACCCCATCCTCCTATACCCTCACCGACAAAGCCTCGCTCCTAGGCAGCGGCGGATCAACATCAACATCATCATCCAGGAGACCACCGGCCTTCGGAGGCGGAGGAGGGGGAGGTCGAATCCTAGGCGGACCCCCTATCCCGGAGACGGCGCGCACGCGCGAGCTCGACAACGGCGGCATGCTGCAGCTGCAGCAGCAGCAGATGCGGGAGCAGGACCAGGACGTGGAGGTGCTGGGCACGATCCTGCGGCGGCAGCGCGAGATGGCCGAGTCGATCAGCCGCGAGGTCGAGGAGCAGACGGAGATGCTGGACGCCGTCGACGCGCAGGCCGACGCGCTCGAGGGCAAGGTGGGCGTCGCCCGCCGCCGCGTCAAGAAGATCTCCTGACTGGGCCTGCTGCTGGGCCTGGTCGTCCGGCTGGTCCTGGGCTGCGTCGGGCTCGGGGTCGGCGTCGTGGCGTTTGTGGGCGCTGTGGCCGGCTGGCTCGGCTGGTGCGTTCGCGCTGGGGTTCTGCTGCTGAGAATGCTGATGGTGATGATGGGGGAAGTCGAATCGGGTTGACTTGGTTTGGAACGGAAACAAATGACTTCATCACCACCACCACCACCACCATTATCATCATCATCTTCATGTAGGGGAGGGGAATTATACCTCCTTGGGGGGATTATGGAGAGGATGAGTAAGTAAGTAAATGGATGATTAGAGAAGAGTTTGAACAAAGCAGCAACGCAGCACAGAGCAAAGCAAAGCAAAAATTGTGTTTATGTGGGATTCTTCTCTCGATCCCCTGAATCTAAGTAGCTAGCTGTATTATCATGGCATATAATATATTTTACATACATACAATAGACATCATACCCATACATCCATCCACGTCCATCCACACACAAATCTCCTCCCCCTCATCACCACCACCATCATTCATCTTATTCTTCATGTTCTTCCTCGCCGCCCTCCTTCCTCCCTACTCCTTCATCTTTCTTAACTTAATAAAATGCAAGCTGTTTTCAGAAAACAAAACACTCTGTCCACTGCAGTCGTAAGTAAGTGAGTTGAGTGGAGTTAAGCGAGCGAGTGAGCAAGTACGTCGAAAAAGACTACTTATCTAATATAACCTACCTACTTAAGTACCTCCTACACTTCACCCACCTCCCTTCCCCTTTTTTTCTTCCTCTTTCTTCTTTACCTATGACAAAAGTAAGACTTGATTTCCCGGCTCTACTGACTGACTTACTTACCTTACTATATATATGAGGACAGGATATAATATATATAGCAGCATCAAAACAGTTTCACTCAATGTGCCAGATTGTAGTGATGAGAACCTTTGTAGATCATAAAACTCATTCGATTTCATTTATAGTAATGATGCGCAGAGGGTTGGCGTCCCACACGACTGGTCTGGTGCCATTTTTGGTAGCCAGCCATACAACATCATCTGTCTCTTTTTTTATACCTTGCATGTTGCGACTCGACATATGCCACAAGGAACTGATAACAACCACAAACATCAACGCCATACGCCCTGCCCTATCTATAAGCGCCTCGCTTATCCAACTACAACCAGCTTGGGGGGCACATATATAGTCCCTTGTCGCCACTTTTCCAGCCCGTAGCATTCACCGCCTTTTTTTTCCCTCGAAATCTTCGTAATTCATGCTTATTTATATCTCCCCAGCCTCTTGGGCTGGACGACGTGAACATTCGTATGCACGTTGCTACTGAGGCAGCCTGGCTTTGACCGAGTTCATGCAAGGTATTGCGTTGCCGAGGTAAGACAATAAGCTTGTCCCCTGCCCTCCCAAGCACTTTCTCCTACTAACCTAACTTCCTTTCTCCCATCAGCGCGTCCCTTTACCCGATGGTCAAAGAGATATCTTGACACACAACCTTGGCTTCGCCTGCCTAGAAGTCGGGAATCCGATAGCCGATAGTAAGTGCTCCGACCGGCAAGGGTTCACAGCTTCCTGGTAAGTGCCAGTCAACCAGGTACAAATGCTGACCGCTGGGAATGAAAGGGCTGGAACACGTGAAGAGGTTCCGAGGTGTATGCAACGGGCAGCTTCAAGCGAAGTAAGCAACGGCGGAATAGATTTGGACCAGTAAGCCCGGACACGTTCCATCGTGGATGGAGAGAGAAGGAACTTTGCAAAGCCCTCGTCCGGCCAAACGGCATAAAAGAAGATGGGTTTCCAAGCAGTGGTCATTCTTCCTCAGTCAGGGAGATACCAACGCCGATGATAGGACTCATAGAATGTACCCAGGTACCATAGAACAATGGATAAGCTAGGGGTTCCAAGTCCGATCTGGGCACATTGAAGATGCGCGTATATCCGGGAGCGACGGCAGTCCACAGCAGTCGAATCAGGTACGTGTCTACTCACTAGAAACGACCGATCTGTCAGCACGCAATCGCATGTAGTTGGCGTGGCTCTCTAAGCAGTTAGCCATCAGATGGAGGACTATTGAAACAGGTCAGCTCAAGACAATACGCACACGAGACTATATTCAGCTTCGCAACATACCCGGCCACACGGC
Source organism: Xylariomycetidae sp. FL2044 (assembly GCA_022376275.1). Taxonomy (NCBI): domain Eukaryota; kingdom Fungi; phylum Ascomycota; class Sordariomycetes; species Xylariomycetidae sp. FL2044. The sequence goes on along the minus strand of JAJNOH010000042.1, from coordinate 178,922 downwards.
AGACTTGTCAAGCATATGCCCCGTGACTCGAAGAATCTTGGCTGCATAGCCGCCGTGGTTTTCCATCTGGAGACGGGAATCAATACTTCCATTCAAATTGCCATTCAGGATATCCATGTTCATCTTCATCTCGGCGCTGGCAAGCAGCTCTTGGATTTTGACGATAAGCTTCATGTCCTCGTCCTCCAGGAGCACAATGGCCGGAACGCCTGTCAGATCAACTTCATCCTTTCCCAGAACTCCGAGATATCTGCCGACGCGGTCCTGGAGCGTGGCGATCCATTCGGCAAGGACCTGGGCGCAGTCGAACGAGCACATGGCAGATTGAACCGGAAGCTCGCGACTAGTGAACTCGGCAAACGTCACGCCGTACTTGTCGGACATGGACAGAGAATCTGCGGCGTAAAATGCGGCCTTCCGAAGGTGTTTTTCTCGTCGGGATATGGTTCGACTGGAGCCTTGTGTCTGGGATTGAGAGTGGGAAAAGGTGGGAGGGAACTTGGCAGCTGAGAATTCGGGCGAGGAAGACTGGGTAGGTGGCGATTCAAGAAAAACCGAGCTCGTGACGGAAGCATCAGATGGGTCTGACGATTCGGCATTAGAAGATGGCGAATGCTCAGCGTGCTGGATGATCTCGCTGCCCCCCGAAAGCTCCTCGGCCAATCCATCCCAGTCACGCTGCCAGAACTTTTCCTTCGTTCGCGACATGTTCACGAACAGCCGAACGTAGGCAAGGTCTAGTAGAGGAATGGCATCGGCGGAAAGGGGGCCCAGGCCGAATCGATTGGGCCTCTCGACGCTGTGGTGCGGATTGCTGGCCCAGGCTGATGACCATGCCTTGAGAGCCGGCTCGATGTGACGATGCATCTTCTCGGTTTCTTCGTTGGTCCAGACCTTGTTGTGATGACGCTGCCGCGTTTCCCATATGTAGTTGTGCAGCGCATTGATAAGGACCAGGCAGCCGAGAGCGCTAGGTTTCAGCTCGCTCTTAGGAATGTCGCTGATATTAGCCGCCGACCCCAAAGCAGCATGACCGCTGCCGAAGACCATCTTCTGTTGCTTTTCGTTCGTGCGCAGCAACTCTCCCAGGGCCTCGTGGAAAGTCATGCGATTGTGTCCAGCAGCCCGAACGCCTCCTTTCAACTGGAAGGCCGCGGCGCTCTCGGCGGCAAAGAATTCCTCGTCGCAGGGAAGGTCGAGAAGGATTTCAGAGTTGGTCAGCGCGGGAGCGTGATTGTAAGCAGCCACAAGCAGGCTCGAGAGAATGAAGATGACGTAGAGAGTGCGCTTCCGCTCCTCCATGGTCTTCCAACGGAGCCAATCCGCCTGCTCTTCCGTCTCGGCCTTGATACCACCGTTCCAGTTCCCTTCCGCATCGTTTACCTCAATTTCTCGCAGCTCTGCCGAGTCCAGGCTCAATGGTCGCAGAAGTCCCGCAGCAGAAGCAAGGCTGACGAGCGCAGCAGAGTGCGTGGAAGCTATGTCATTCGCCGTCTTGTCACTGCAGTTGTGGCCATATACAACATTCAAAAGCATCGCCTGGACCAACCACAATGGGGTATGGACGAAGGAATCCGAGCCCTGGAAACCATGGTCGGAAGAAGGAGTCCTTCGGAAATCAGCCTTGCGCATATCGGCCTTCCTCCTCTCTTCCAAGTACAGCTGGATCATCTTCTTGGCCATCTCGAAAAGCTCCTTGGATTGCGGCCGATCGAGCTCATACAAGGCGCCAATCGCAGCCATGGAAAGGATCAAACAACCGCTGCCACCAATGGTACTCGACCGACCGTTCCCCCCGGCCGGCGAGTCAAAGGACAACGTGGGGATATGTAGGAATGGAAGATGGGGATGGCAATATCGCAAGTAGCTTCCGACGTATCTCTGCAGATCCTGGACGCCGGGCAGGTTCTTCACGTTGTCCGGGACGTTATCCGGGCTATTCTGGAACTGCGGGGACATAGGTGAGTTGGGAGACGGGAAGGAGTAGTTGCGTCCATAAGGAGCACATTGGGAGAGCGCACCGATAATGGCGTTCCTCGTGGTTTCCGTGATGGTTGAAACCGGGGAATGAGCCTGGTGTCCACCACTGATAGATGTAGGGGTCTCCGGCCCGTTCCCGAAGCCCATAGCCTGGTTCATGCTCTGGGTTGGCAGTCCGTGCATCATGGACGGGCTCAGCGAGCTCATGGAAGGAGGCGGCGTCGAGAAGTAGACGTCATTCATGGGCTTCTGCGAGGCGGGCTGCGGAGAGACGGGGGCACCGTTCAAGAGGTCCGGGAATACCGCGTTATGCATATCCATAGAGAAGGGGGTGGTCATCTGGGGTGGGCCCATGATCGCGGGCTGCCACATGGAGCTGGTCGCGGTGGTGACGGCAGTATGGTTGGATCCGTCGAGCATCACATCACTAATGCCGCTCTGGCTGGTGGTGCTCATGGCGGACGGGGACGATCCGTCAACGGCATTCTCATTGGCGTTGTTGAATGACATCTGGTGGTCGAAGCCCGTCAACCAGTCGAAACTGTCATCGATATGCTGCGTGGCAGACATGTCTCCCATCCCATTGCCGAAGGGGGAGGTCGGGTCAATCGACATGGAATGGGGAGACTCGGAATAGTGCAGAGCATTCGGGTTTATAGTCGAGCCGGGCTGGCCGCCAAACAGGAAGCCTTTGAGGTCGAAATCAGGCTGGAAGGCCATCGGGGGAGCAGTGTGCAGGCTGGTACTGTAGTCCAGGTTGCTAATTCCATGCGTTTCCAACTTGGGAAGGCCGTGGCTCATGCCTCGCTGTCCCATGACCGAGGACATGCCCGAGAATGGGTGGTCCATGTGGTGCATGGGTAAGCCGACAAGGCTCTGGTGCCGACTGTGGGAGGGGGGCATATGCTGGCTGCGACTGACACTGGCGTTTGCGGCAGCAAGCATCTGCATGTGGTTTTGGTCAACATGGCTGATTGTGTTGGCCCTCGGCCGCATCGAGGCATTCTGGGCGGCAGAAGCAGTCGAACTGGCAACGCTGTTCTTTCGAGCACGGCTCTGGGTGGCGGTGCTGCTCGCACTCTCGCGACGGTTCCTGGGGCGGGACGAGGGAGTGGTGGACTGGTGCAGCTTCTGCTGGTGGCGCAGTAGCAGATCTCGTCGGGCAAAGCATCTCGTACACTCGGGGCACTCGAAGGGCTTCTCTTTGGTGTGAGACCGCTCGTGACGTTTCAAATGTTCTAATCGGGCAAAGGAGCGTTGACAAGTGGCACAAACATGAGGACGAGGCTTGTCGGTCTTTGGTGGGGGGAACGGAGTCGGGGCGGGAGCCTTGGTAGTGGTGTTCACGGTAATTGAAGAAGCTTTATGTTATGAGAATGAGTAATTGTCAGTTTGATTGTTTTCTATCGAGATCATTGATCATTTGGGTTATCGTCATGGAGGGCGCCGCTCACTGAGCAATGAGGGCGGGAGCTCAAGACTGGGGGTGAAGGTGGGATGGAGGGGCAGAGGGGTTTGGAGGGGTGATGGCGGGTGGGCATACCAGAGTCATCGTTGCCAGCAATGGTTCCAGAAGTATTGGCGGGCGGCGACGGATTGGACATGACGAAGTAGAGAGAGGAAGAGAGAGAGAGAGAGAGAAAGAGAGAGGAAAAGAAGGGGGAGAGGAAGGGAGGAGGAAGTGAAGAATAGACTGGAGTGTAAGGCAAGCGTAGAATGATTCAAGGTCGAAGTTGCAGGATGTGGAAGAGGAGGAAGAAGCAATTGGCACTGGTGGTTGCAACCTTTCCGAGACAGAACCAACGGTGGGCGAAATTGAGGGCTGGGCAGAAGTGGATAGGTCAAGGTCAAGGTCAAGGTAGGTCAGTCAGGTAAGAAGAGGAGGAGGGGGAGGAGGAGCAGGAGGAGGGATGTAGGTATTTGGGAGGAACGAATAGGAATAGTACGTGAGTGTGTGTGTGCGTGTATGTATGTTGTGTGCGTCGTGTGTAGTGTAAGTGCGTGTAGTATGCGTGTGTGTGGATAAGTAGTAGTCTACCAACACTTAGGGAATGGATGGAAGAGAGAAGCGTCCACGGGTGGTGGGCGGTTGGGCTGTAAGTGCTGTGAGTGCTGTGATGCACGAGCCGAAGGGTGGGTGTTAGTGAGGTGGTAGTGAGTTGGGAGCCCTGGAGCGTTGTGTGATGAGACCACCTGGGACAGGAGGTTTGGTGTAGAGTAGTTCCAATCCAGGCCCCAATGCAGACCAGCCGAGGGGCTCGCTCAGCTTCCTTCACTGTCCAACAGCACTGGAGCTTGGAGCTTGCCTAAAGCTGCTGTATGTAGCTGCTGATAGCGGGCTAGTTATTAACCTGAAAGCTGCCCAGTATTTGCTTGCTATAAGGTTGGAAGGTTGGGGTTATTGCTACCCCCTGACGCTCCTGACGCTGTTGGTGCGGCTGCTAAAGGAACCTCGGCAGCTTTAGGTGGCGTGAAGGTTATCCAACGTCCACGGGTCGCATCCAATACCTACACGGAGGTACGCAACAGGAACAATAATAAGAATAACCACAACACAGAATCAGAAGAATATGGTAGGTGATGATAATGATGATGTTAATGATTATGACACCGTGTCAATCGTTCATCCGCTCTTTTTTGTTCTTTCTTCTGTTTCTATCTTAGGTTTCGCCTCTCAAGTTTGCTGCGATTGTGCTAGGTATCGTCGAGCAACTGGCATTGGAAAATCGACTTGTCGGATTGGGTGGTGTATCGTTTCGTGTCGTGTAAGTCAACTTCCCTGAGGCGCCTTTTGTGTCTGTCTGACAAGTATTCGGGCACACGTCACCGGGAGAATGGCAGGCCAATAGAATAATATTCAACAATAGTAGGATACGATGGTATACAGAAGGAAGATCGATCATGGATGCATCTTAGATAGTTCAGCTTAATGCATCGAATGAGAACTTCAATGTCGTCAAAGTTTGAATCGTTGTAGCCGAGAACAACCTTGGGATTCACTCTCAAAGTACGTAAGTACCTACATAAGTACTTTAGGTAGCAATCAAAGCCACCCATAGCCGCAAACTCAATTCATCTTCCGGGCACCTATTATCATAGCTCTGTACCTGGGATAGATATTATCAGTGCCCAGGGCTGCCAGCTGCTGCTGATTGATCACTGCACCCATACTAGGTCTAGGTAGTAGATACAGCATGTCTAGTGGGGTTGCCCCTCGATGTACTTCGTACCTTGGCTTAAAGCACGTCCTGAGCGGGAGGGATCTACATTGCCTTCGCCGCATGGGAAGCCCACGAAGGCAAAAAACATGACCTGATTTCTGCGTATTGTCACAGTGTGAGCCACTACCAGCTCCTGGTACCTCGCCTTAGGCTGGGAATTAACATTTCGATCACTTGATCCTCCCTAGCAAACTGTTCGGATCACATCGGCATCAAGTCGAGATACCTGCCCCTCCAGATCTAAACGCGTTTGCTTGCCATGGCGCAGGGTTCTAGTCCCGGGGCTCTGAGGTCACTGAAACCTATGACTAGGGTCCTTTCTAGCAGGGTTCATGGTAAACGGGAGCTCCTCACTGGTTGAATTTGGCGAACTCCGGGTCCCTTGTCCATAGTGGGGACTGCCTTTTGATCACAGGACATGATGCTATCGGAGTATCTGGTACTTCTCCTTCGAGTATCTTTGCCTAGGCCAGGGACTTGGCTCAGATCGAACCTTTGCCTCCAGCATGTTCCTTTTGGACAACAACAGCCTGAAGGTTTGTTTTGTCTTGGGCTGACTTCTTCAACACTCGAGCTCTCTGTCTTGCATCCCCAAGATCCTTCTACCTTGATAGGGCCTGTATTCGAAACGCCAGAGAGAGATATCGCACTAGAAGGATGAATGATGAGAGTGCTTCTCTCGACAAATGAGTACCTAGTTAGTATCGACCTACCGTGCCGGTTTCATGTTGTTGAAATACACCTACAGACAGACACACGTACAGTATGCAAACCAAGAGGGACACTCAGTTAAGAGATGGACTTACCATGTAATAAACGGGACCAACTCGGCGAAATGGAGCTTTTCCCGCTACCAGCTTTCATCGCCTGTCCTCTAATGCATAATTACGGTACGTGCAAGCCACCAACAGGACCCTGGATTCTTGTAATCTTGGTGCTTGGTCTTGGGCTCTTGGAGGGGCAAAGAAGAGACAAAGACGACGAGAGGAGTATGGCATACATCTCGCCAGCCAGCCGGGGAGGGAACATACTCTACATAAGAAGCCTCTGTATCTCTCTTCGCGAGGCATGCTGCTCTACCTACGTATGTACGTAGATGAAAAAAGAGATATGTAGGTGCTGCCGGGTGCTTCACCGGCCTCGACGAATCTCGTACGAAAGAAGATGGCTTCTGTTCCATCTTCCCACTCTAGCGAGGCTGCCGATACCACATCTCGTCCGTCATCTCGACCAGTCCGGTGCCCTCACCGTCTGCAGAGTGCCCCTGTCCGAGCTATGCCATGTCTGCTACATATGCATATACGTCGCATCCAACCTACATACTTATAAGTACCTACCTACATGCATACATGCATGTTCCACCGTCACCACTGGCACCAGCAGTGATAGATAGATAGATGAGCCGATCGAACCTGGCGAAGTCCCCGGGCGCGTCCCCTTGATACATCCGGTGCCTGATTGGTTCGACAAGAATGCTCTCCCGAGCCTGGATTTCTCGTTTCTCATCACCAACATCGAGGGAGCGTATGAGGTGTGTTGAAGGACGACCGGTGATGTTCCTGGATAGAGAAGACATACATACGAACTTGTGACCACCCCTCCAGCCCCGGCATGAATATTTACCTATACTACTATGACGCGTGAGATCCAAGGCCCATCCGGATATAATTACTCGGGCTTGCCATTGGCAATCTGGGATTCATCTACTTCAGTAGCCGGGCAGCGGAGGGAGATGTTGGACAGAGATAGTAGATTGCAATAATAGAATACACTATTCCTTTCCTGATTATCCTCTTTGATCTCGCGCCGACAACTTCTACTGTTATTCGAACCAGATATGGACTTGAGGGTTCCGTCGACTAGGTGGTATATTCCCACACATACACGTTTTAAAAATCGGCATCATGATACCTACCTAGAACCCTCATCCATCTGCCATCATTGATCATATCTTGCTGCAGATGGACCGGTTGTATCCATCACAACTCCACGTAACTGCGGGTCGCTACGGTCCAAGGCGCTTGATAGCCGCCGAACATCGCAGGCAGAGCGACTTTCAAGCCGAAAAAAACGGAGAATATAGAGCGTTTTGATGACTGATGACAAGGAAGGGGGGAAAGCCTCGATATGGTCTGGACGTCGGATGGGTCATATGAGTATCAATTTTCCTCTCTCTCGGTGCCTGACTATCATTGCTCTGAAACTGACGTGCATCCAACCATCATCCTGGCGGTTGGGTACGGTGATCAACTTGTGACGCAGGGGGTCGCTGTGTGAAGCAGCCGGGAGACCAGGACGAGCGGAAGAAAGGGTTCCCGCGATATTTCGCAGCCCAATTACGTATCGTGGTAGACACAGAATTGATATAGTATCGTCATGGTTATCTTTTTTTGAAGATGGAGTCTCAACTAACATTTTGGTAAATATACCTAGGTATATATGAAGCTAGAACTCATACTGACCTACATGTACAAGTGTGAGCTCCCTAGGGGAGAGTGCTGAAGTACTACGGGGTACAGTACTTCGTAGTCATGGAACCCGGAAATCCATATGCTTATTCTCGGCTTCTGGCGAAACCACGGAAGCCGATTCGTCCATCACCTGGGTAAACCCCCTTGCTGCTTGTCTTCTATCTACCTAAGTATGCACCACCAGCGTACCAACATGATGGCTGCACGTCGACACGTCTCATGTTACGAACACGAGTAAAGAAACTTTCCAAGTTATTTAGATATGTAGTCAAAGGTGAAGCCTTGAGCTAATTCGGCGCTTGTTACGCAGTAGCTGTGGGTTACGCTGATACGGCATGGTAAGGCTCGCTCGTTCTCCTCGGAGTTTGGCTGTGCTGCGGACATCCAGACATCTTGTCTCGCTATAACTACTCCGAATTCGGCGTGATGCTCCTGACCCAATGGTTGCCTGCTACAAAGTACCTCGCTAACTCTGGAGAATATCCGTGGATGGTATCAGTTACAGATAGAGACATCTGACGACTGTTGCCATGCTTCCATCACGAGCCATCAACTCACAGCTTTCCTCACCAGAGCATCCATCTCGTCAGGTCTCTGCCGATATAGGATGAATGGTGAATGAATCCTTTGCGCACCAATGAAGAGGGCTATGGTCGTCTAAAACCACGGTGGGAACTCTGTCAATAGGACTAGTCACACAAGTGGCAGCCGCTTACAAGACCAAATAAGGCTATATACGGCTCAGTTCTGTCTGTCTCACCGCAAGATTCCCATCACCGTGCAACCTTGAACCCTTCCTTCAACCCTCTCAGGTTCCCAGCCATCAGCCATCGGCCATCAGCCATCAGCCCAGCGCCCCAGGTGTCAGCCAATGCCCAAGTGGTTGGTAAAAAAGAGTCATCGCCGTGCCGGTCACTCATTCTGTGACGATCCGGTGACCGGTTTTAATCACCGAAATTGCCAAGCTGCGAGTAGACAGGCTACTACTGCACGAGTCACACCAGAATGGCCGTGCCATGCTTGCCTACCCATAATATCGATCCCACTAGCAGCCCACCCGACGGGGGTGCGACAGCACGGTGCGGCTTTCGAGCTGAGCACACGGGCGATCTGGAGAAGCGGCTAACGGCTTTCTCCAAGCTATGATCACTAACAGGATCAGGCTCTCAGCCCAAAGTTGTTAGGCTTCCGCATCCAACACCTCAACAAGAATAGGGAGGCTGAGCCGTCAGAGAGCCTCCAAGGCATGTACATGACCCCTGAAACACAGGCAGACCAACCACCACATCTTACGAGTATTCGCTACGGCCACGATTCGCAGATATGCTCTCGGGACGAAATATTGAAGATTCTGTGATGCATATTGGAGTACTAGGCTGCTAGGTACGTAGAACTCTGCTTCCCCATGCTGCCATGCCATGGTCAAGAAGTACATACCTAGTATTACTGCGTGATTCGCGATATTCCCAGAATCCAGACCATGTTTCTCCAAATTTCCCCAAAAAGAGATTGACCCCATCGAGTACAGATCGTCACCCTGTCTAGGCACGATCTCTATTTCACTATTTACCCTTGGGGAAATGGGTGCGAAGGACGGGAGCCCATTTACACCACTAACAGCCGTTTTTACCCCATAGGACCTGGATCTAGGGTCTACTTTGTTGCTATTAATTACCTTCGGTTGGTCGAATTCGCTGCCCGTCATCCAGAAAATCGGCAACGTTTCATTGACCCGTTCGAGAGAAGAGAGGTTCCCACTTCTTGTGAAAACCGCACATGGTCAGGTGCTTGGGGTTTCAGGGATTCGGATACGCTGTCGTTGCCCATCGGGGAACTGTCTCTCTGGCTGTCTGGCTGTCTGTCTTTCTGTCTGTCTGTCATTCGCTCAGCCATCCCGGGTCAACCCCAATGAAGCAGACTCGGCACCAATCAGGATCGCGCTGTTTCTTTCGGGTGCTGCATATTGCTCCGAATCCAAGGGTCTTTCTGGTTTCCAGACGAGCCGAGGTGCGCTCGAAGCGACGGTACGGTAGATCTAGTACCAAGGAGCAAACTGTATCTGTCCATCGATTGATCACGACCACGATCAGAGGCTGCGTATCAAGGCTCTCTTTGGCTCGATATCAGATCATATCATGAGGAATCCCCTGGCCCAGGGCCTGCTAGCTTACTGATCATCGTGGCGACAGGACAGTTAGAGTGACGTCCATCGCGGGAGACCAATATTTCCGACCTCTACCCTCCCTACTATGCAGTATGTGCCTGTCTCTCATTTCAACACTAGCTGCATGCAATTTAGAATTCACTGCACGTTATCCTCGAACGCAGCAGCGTTAATGAGTTTAAGCTTCTTCTCTGAGCATAAAGTACTATATATACGATCATTTGCCATATGCCGAATATTGAAATCCTTGGCAACAACTCTAACCCCTGGCACTGACACATCTCTTTCAGGTAACGGATCTTGAATTCCTTTCTGTCTCTTACCCTCTCTCTCTCTCCCTCTTTCTCTCTCTTTACCAGCTTCTTCCTTCTTTCGATGTCATCCGAATAAGCTCAATAGACAGACATCCATGATGGGAGCATTGGCCAACCGAGTCAGAATGGTCCAAGCGTAAGCCGATAGATATCGTGCTTCTTGGTTTCTGCCCACCATCCCACATCACGAACTTATCCCTGTCTTCCCCAGACTGCCAAAGTTTCCACGAAGAGCTACCTCGTAATAAGGCCGGCACCAGAAAGGCTTAGCTTCTCGCAAGCAAGGAATACCACATCGAGACATGCCGATCACTCCAACGCCCACTGCCAGTGCCAACCACCCAGCCCACCAAGGAGCATCACCAATAAGCAGCCCATGGCTTTATTATTACTAATGAGTATGGCCCTCTCGTATGGGGTATCTAACTGCCAACCTACCTATCAATCTGTGCCCTCCAGCAGTGCTCTGCAACCGGCGCCGGCGCCGGCATATCAATGATATTCTCTTATACTTGTACCTGAAATCACAAATCCACGGCGAAGGGGCTGCCTAGGTATATTCAAGTGAATAAGAAGACAGATCGTCGTTCTTTTAGTCAGCGATTAGCAAAATCACCATCCGTCATGAGCGGCGGTGCTCCGAACAATACCGACGGTCCGGCTAACATAGGGGAATACTTGCTGCCTTACTGGCCGGCCGAAGCTGGTAGTCCCAATCCCACGATCATCGTGCTGTTGCTCTGTCTTCTACTAGTATGATGTCCGAGGTCATTCATGGTCCAATCCCCATTGCCAGTGAACCGGCCGGCACCTCATAGGGCCTGAATGGGAACCCGCAGGGGGGCCGGTTGGCCGGTCACACAGATCTGTAGCCCTGGCCTGCACGGCATCCCCGTTCGTTGTTCGTGCCATGTGTTCTTGTGGAAAGCTGCTCATCCAAGTTACGCACTACTGTAGGAGCGTCATTCTAGGCCTTCGTATGTAGTAGGGAGACCTGGGAATACGTTCCACGGCTGCAGTTCATCGTGCGTCAGTCTTCTAGGTTGAGAGGTAGGCAGGCAAATGGTTGGTAGGCTCCAGACATGGCCAGAACTTGCGATCAGCGCTTTTCGATAATTGAGCCGCTTCACAGAAACAAGACGTCAAGGCAGACAGGCAATGGGGAATCTGGGTACTGATTGCACTGCCAATCGTATCCCGCGTCCTGGGAGACAGACAAGACAAGTCGGCCGATTTTTTATTCCTTCGATGTTCGATTACGGAAAAGATGTGACGGACAACCCCCGAACGGGGAAGCAGGATGTGTTGCAATGCAGCGCAGCAAGCCCACCCAAGCCCATGCATCTGTCTCTATCGCTCTCTCTGTCTCTCTGCGCTTCATCGACTTGAAGAATAATACCCTGGAAGGAGTTTCGTCATCGTCAATCCTCCTACCCTATCACCGGTATCGATTTGTGAATTAAACTATCCAATGTTCCATTCGAGGCGACGCTTTAAGACTCCCGTCTTTTGCTTCCGCCATTGGCGATCAATATAATGATTGAGTGAGTGGTTCAGGGTTCAGTCGGTATCCTCTTCGCCACGGGCGACGGCGATGAAGCGTCCGGGGGGCTACACGAACAGCCAGTGAAACGACGATAATGACGACTCTGCTGTACAGGATATCCCTAGGTTAGGTGATATCTAAGTGCTTACCTACCTATATTCGCCACCACCTCGCATTAGAAGGGCAAAGGGTCTCGCATCCCCGTGACAGACTAGCAGAGTTGCATTCATCCATCCATCCACCATACAGTACATACACCAATATCGAGGCAAGGGCCCGTTCACCACAAGACGCTAACCTAGCTCAAGGTCAGTTATCCCGTCGTCATTGTACGACGACCACGATGTTCTCTCGTCCTATCGAACTTCCGCTGTATGGGTCTACTGCCTGTATTGTATTTCTCTGGCCACGAGGCACCGGTTGCTACACGGCATTAGACTCCATTAAATAGATACTCAAGTACTTATATAGACTACCAGCTTCACACCACGAGACGAAATAGCCGTTATCCATCAAGCCCCATCATAGGTCCAAAGCGATGACTTACACAGCTTAAGCTTAAGGCGTACATAGTCTAGTGCAGAACTGGCTGACTGGCAGACTTGGGGTCCCCCCAAACTAAAATAATAATATCAATCAGGAACCCTTGGATCATCATCATCCATCCATCCATCCTCACGATCGGCGTCTCGATGCCAGAAAACCCATTCGACGACGACGACGACGACGACGACGACGGGACGGTTCTCCATCGCCGAACTCGTCCCCTACTCGTTCGTTCGCTCGTCGCTCTTTTGCCCTTCTCGGGCTACCTGCATCTCACGTTTCTGTGAGGTGTTCCCCACTCACACTGCATTATTATGAACTTTAACCCTCGATCATCCATCCATCCATTGAACACGACCACGGTGGGTGGGCGCGCGGGCGGGCGACGGGCTCGCTGCGGAATAGCTGCGGACTTGGTTAGTTCTTAATATCACCGTACATACATACATATGTAAAAATGATACCTGGGTATTCTTTCGCGATGTTCCCCTGTTGCCCAGATCGCGCCCCTGGTCGATGGGATGGATAGACACGTCATGTCACGTTTCCTGAATGGATGCTCTCTAGGTGTATGTGCTTATGTATGCAAGAATGCTGCCCGGCGCTGCTGTGGTTCCCTTGGCCACCGTAGTAGGTAGAGGTAGTACGGCAAAGCTCATGCAAGTCTTTTTTGCATCTCCGTACATGACATACCATGCGCTGGGTAGGTAGGTAGGTAGGTAGACAGGTAGGCAGATATTCTAGATGGACAGTCGGGCTCTCTGCGCGCGCCGCCAAGCTCAACAGGCTCGGCCCAGTTCACCGACCGGTTTCGTAGGTTGTATGGAGTTCTCTTTCTTTCTTTCTTCCTCTCCTTCCCACTCGACGCCGGATAGGGAAAAGAAGAAAAGGCCGAGCGATGACGAACTTCTCAGAAGGAGAATGATAGCGACATTCACGCTGTACCTCCTGGCTCTAGTTCCCATAAGTTCGCGTACAGTCTTTCCTGAACCCCCATCACTCTTCCATAGGACAATGACAGTAGCAAGATTCCTCTCTCTTGGTTCGCCGCCCATACGTACACGCAGATCATGTGCATATTCGGACGACACTTTGATCGGCCCGTAAAGTCGGTAGTAGATGCAGCGAGCTCCCCCCAAAATCCAAAGACCCGCTGCTTGGGGACGACAACCCACCCCAACCACCAACCCCCAACCTCCGACCTCTTCCCCCATGCTACCTACCTAGCTATGGTATGTCAATAATAATAAGTACCTAGGTAGTTCATGACGGAGCCAAAGCTACCTCAATGTGGCAAATGGTACCTAGGTTGGAGGGAGGGCGCACGCCGCGACGTAATCTAATCCATTCCCAGTTAACGACTTTTTCCAGAAAAAAAAAGAGATGGAAAAGAAGGACAATGGACCAAGCTTGCCACGAGTGGAAACCATGTGAGGTGACGTCGGAAGTTAACCTAGGTTACTTAAGCTACTCTCCATTATGTAATACGTGTAAATGATCTTCCCAAGAACACTGGCTGCCTGGCTGTTGGATCGGCAGTTAAAAAAACGATTTCCCCATCCTAGCATCGGCCAACTCTTCCGATAAACTATCCAACCTAATAATACATAGTAGGTAGGTATGCCCGGAGTGTGTGGCAGCCTAGGCTAGGTGAGAAGATCTACTTCTTGCTCCTCGTGACTTACTGTATCGAACCCCCCCCAGCCCCCCTTACTTGGATCTATCAGGATTTCGACCCAGCGTCCCGGTGTCGTCAATCCAACCCCCTTTTGTTCGTCCTGGTCGCGTGTGACACTGAGAGGGTTGCGCGTTGTCTCAAGGGGGGGGGGGGGGGGGGGGGCGGGGACGCCGGATGCGGCTCTGCTTGGCTGACCGACGTCTGTTCCTTCGTGAGGATGGCAGTTAGGAGCGCTGGCGCGACACCTGTTGATGCTTTAACACATCCAACTACGGACGAATCCATCTATGGATGAGCTGTTGTAGAATACAGGTTTTAGGAAGGGGATAATCTAATAATGATATCTTGAACTGTGGCTCGGGACAGCTGGACACTCTCCGAGGCTTACACATGCCATCGTGCCGTCATCTGTTGCCCCGGAAGTACAGCTGTGTAACCTAGAGCTATCATCAGGATGCATTGGCATGAGCGCGAAAAGAACACGTGCTGGTGATGTGGACAGTAGCGCTCAGCCTCCTCGTCTCAGGGGCATCTATAATAGATGGTTGCCTTCTGTAACTTGCATCACACAAGGATCACAATAACCCAATAGGGCGAGATAGAACGATTAAGGGGCGAGGCCTCCGCACAAGCCTCAACAGCAGTAAAAACCCAATATCAGCGTATATTCTGGGATTATCCCCAGCCACGGCTGCGCGATTTATGTAAGTTTATCAGGCTGGAAGACTCACGACGCCGCAGAACGCTAACGAAAGTCGTTCTGGTAACTGAGATGAGGATCGAGGTGTTGAGCTTATAGGCAGCTTCTTTCTGCTATGTATGCTCTTGCGGTGGGCTCGGAGTATCAGACTTTGCGTGCGTGGAAATAACAAGGAAAAGGTGACTTCAACCAGAAAGCTGGCCTATGTTACCTGCAGCATTGTCACCGCACTTTCAGACTAGAGAGTTCATATGAATGATATTTTCCATAACAAAATCCTTATGGCCTCCCCGGGACATGTTAACACCTTGAATGGGAGCCCTTGAGCCAAATTTCGATTTTTCCCTTGCTATAAATCATGGATTTTGACCTGAAGGTGTCTTTTTCGACTGTAGGAGGCTTCGCTCGACGCCGATGAGACTTGTGTATAGTATATCTCCCTCTGCCGCCATTCCCATGAATATAACGCCCTAACTCCTACATCGATCTCCAGAAGTCCCTCCCACTCCGGCAGGATATACATCAGCCTCTTAAGACGACTGCCAGTTCATCACTTGAACCATCTCCTGGGTAAGATCCCATCTCCCTCGGATAACACAGTCCATTACACCAACACCTAGCCTGATGGGGATCGAACCCCGAGGGGGCGATGTGTACAATGATGTCGCTGACACAATAGGGCTGGCCGAGGGGGTATTTCGAGAGTCTGAAGCTCACCATGGTGTCGTGCAAATTCTCGTGAACCTGGCGACACTGCCAGGACAGAAGATCGGTCTTGCAATGGTCTTCAACCATCTCATCCATGCCGCGGCCGCAATTCGCATTGTCGCTTTCCCCGTTATTGCCGAAGCCAGCAAGCGAGATGGTGTATTCGTTCCACGTGTCTCCGCTGCCCGCGTCGAAGTGGCCGAAAAACCGACAGGAGGTCGAGAGGATTCGTTCCGGGGGGGTTATATCTGGTGGAATTGGTGAAGAAGTCCCATGGTTTCGTTCCCAACCCGAGTAAGCGATGAGCATAGCAATAACACGCCGGAAAGCAATGATACTTCGGAAGCTGAGCATCGCGGGAGTGCTGCTGCTGCCGAGGGTGATAGGAGACTCAAGGTCGAACTGGTCGTTAAGCAGATGTTCGCAAAGAATTTCCATTGTTCAGTAGAGTAGTGTAAGCTCGATAATGACTTTTCTCTAGGAGGAAGATCTTGATGGATCTTATTCCTTTGAGACCATCCGAAAAGCTACATGACAGCTCACACTGAGTGCGTTTGCTTGGAAGGAAAGCAGGGGTCCAAGCTTCACTCGTGATGATTATCCGCATGGCAGCCCCTCAGAGATAAGCCGCCAATTTGATGTCAGACTTCTAGTTCTGCGGCAGAAGACAGGGATGGCAGCACAGACCATGAGGCAGCTGTCATAACTAGGAGCTTCTCATGTTGCCAAATTCCGAGTCGAGGCTCGTTGACTGAAGTAAGGCGTTTGTGCAGACCGAGCCGTCGATATTTCGCCCGAGAGCGACCTGCCAACTTCCAAGGGTATGAGAGGAGAGGAAGGAAGAAAAGAAACAGGATAAGCCTCGGAAGAACATTATCTGAGTTCGAAAGAACATTGGCCGGATGTCATATTGAAAGGTGATAGGTCTTCAAGCCGTCCCCCGTTTGCCTCATTGAGTCAGCGGGAGGGACATAGACAGGACTCGGCTCGGGAGATTTATGCAGCCACGCGTGGGAACTATTTTATACACGCTCGACCCGATATCCAAGGTAGTTTCCCTGCTGAGAATTGCCGTTGAACACATGACAAGTATTACCAAGCACAAGACATCCGTAACGGGGTATGGGCTCCCGAAAGAATATATTTCCCGGTGCGAAGTGCGACACCAGAGAAAGTTTGCTTCTTCTCTTCCGTCAATCGACTTCCAATAAAGGAAACCCATCACAAGAGACCGTCCAAAAGGGGCGTTTAGCCCTAATCTACTACGTAGGCTATTGCTTTGAGCCGTTGAGTGGAACAAGGCGGGAGCGAGAGCCGTGAGCAAGATCACGAGTACTTAAAAGGGGTCGTGCTGATCTCAAAATCTACGAGCTGGGCCACGGATTCGACAATAGGCTCCGCTCAAAGTCTACAAGAAGTTAGTTAGGCTTAACCGCTCTTGTGTTCGGTCGGATCAGTGTTATGCATCCAGAATGAACCAAGCAAGGTGGAGGTGTATGTAGTTGGGACGATAAGTAAGGGGGTGGTGCAAGGATGGATGTAAGGGAGCAAAGAAGACACCAACTGCTGCAGGTATGCATTTGGTCACCCAGTCGCGCAGCATATATTCGACCAATGGCCTCTTAGATTTGCAAGCTCAGCGAAAATGATGGGCATTGATTTCAGACCTTCATCTTGGGTATTTGAGGTACATGGGTATATAGAAAGGTACTTCAGTACTTTGGACTGTACATCTACCCGAACGTGGCAAGATTTTGAATCATGTCAGTACACCATCGGGTATACCTATTATGTACGTGGGCATTGGCCATCTTCACCTACGCATTTAAAGTCTGGCTGCCCCCTCCATGGTGGATTGTCACGTTAACTACATACATATATATCCATAAAACTCGACATTATAAATCTGGATCTCCTCAACCCCGATGCCAGCCAGGATCTTTCTTTCAATAACACGATGATGCGTCAAAAGTACAATCCCACTCTTCACCTCCTGGAAAGTTCCTCAGCTTTCCGGTGCTTATGGGCCCTCGAAGAACTTTCCTCAGCCTACGGCACTGAATACCACGTCAAGTTCTACAGGCGACAGCATAATCTTCTTCATTCCGAACTCAAAGAGGTGTTTCCTGTTGGCAAATCACCCATCCTGACACTTGATGCCGCTCCGGGGGAGGAGGTACCGACGATCCAGATTCTGCCCGGCATTCTGACCGAGGCCCAACTCATCCTACGCTTCCTCAGTGACGAGTACGCCCACGGTCTGTGGAGCCCGGAGACAGAAGAGGATATCAAGCGCGATGTCTTCTTCCAGGGGTACTATCTGTCACTGGGCCCCCGACAGCCCCAGTAAAACCACCACCAAAAAATTGCGATTACTAGCAAATCACGATAACTTCACTTTTATATAAAATAGCTATTACAGATCTAATTAATATATATTATATATTAATCGAAAGATTTTTAACCTATTTATATAATTAATTAGCTATATTAACTTTTTAGTGCGTTTTTAATTATTTAAAAAGTAATATTTTATAATTTAAATATAAAAAAACTAGATTTAAAATTTTATATATAAATTTTTATTATTATTTAACTAAATAACCTTTCTTTTTTTTATAATTTAATTATATAATAATATTTTAATATTATTATATAAAAAGCTAGCTAAAAATTATAATCGATAATATTAAAATAGCGTTTTAATAATATAATATCTTTAAAATAATTCTAATCGATAAATTAAAAAAGCGATTTTTAAGACCTAAAAAAAATATTATCTTTATAAAAGCTATTTTTTAACTTATTAAAAATAATTATTTATTATCACGGGTTATTTAAATAATAATTACGTTAAAAAAGCTAATTATAACTTTTATTATTAATTAAAGAAAATATCTAAGATAAAAAAAAATATAAATAAATAGCCCCGCGTTTAATAAAAGTTTTAATAATTAGCCTGATAGCTAAAATATAAGGCCTAAATAAATAGTTATTTTTATAAAATAACTATTAATTATTTAATATTAAAATTAAAGTTTTAATAATCCCCCCCTTATAAAAAAGCTCGTCTCGAATTTTTAAAAAAAAAGAGAAAAAATATATATATATAAAAATAATAGATTTTTATTACGTTTAAAGCTCGAATTATCGCTTTTTTATAATAAATTATCGTATTATATAAAGTTTAAACCACTATTAATTTAACTTTTAAATAATAAAAACATGCCTTTAATAATTAAGTTAATTAATTAATAAATAAAAATCTTAATATTAAACATTAATTAAATACGCTATATAAATTAGTTAATTTAATTTATTATAATTTAAGGTAATATTTATAAAATTAACGTTTTTTCGTTTTTTTTGCTATAAAATTTGTTATATTAATAAAATTAAAATAAATTATTTAACCGCTTTTAACTATTAAATTTAATATATTTAAACTTATAATTATTAATTATATTTATTAGATTTAAATTATTATAAACCTTATTTTAATCTTTTTTTTTCTTTAAGCTTACGTTTTATTATCGTTTTTATGCAAAAAATCGTATCGTTTTTTCGCTATAATATTTAGCTAATTTTAAAAGCGTAATAAAAAACCTAGTAATTTAGGATTTTATTTATAAAATACTTTTAAAAATAATATTAAATTTTTAAAATTCGCTATTAATTTTTATTTATTATTAAGCTTTTATCTTTTTTATAATATTTTATATTAAAGCTTATAATAATAAATTTTTAAAAATAAAACTTTTTATAATTTTTATTTATTATTAAGCTTTTATCTTTTTTATAATATTTTATATTAAAGCTTATAATAATAAATTTTTAAAAATAAAACTTTTTATAATTTTTATTTTTCCTTATTTAAATTTAGATCGATAATTTCCTTTTTAAAATGCTTTAAAGCTTAATTAAAAAAAAGGTTATTAAAAAACTTTCGTAAATAATTAATATAAAACTATTAATTACCCTTTTAATTTTTTAATAATAATAACTTAAAAAAGTTTTTATTCGAATTATTTTTTATTATTTTATAATATTATTATATTATAAGCTAATTTAATTTATTATTTAGCTAATTAATTTAAATATTACGTTTTTTTAAAATATATATTTTATTTTTAACGCTAAAATTAAAAATTTTATAATATTAATTTATTTATATTAATTTTTTTTAAACATTTTAAATTATATATTTTATAAAATTAATAGATTTTTATATATAAAAAGCATATTATTAAGCTTTTTTATAATTTAAGCGTTTTTTTAATAAAAATTTCGAGAAACCTTTAATTTTAGCTTTTTAATTAAAAAATAATTATAACAAAAATTTTATTATAACTTTTTTTAAAAACTATTTTACTTAAAAATTTATAAAAAATTAAAACTTAAATTACGTTTATAACTAAAATTTTATTAATTTAATCATTTTAAAAATAGCTAATGAAAAGTTTTAATCGCTAATTAATATATTCGTTTATAATTTTAATTTAGCTAATTATTTATTTATAACCTACTAATAAAAAATCCAATTTAATATCATAAATTTTAAAAAATTTATTAATAAAATTTATAATAAATTAAGCTTTTTAGTTATTAAATATCATTTTTAGCTAATTAAACATTTAAAATAAACCTTTATAATATATTTTAATAATATTATATATTATAATAATATCTTTATAAAAGATTAACTATAATATTTTTAATAAATAATTGATAATAATAAAAATGTTATTATAGCTAATTTTATTTATTAATATACTTTTAAAATTTATTATAATATATTATTAAAATCTTTTAAAAACTAGTAATAAAATTAAAAAACTAGGAGTTTTATTTTAAAATATTTTTATAGCTTAATAAAAATAATTTATAATATATTAATCGATTAATCTTGCTAATTTTAGCTATTAATAACGCGTTATAATTATTTTACGCGTTTTTCCCCACTTTAAATATATAATAGCAAATTTAAAATAAACCTTTTTAATAATTCGCGTTTATTTATTATCAAATATAATAAATCTCCCCTTAAAAAATATTAAATTATTTAATATAAACCAAACTTTATTATTTAAATTTCTAGCTTTAATATAATATTATTTAAAAAAAAGATCGGTTCGATTAAATAATAATATTTCATCTATAAATACCACTTTAAAATCTAAAAATAGCTTAATAAAAATAAATTTATAAATATTAATTATTATATAGATTCTTAAAATATAAACCATTAAAAAAAGCAATTTATTAAACTTTATATTAAATAAAATTAAATAAAAAATAGCTATTATTCGCTAAATATTACGCTACTTTTTTTAAATTTATTTATTTATTTATAATTATAAAAAACTATCCGTAATAATATTTTAAGTTTTTAATTAATACGTAATATAAAAATTATATTAAAAAATAAGTTTTATTTATTTAATTTATTTTAAATTAAACACTTTTTTTATTAAAAAATACTTTAAAGCTTAATAATTAATAATAATTAAAAATAGCTTTATTTATTATAATTTATTTTAAATTAAACACTTTTTTTATTAAAAAATACTTTAAAGCTTAATAATTAATAATAATTAAAAATAGCTTTATTTATTATAATTTAATAAACTTTAATCTTTAATATTAAAACGCTTTAATTATTATTAATATTTTTTTATTATAAATATTATAATTTAACTTTATTTTTTATAATATTTTTAAAAAATACGCTAAAAAATATTATAACTTATTAAATAACGTTCGCTACGTAAAAACCTTAATAATTACGCCATTAAAAAATCGATTTTAATATAAGTTTTAAAATTATAAAAAAAATACGCTAAAATTAAAGCGTTTATAAAAACTTCCTTTAATTAATTAAAAACTTTCTAATATCGTTTCGTTTAAATTAAATTTATATTTATTTATATTAAATCGTTTAATAATTTAATAATTTAATTATAAATTTTAATAAATTTATAATAAAAGTTATAAAACCTTAAAAAAAACATATTTTTTTTAAAAAGGCCTTTTTTTATTATTAGCTTTTTTTAATCTTTTAATAAAAACCTTCTTAAAATCGATTTAAATTTTGTTAATTCTAATAATAAATCTAAAATATTTAATTTTTATTATATAAAATTTATATTTTTTAATATTTATTTATAATTTAACTTTATATAATCGGGCTAAAACCTTATTAATATATTTTTCGTAACTTTTTTTATTATTAAAAAAATAAAGATATTATTTATATAAATAATATAAAATTTATTTAAATATTTATAAAAAATATTATTAATTTATTTTTAAAAAATAACTAATCTTTTTATAAAGCTAAAAAATATTATTTTATATTTATATAAGCCGTAATAAATATAAAAAGTTATTAAATTTTTATATTTTAAAGTTATTTCAATTTTATAAAAAGCTTAATAAATATTAATTTTAATAAAAATTTTAATTTTCTTAATATAAGCGAGTATTTTATTAATAAATAGTAAAAAATAAACGCTTTTTTATATAATAACGTTTAACTTACGATAATTTATATAAAATTTTAAACCTTTTTTTAGCTTCGAAGCTATTAATATAAACGCTATTTATAATATTAATAATAATTTAATAAAACCTTTTTTAAAGTTTTTAAAAATATATTTGCGAGTAATTTTAAGCTTTTTTAAAAATATTTTATATAATAAATTATAGCCTACGTTTTTAAAATTATTTATTAATTCGATTTTATAATTAACTTTAAGTTAAAATAAAGAAAATCTATTAAAAATAGCTTTATTAAAAATATTTAAATATTTATAATATTAGAAAAAACAACTTTTTAAACTAATTTGCGCATCTTTTTATTATTAAATTTTATTATATTAATGCTTTTTTTATTTTAAATTATTCGATTAATTTTAAAAATATTAATAATATAAATTATAATTTCTTTTTTATTAAAACGCTTTTATTTATAATCGTATTTAATTTTATATTCGAAAATATATAAATTAATTATTACGATATTTATTTTAAGCGCTTTAGCTTTTTAATTGCGTTTTTAAAAGTTTAATATTACGGTTTTTTAAGGTTATTTATTTTTTTAAAAGGCTTTAAAAATTCGTTTTATATTTTATAAGCTATTTATTATTAGCCTTATTAAAAAATGTATAATTTAATAAGTTTAAATTAATAACCTAAAATTTTAATAATTAGCTTATATTTAAATTTTTAATATAAATAATCGAGCAAATTTTAAAATCGTTTAATATATTAATTAATAAAATAATAAATAATTTGCTTAATTAAATTTTTTTTATATTAATTAATTATTAGCTTATTTTTTTTAGCTTTTTTATAAATAATTAATAATTTTTTTAAAAACTTTAAAAGGGTGGTTAAAAAAATAATTTTTTTTAATAAAATCGCCTCGCTATTTTATAACGCATTATTTTTTTTAATTATTAGCGCTAAAAAAAATATTAATACCTTAATTTTCTTTAATTTTTAAGCTGCTTTAATTTTATTTAAAGCACGCTAATTAATTAATTTTATAAAATGCTTGCGTTATTTAACGTTTTATTAATATATTAAACTTTTTAATAAATTTTTAGCATTTAATATATTTAAATCTTTAAATTAAAAGCGCGCTAATTTTTAATCTTTTAGAAAAAAAAGTTTTTTTTGCTTAATATTTATAAAAATATCGTAATATTTAAAAAAATTCCTTTTAATAATTATATTATATTTTATATTTAATATTAATATAAAAGCGTTTCGAATAATTTATTTAAATAAAATTAAATAAATATATAAAATTTACATTAATTTATTATTAATTTTTATTTTAATAACCGCTAATATATTTAAAGCTAAAGCTTTAAAGTTTTATAGCATTTAAATATTTAAAATATTTTTTTGCTATAATAAAATTTATAAATAAATAAATAGAAACTTTTATATTAATTAATGTTTTTAATTATATTATATATTTATTATAAGCTATTATTATATTTATTAAAAAAAATCCCTCTTAAATTTTTTAATTAATAAATTAAATAATATTTATAAATATTATTTTAAGCTTAATATTAATATTATAAATGCTTTAAAATAAAAAGCTAATTTATTTAAAATTAAGTATTTTTTATATTAAAAAATTCTTTAAAAGCCTAAGCTATATTAGCAAATATAATTATAAGGCTTTAAATAATAATTTTATTAATATAAACGTTTTAAATCTTTTTATAATTATTTTTAAGCGGATAATTATTTAATCGATAATTTTAATTATAATAAAAAAAGCATTATTTTTTAAAAATAAATTATTTAATTTAATTAGGTTTTAATTTATAATATAACTTTTTTTTTAGCAAAAATATTAAATATTTTAATATTATAATATTAACTTTAAAGATAAAAAATATTATTATTATTAATAAAAGCAAAAATAAGGATTTTGTTATTATTTTTTTTAATAAAAGGTTTAATAGTTTTATTTAATTTAATAGTAGCTTTTTTATATAAAAAGTTTTTTTATTATAAATAATCGTATTTTTAAACGCAGTTATATATTTTATTAAAATCGAAATTAGGATTATCGAATTTAAAAGCGAATTTTTAATTAAATCGGATAAAAAGCTTATTAAATAAATATTATTTATAATTTTTTTTAATAATATAAGCTAAATTAATAAAATAAATAAACTTAACGCGGAATTTAATAAAAATATTAGTAATTATTATTTAAATATAATAAAAAAACTTTTTATAAGCTTTATTTTTTTATTAAAATTATAGTATTATTTATAAATATAAGCAAAAACGTTTTTATTTATTTTTAAAATAAATTTTTTAGCTTTATTATCGATAAAACAAAATCCTTAAAAATAAAATCTCTTATATAAAAAAATATATAAATAATTTTCTTATTATTAATAAAATAATAATTAATATTATTAATAAGCTTTTAATAAAATAAAAAATATTAATAATTAATTTTAATATTAAAGTTTTTTTTATTAATAAAAATAAGAGGGTTAGTTTATTTAATAAAACGATAATTTCTTATTTTATTATATTATATATTTAAAATATTATAATAATTATTAATAATTTAATATAATAAGCAAATAATATTATTTTTTAATATAATAATTATTAGCTTTTTTTTTTATATTTATTTAACTTAATTATTATTAATCTTATTAATTTAATCGAAAAAAGGGTTTTAATTTATTTATTAATATATTAAATACCTTTAAATTTAATTAATTTATTCTCGATTCGTTTAATTTTCGATTCGATAAATTAATATATAATTTAAATATTTATATTATATTTAATAGCAATTTTAATTAGCTTATAAATTTATTCGTGCTAAAAAATAATTAAAAATAAAATAAAATTTAAATTTTTTATAAAAAATAAACGAATCTTTCGTATAAAAATCCTTAAATTTTTTTTTAGTTATAAATTTATTAAAATTAAGCTAAATCTTTTTATTTACCTTAATTAAAATAATAAAAAAAACCGAGATTTTTTTGCTTTTTTTAATATAATATTAAATAAAAAAGTTTATAAGCTTTTAAAGTTCGCATTTTTATTTTTTAATCGTAATATTAATAATTAGGTTCTTAATAAAATTAAACGCAAAAAAATCGTTAAAAAAAAGGGCTTATTTATTATTAAAAATATCATTATAATTAGCAATTAAAGTTTTAATAAAAAGAAAAATGCTTTTATAAATCTTTTTAAAATAATAATAAATAATATTATCTTATTTTTTATTTTTTTAAAGATAAATTTTATTTAAATTAATAAAGCTTAATTATATTTTAGCTTAAATAATTTATAGCTTTTTTTAAATAATTATTATTTTAAATTTAAAGAGTTTAATATTATTTTAAATTATTAAAATTAATTTCAAATATTATTACGGGTTATTTAAATAATAATTATGTTAAAAAAGCTAATTATAACCTTTTTTATTAATTAAAAAAAATATCTAAGATAAAAAGAAAAAATATAAATAAATAACCCCGCGTTTAATAAAAGTTTTAATAGTTAATTTAACAGCTAAAATATAAGGCTTAAATAAATAATTATCTTTATAAAACAACTATTAATTACCTAATATTAGGATTAAGGTTTTAATATTTATTAATTAAATTATTTATTAAAAATTAATTAAATACGCTATTATTTATAAATAAATAAAATTATATATATAAATTATATTTTATATTTTTAATAATAAAGACTTTTTTAGCTAAAATTAAACCATTTAATTTATTAAAAAACACCTTAAAATTAAAATAAAAATAAAATAATAATAAAAAAGCGCTTATTATAATAATTTTATATTTAAATTTATTAATCGATTTTTCGACTATTAAAAAAAATATTATAATTAAATTAAGGCAAAAAATATTATAAATATTAATAAAAAAAATATAATAGCTAAATATAATAAATTTAAAAGCTTTTTTTTAATTACGTAATTTAATAACGATTTATCGTTAATAATATTATTATTTAAGTTTTAATAACTTTATTTTTGATAGCTTAAAACTAAAAAAAAAGCGCTATTAAAAAACTTATAAATAAAATATTAAACATTTTTTATCAAAATTATTATAGTTAATAAATATATTTTATAATTTATTATTATATTTAAAAGCGCTATTTTTTAAACGAATTAATTTAAAAATTTTTAAACTAGTTTATAATTTTTAGCAAAAAAAATAATAAAGCAACAATTTTATTATATTATTATAGCTAAAAGATATTTTTTTTTTATAACTTAAAAACTTTTTAAACGCTCGTTTAGTAATTATAAATAACTATAATAATTATATAATTATAAGTAATTCTTTTTATTTTAATAATAAATTTAGCTAATTTAAATAGCTTAATTAAATATTTTTTTATTTTTTTAGTAATATTTATTATTATTATTTATTTAATTATATATTTTATAAATTATAACCGCTTAATAATAATCCAAGTTTTATATTAAAAAAAAGCTATCGTATATTTTTTACACGTTTAAATATCGTAATAAATTTAACGCTTATAAATAAAATTAATATCTTTTAATATTTTATACGCGCTAAAAAAGCGATAATAACTTAAAAAACCATTTTTTTATTTTAAAAGAAAATAAGCTTATAGCCTATTTTATATATTAAAGCCTTAAATTATTTAAAAAATTAAAAAAAATTAAAAAAAAAACTCCTTTTTTATTAACGTTTTTATTAGCTTTTAATATATTATAAAATAGCTATAAAATTAAAAACTTAATTTATAATATAATTTTTAAAACGTTATATAAATAAAAACATATTATTTATAAATTTAATAAATTTATTTTTAAGATTATAACGTTATATTTTAAAAATAAAAATTTAAAAAAATAAATCGATCGCTTTAAATATATAAAAAAACATTACGCTATTTTTAACCTAAATAAATAATTTATAATAATAAGGGAGGCTTTAATAATAAATAAAAAGCTTATAAATGCTATAATAAAAAAATTAGCTAATAGATTAAAAAGAAACGCTTTTATAAAAAAGGTAATCTAATATTTAAATATAAAAATAAATATTCAGGAAAAAAAGTCGTCTTTTAAACCTATAATTATATAATATATATAATTTATAAAATATAAAAAGCCAGATTAATCAATTATTTTTTAATTAAAGAAAACTTTTTATTTTTATAATTTTATTTGGTTTAGATAATGAGGTCTGAAAAATAGGCGATTTGCTAGTAATCGTCATTTTTTGGTAGTGGTTTTATTGGGGCTGTTGGGGGTCCAGTGATAGATAGTACGCCACGATGACTTTGGTTCCGAAGGTCGACATGGTAGTCCTCCTAGACGCTGTCATGCTGCTTTCATCGAGCGAATCGGCGGTTACCATCGAGGCCGGAGTGCGTCCGTTTGTGTCGGCATTCAGAGCTCAGTTACATACCATATTCAAACTCATGGATGATTCTCTGAGCGAGCAAAAGCCATGGTTCTCTGGCGGCAAGTTCGGGCTGGCGGATTTCAATATTTCTTGGGGCGTCGACATGGCCTCGCAGAGGGGCTACCTGGACTTGGACGAGTACTCGAAACTGGGAGACTGGAACGCACGAGCAAAGGCGAGGGGCGGATATCAAAGGGCACTTGAGAAGTCCAATGGCTATGACTTGAAGACTTTTGGACTTGATGCCAATGATGGCGCGGCGGCGACTGCTGAGCAAACATGAGATAGCAATTTACTAGGACCTAGGCGTTTTCGATTTCTTATATATTCGTATCTCATAGGCCATACCTACACATGACTTCTCTCTCATACCTGGTACGATTTACAAGCAACCCAGGCTTGCAAGAGTGTACGACGCCCGCCAACATACATTTGCATCAACGGCAAAGGCAACATTTACTTCATTCAAGGGGACCCCAAGATGCTGAATGCATGCTTACCAGTTAGCCAGTGTTCTCCAGAGTGAGTCAGTGACAACGGCGATTGTTGTGATGCCCCTGAGGGTGATAGCCGAGATGGAATTCCTCATCGCAAGCCGTCAGCAATACCTGTGCCATCAACTGAAGCTATTATCGACAAGCCCCCAAGTCCCCATGGCCCACGAGTCAGACCGAACCAATGGGTCCCGAGGTTCGGGAATACACAAAGGACAACACAACCACACCCGAGATCCTGAACTGACGGGGGTTGCTAGAGTGGCCTTGGTTGGTCATTGGGTTGCTCTTTTTGCCTTCCTCCTCAAATTAAGAAGCTCTGGAAATTCGTCCAAGATTTTCCACCGTAGCTCCTCAAGGTTAGGTGGGCGACAGAGCCGAGCCCTGCTGCAGTAAGCTGTGTCTTCTCCACCTGCTTGGGGAGGAGGAAGGGTGGCGTCGGGTCCTGGTCACGCACGGATCTCGAGTCACCATAAGTACCTATCTAGGTATCCATGAAAAAGTGACTGGTGGCCCGTGCGCGCAGCAGTTCCCCCTTCCCCCCTTTCCCATTCCTTACGCCTCATAGTAACTCATCTCTTCCGTGATAGAAAGACTACATTGCACCTCTACAGCTCTCATAATCTATCTATACGCAAACCAAGATAAGGCCACAGATGCCAAACCTAAACTCTGTCATCAGTCTATGACCTTCACTTACCACTCCGTAAGATGCCAGGCCTAGGGCTCTTATTTGTCATCGGGGTTCTATAAGCCATTGTCTCATGTTCACGTTCTATAGAAGCGGTTGGTCAAACATGCGATTAATCTCGATACGGGGGATATACAGGAGTCGCCAGCTCAGTGTCTCTTCATAACCACCGTTCTTCATCAGCCATTCCACTGGTGCTAGTATCCTCGACAGCAACATTGACATCATACTCGCCTGCATACCAACTATTCGGTCACTATGGCTGAAGCACGAGAAAAGCGGCGGCTTCTCTTCTAGATTGAAAGTTATGATCTGATCAAGTATGGAAAGAAAAATATGATGGAGCTCTTTCAACATTTTAGCACATGTGCTGCATAGATAGATAGATAGATAGATCTGGTGGAGAAATCAAGACCAATACGCTGTCTCTATTTACAGTCAGTTGGACGAAAACAACAACATCGTCTAACGTCGACGTATCATTATATACAAGAAGTAGAAGTAGCACTGCGCCACATAATCCAACGGGCCGGTTTTTTTCCCCCTTAAGACTCCGTGATGTCGCTCTCGTCGTAGATGCAGTAAGTACCGTCAGGGCCGGAGCCGGTCTTCTCGGGCTCATCACCATTGTCGTTCCCTTCGTAGGTGACGCAGATGTCACTGACGTCAGATACGACGATGTTGGTGAAGGTCGCACTGTCGCCATAGTTCTCGTTGATGCCTGCGAGAAAGAAAGACGGTCAGCCACGGGGTCATGGAAAAGGGCAGGTAGGTGTAATGGTTAGTTTCCTTACCCGCAAGGGACGACCCCGAAGAGGCGGTGATATCGTCCATGATGACGTGTCGCTCGTACATGGAGTCGCAGTTCCCGCAGCTGCGGTACAGCTTGCCGAAGTCGTCGACGGTGAAGCCGCTGATGCTGACGGTCCCGGCGCCGTTGTGCTGGATGACCTTGTCCTCGGCGCCGAAGGCACCGCCGCCGCTGATGTAGGTGGTGTCGCCGGCGTCCTGGTTCTTGACGGTGAAGGCGTCCTCGCAGACGGCCGACCACCAGACGTTGG
Organism: Xylariomycetidae sp. FL2044; assembly: GCA_022376275.1. NCBI lineage: Eukaryota > Fungi > Ascomycota > Sordariomycetes > Xylariomycetidae sp. FL2044. The sequence goes on along the minus strand of JAJNOH010000042.1, from coordinate 149,376 downwards.
TCAGCGTGCAGGCACCTTGGCAGTCTACATTACGCTCGTGTGAGCCAAATCTTTTTCATCAGGCCATGCGGGCATCATCATCATCATCATGGGGGGAGAGGAGGACTACTTACGAACGCCTTCGATCTGGTTGGGACCGATGATCACGTTGGAAAGGCTGCCGCCCTCCTCGATCTGAAAGACGGCGTCCGAGTCGCCTCCCTCATCCTGACCCGTGCACGAGACGCCTCGGTCGTACATGTACATGCCGCCATCGAAGCTATCACCGGCAGCGATGGTCTTCACGTCGGAGAGAGCAGAGCTGCCGGACGATGCGGGCAGGGAGTCGCGGGCGGCGAGCTTGGCTCTCGGCGCCGGGGTGATCCGGGCCTTGAGGGGGGCTACGGGGTCGGCCTTGGGAGCGGCGGACACGCCGAGGACTAGAGAGGTGGCGAGGAGGAGAGAGTACTGCATTTTGAAAGATGTGGCTGGTGGTGCTGAATGAAATAACTAGCAGAGAGAGAGAGTGTGTGTGTGTGGGGGGTGTTGGTGAGGTGAGTAAGGAATATCAGCCAGCTGTCAGGAAGCGAAACGTTGGGTAAGAGATCGAGTAAAGAATGTTGAAGATGGTCTGAATGGGGGATGACTAAGGGCGTAATAATGGAATCCAAATATGAACCAAAGTGGTGGGATTCATGATTATATATAATAATTATCTTCAGCGAGTACTATGTATCGAATAGGTAGGGGATGACAGGCAGCCAGGGTAGCAATTCTTCAAAAGCAGGGCAGCACTGTCAAGAACAAGATTCGAACATGCGATGCGGAGTTTTGGTGTTCTGATACCCACTCCGCTCCCGAATGACACTTCAAGGCAGCAAGGATGAAAATGCATGCATGGGACGACATGTTATTATTACGGACAGTAGCAGAGATCCACCACCATCAATCGTTGGCGGAATAATAATATCTCCAGGTGATTTTTTTTCGAGAACACTGTGACAGCATGCTACGTAATCGGGTGATGGATGAATGAAGGTTCCAAGCTCCGAAGGGTGTCTCGTCCATTTCTCTTCCTTCTGACATCTGCAGGTGACGAGGACGAGGACGACGACGACGCCGAGGTGCATTTGGCGTTTGGGTCCTCCAATATATTTGAGCACCTCGTTCCGTTACGGATTCACTATGTTGGTGATATTGCAGGGTCGCATCAACCCACACTAGCCTCTTCGAATGCCGAGATCCACCGCGACGGCAGCCCCTTAATATGCGGCTGGCCCACTGATCGACATTACCAAGCATCAATTTTATCAATTTTGCTAACCTCCAGGGCTAGGCTGCCTAGCTGCCTAGGCATGGTAGGGACTGCCGCCTGGGGTGCCATGCGTTGCAGATCGCATCCTGATAGAATTATTCCGCCAACCGGCGTCGCTCGTTGACAGACTGCCTACCTAGAAGGGAAGCGTTGCGCTTCGGAATATCTCATTACCCTTTGCCAGTCTACTTCACTTCGTATCATGAAGGTTCGTCAATCATGACCTCCAACCTCGGTTCAGTCAGACCCGACATCACTCTGTGTAACTCGAGAGGTAGACACACACGATTCTCCATCCCCCCTCGACGTCGACCAGCATGCCAGTACGTTGACGCTCTCGAGCCGACAGATTCTCGAGTCGAGACGTCGTCCACTCCGAAATTGCTTTGCCTCTGTTAACAGCCCACGGAATCATTCGGCGGTTGGTATCTGGGATCTCGAAAGGCCGGGGCTGGTGATTTGATCTATCTAGTCTGTTTGAGTGAAGGGAGTTCCATGTTCGACGTGATGGATGGTTTGGGATCGGTATCAACACCAATGATGGTAACGGTATTGTAACGGATTGACCCGGCGTGATAGGGTCACGGCGTGACCTGTGAAAGACAGAGGATGGCCATGGTTGACTAATCGTTAAGAGGCGCAAAGGCCTTCAAGATTCTTGTTTCGCCAGGACCGAATTAGTATCACATGTCAGCCATGGCGCTGTAACCTACCAGTTTGTTCAATGTATCGAAGGTCTAGAAGAATCTCCGGCTGTTCCAACATCTTTGGCTGAATGCGACAGAACGTTGTTGTCTGTATTCACTCCTTCTTGGGCGAATTATTCTATCCCTGGAAATTTTTCCCGCGATCTTGCCGGGGCGTTAAGGGGTCGTTCGCATGGCTAAAGGAATGCTCTGCTCGTCACCTGACCAAACGATGTATGCCGAGGGAACCTCTCCGCTGGTCAAGATCTCACATGTATCGTCGAAGGGTGTTTTCTTGCTGGTCTCAAGTGGTGACGCCGCGCCATCTGCTTGCCGTCTGGTCCGGCTTGCTTCGAATCGAGCACAGCTGTGTCATTGAGATGAGGAGGTCTCCAGGGGTGAACTGACTGATAAGGGGATAAGTTCCCATAATACTCAGGACATAGGTACCTATCCTAGGATGGGCGTGCAGCTCAACTGGCTCCATGCCATCTCTGTCATGTAGTAACGTATCCACAAGGCTCTGTGGTATCTGGTCTGATGGGGCTCTTCGACTCGGCTTTGCTCGTGGGTTGTTCGCGAAGATGTTGAGGCTTTGCCAGACGTACACTCTGCCCTGATAGTGAGTAGGATACATTTCTTTAAAGACCAGACAGTAGTTATGAATAAGACGCCTAATGGCAATGGCCCTATTAGTGAAAAACATTGTAAGGAATTTCCCTCCTATAAAACAAGGCTTCCAGAGGGGTCAAACATCACCTGCAACGAGATCCTATTCTTGCGGGGTTCTGATCATTGCTGATGTGCCGAGGGAGAACGTGTATTGTTGCACAAGGGACGGGAGAGCCAGTTGACTTCATGCGGATGGGTTGTGATCATTCTGGTGAAGTGAACGGCAATGCCGAGTTGGCCAGGTCATGATTTTCGTGCTTTGCCAGGTTCACTGGTTGTTGTTGGTCTGTCAGGTTTACCATACCGTTGTGGATCTCCAGCGCCTAGATGTTTTCTACGACAAGAGGTCTTGTTCTTCTGGGACATACTACCTTTGTGTGACGAACAAGTGTCAATTCCCGGAGAAACTGGCTCGTTTGGATCAATGTAAGCATTTTGGATCCGAGGAGAAGACTTTGAGCCTCAATACCCCTCCACGTGACATGTCCAGGCATCAGGGGCTTGAATGGCGATATCACATCAAGAAGCCAAGGAGGTATTCAACTTATCAGGCGATACGCGCCGCTTATGCCTTCTAACCGATTCAGTAGTTGGAGTTTGACTGAAATACGATGGCGCTTGTCTCTCTAGTATCTGGTTAGAGGCGATCTGGCTCACGCTACAATAGCAGCATAGTCTTGATTTGTCTTAGTCTCCACGTCTAGACCCCATATTCTGTTCTAGCATTGCGGGAGAGATAACTCCAGGTAGCCCACAGATGCTACCGCCGAGGCTTCAAGTCATGGTCACGGGTCGACTACCAGAGGCTGAACATCAGTTAAGGCAAATTAATCCAGGCGATGATCGCCGGAAATGCCCAAGATAAGTTCCCCAGCTGAGCAAGTCAACCGCTCCCGGTATCTTGGGTCGACGCTAACAGTCAGACGGCTTACAACACTATCTGGATTCAATAGTGAAGCGTGAACATCGGGATGCTGTTGTTGTCCCAGTGGATCTAGATCGCTTGACCTTCAACCCACTTGGTTCCTGGAGAAATATTAAAGTATCCGGGGTCCCCAGATTCTGCAACGGCATCCCCAGATATCTCTCTCGCATTCAAAGGAGAGAACAATACGGGGGCCCCAGGTCAACACACTCACTCCCCTGTCTCCGTGCAATCCACTCTTCCACTACCCACTTCAGCCTTCTCGACTTACTTGAACTTTCTCTTCTATCATCATGGCGCAGGAAAAGGTCTCACCAGGGGCGGCAGCCACCGGTCTAGACTTCGACGACGCCGACATGAACAAGCCCCATGCCAATGTCATCGAACACGCCCGCGCCGCGACCAACAAGGAGCAGAAGATGACCTTGATGCAGGGAATCAAGCTCTACCCCAAGGCCGTCGGCTGGAGTGTCTTCATCTCCTCGTGTATCATCATGGAGGGATTCGATATCAGTCTGGTCAACAACTTCTGTGCGTCGTCTTCCCCCCTTTTCTCCTGCTGCTGCAGACGCCGCACCGAGGGGTCCGTACTTGACTAACGGATTTCATCATGACAAGACGCGTTTGCGCCATGGAACAAGAAGTTTGGCGAGCTCACCGCCGACGGCTCGTACCAAGTATCCGCGGCCTGGCAGGCGGGATTAAGTAACGTACGTACCACCTTCCCCCCGCCCCGACACGACAGCAACGAAACGAACCGACCACAATAAACTGACCGAGACCTTTCTTTCCCGTTCCGTCTAGGGTGCCAACGTCGGCTCGATCATCGGGCTGTTCCTGAACGGCTTCCTCTCGGAGCGCTTCGGCTACCGGTACACGATCATGGGCTGCCTGGTGTGGCTGGCGGCCTTCATCACGCTCTTCTTCACGGCGCAGAACGTGCAGACGCTGCTGGCGGCCGAGGTCCTCTGCGGCCTGCCCTGGGGCATCTTCCAGACCATCTGCGTGACGTACGCATCCGAGGTGTGCCCGGTGGCGCTGCGGGGCTACCTGACGACCTACGTCAACTTCTGCTGGGGCGTGGGCCAGGAGCTGGGCATCGGCGTGCTGCGGTCCCTGATCGCCCGCGACGACCAGTGGGCCTACCGCATCCCCTACGGCCTGCAGTGGATCTGGCCCCTCCCGTTGTTCGTCGGCCTCGCGCTGGCGCCCGAGTCCCCCTGGTGGCTCGTGCGCAAGGGCCGCGTCGACGAGGCCAAGAGGTCCCTGCTGCGGCTCACGAGCCAGGACCGCGAGACCGACTTCGACGCCGACGAGACCATCGCCATGATGGTCCACACCACCGCCCTCGAGGAGAAGATCACGGCGGGTAGCTCGTACTGGGACTGCTTCCGGGGCGTCGACCGGCGCCGGACCGAGATCGTGTGCATGGTCTGGGCTATGCAGAACCTGAGCGGCAACAGCTTCTCCAACTACTCCACCTACTTCCTCGAGCAGGCCGGCATGTCGGCCGAGCACGCTTATTCCTTCGCCCTCGGCCAGTACGCCATCAACATGGTCGGCGTCTTCGGCGCTTGGGGCCTGATGAGCATCGGCATCGGCAGGCGATCTCTCTACTTGTACGGCCTGTGTGGGCTGTGTACGATCCTGTTCGTGCTCGGCTTCCTCGGGCTGGTACCGGAAGCCGACAGGTCCCAGGGCGCACTGGCGACGGGGGGCATGATGATTGTCTGGGCCATGGTCTTCCAGCTTACCGTCGGCTCCGTGTGCTACTCGCTCGTCAGTGAGTTGCCGTCTCGACGATTGCAGATCAAGACGGTTGTCCTGGGTCGTATTCTATAGTAAGTTCATTTTCTCCGAAATCTTAATCTCCGGGGGATATGGGGATAGATAGGGGCTAATAGGACCTCTAGCAACGTCGTGGGCATCATCAACGCCATTCTGGCTCCGTACATGCTGAATCCAACGGCATGGAACTGGAGTAATTACACCGGATTCTTCTGGGTATGTCTATAGAACACGAACCCAAATCATTTGCCATGCGATAGATAAATACTGACACCTACGATAACTCAGGCTGGAATCTGCTTCTGCTGCATTGTCTACACCTACTTTAGGCTTCCGGAGCCCAACGGCCGAACCTTTGCAGAGCTGAGCGTGCTTTTCGAGCAGCGCGTCAGCGCCAGGAAGTTCGCCACGACCGAAGTTGATGTCTTCCACGAGTCTGTTGATGACAAAGTTCTCAACCAGTTCGAACATGTCGAAAAGGTCGCCTCTTAGACGCCTATTTTCATTGGCAGTTCATCAGGTGGTCTACTGGAAGTATCTTTAAAGAGCCTAATGCCGTTCGTTTTCATGTAGGATTGCTATTAGGAATATGCCGGAGTTTATATGAGGGCTGGTTTCTAAGGAGGGTTTATATGGCTTATATGGGTGCGCAAGGAAGGGAAGACGGCTAGCGATTATTTTTTTCACATACAGCATTTTGTACGACCTCAATGCAATGACGACGTACTCAGGTATATTCTGTCCCTGATCGTGTACATGATTCACCTGTCATATATTGCTCTTATTGGCAATGTGCTTGAAGAAAATCCACGAGCTATGATTTCGTTGCCATAGCTAACTAACGCAGCAATAGTAACCCGCTTCCCATTCCCAGGAAATCATCATAGTCGGCTCCAAGTCCAAGGCATCTTGCCCCTTCCCGGCGTATGTCTCCCCGCCCAGCCGGTCATATCCGCCAGCTCCCGCAGCGGGAACGGGTGAGGATCGACGTGGTCCTCCGGCACCTTACCGAACTTCCAAGCCCACAGGTCCAGCCACTCCCGGCCCAGCTTGCCCTCCAGCATGTCGGCCACGTACTTCCCGATCACCGGCATGAACTTGAAACCGTGGTTGGACCCGATGGTGGCGATGAACAGGTTCTTCGTCTCCGGGTAGGGGCATATCCTGAAGTTCAAGTCGCCGGCCACCGCGTCCCTGTATTGGCATCGTGTTCGGTTTAGTCACCAGGGGTTTTTCGGGAAAAAAAAATGTTCACGATAGAGATATAGATAGTCAGGTAGAAGAACTTGCTTACCAGCACATCTTCGTATGGACAAACGGCCGATCCGCCAACTCCGGTAGCATCTCCCTGACGAAAGTCCGGATCTCCGCCTCAATCTCCTTCGGGCAGCCGTCGTAGGGGTAGTCGCCCAGGGAATGCGTGATAGACGCCCCCGGCACGAACTTGTTCTTGAAGTTGGTGGTGGGCCGGCAACTGCACAATTTGATCAGGCCGCTCTCGTCCGGCGGGAAGATGATAGCCTGCTCGAAGTCGTCGATGATGGGGATGTTCCGATACTTCTCGACCTCGTGCGGCTCCAGCTTGATGACGGCGATGGTCGAGTTCTGCGCTACGACCTCCTGCTTCGCTTCTACCAGCGTAGCGGTGTTGGCGCCGCTGGCTAGAATGACCACGTCGGCCCTGTGCACGGTGCCGTCGGCGGTGAGTACACCTGTGCAGGTGCCGTCGGCCTCGTAGAGTAGTTTCTTGGCGTAGCCGGCGTCGCCGAAGGTGTACTTCACGCCCTTGCTCTTGGCGGCGTTGGCCATTCGGAGGAGCGCCTGCCCGGACGGGGCCTAGATTGGGGGCCGGTCAGCATAGGTTACTTTAGATTCAGAATTTGGTGAATTCACCCATCCCGCGGCCGGGCTGTATAGATTCGTCCAGCCCGGGAAGTCTCCGGTAAACGCAGGCCACTTCTGCTTGATCTCATCCGCGGTGAGATACTTGACCCCCTTGCGCCCGATCTTCTCGGATAGCAATCGAGATTTTTCCAGCCACCCTCTGGTCATTTCGTGGGCGGCCATGATCCAGCCCGACTCGCGGTAGAGGCCGGCAAAAAGGGACTTGGGGTCCTTCCATTCCGTCATGGCCTCCTGGCCCAGCTTTGCGTATAAGGGGTTCGGATAGTCCGTCCGGATCACCTTGTTCAGATCACATGCCGCCGAGTCTTTGGACGGCGCATCGAAGCGGTCCAGGACAGTCACTGACGTGTATCCGCGCGACGCGAGGTGGTAGGCCGTCGACGTGCCGAAAGCACCGCCTCCGACGATGATGACTGACGAGCTCTTGTTCGTAGGCATAGTTCTTGAATAAATCACCAATGAGGCGTTACTGATGATAGGATATGCAGTGTGCCAAGTTCGCTGCGAACTATAATATCTTTTATAGAACGATTGCGAGGTCCGAATCTCGCAGTCTGATCGCCGGCGGTCGTGCAGATTGGTCCATAACAAGCATGAATGGCCTGACCAGACGTATTTCCTGCAGGACAGGACAGCCATGCCGGGTTAAGCGGTTCAGGAGGCGGGGTTCATCCATCCCGAGTGATTTCATAAACCGGACTGCAGCGGACAGTGTCGGACCAGGGCCTTAGCGGCCGGCAGTACTTATCTAATTCTCAAGCTGGAGATTGCGTACCTTGCTATGAACGCTGTAGACACTATCGGCGCGGATTTCGAGATCTGATTCGTCAACTTGATCATCATTGGCCCTAATAGAGGGCGGAGGAGGCCAATTGCGCCGCGATAAGACCAGCTCGAACACCCGGGTTTTCGCACTCCTCCCGACAGACAGCCTCTCTCCACCGAAAAAAATCTGGGGATAAGTATCGGCCGCAGCCGAGATAGTGTGCCTGCCAGCCTGCCGTCTTATCATCCCACCTAGTCTAGGTTATTATTGGTTGCTTGTCATCGTTTCGCACTTATATCATGTCCTCCACCGTTATGACTTGGCGGGTGCCGGTACATCCAGGAATCTGGGGATGAAATGAGTATGAAAGATGGAGTAGTCATATGGATGGGTTTAATAATAAGGAAGGCTCATGGCACGAGGGTCTGTAAGGCACCCAGTCAGATTATTAGAACCATCAGCAGGATGCTATCCGAGCGGCCAAGCATTTGAACACCAACCCCTGAGGCCTTGGGTGCAATAGTTGGGTTCCTGATGCCTCCCTCGCCTACTTATCGGCAGAGTCGCGTAGCTTCCACCATCCATGCATTGGCTGCTTGGTAGTTACTCCTGGGTCTCTTCCTCTCCAGTCCTACCCTGATAACCTGGAGGCCAACTGGATATTCCTTGATAAATAGACTGATGATCAGCACTTCTTCGATATGGCCATTCCTTTAACCTCGCACCCGTCTCAAATACCAAAATTGAACATCCTATCGGGATTCTTTCTCTCTCTCTCTCTCTCTCTCTCTCTCTCTCTCTCTCTCTCTCTCTCTCTCTCTCTCTCTCTCTCTCTCTCTCTCTCTCTCTTATAGTAGGTCCAAGGAACACCCCCAACCATCGCCATGGGCGACAATAAGACAGTCGTGGACACTGACACTAAGTCGGTGTCCAACGGCCACACCACTACGATCTACGTCCGCGAGAGACCGCCTCTGCTGCGGGACCTGTCGGAGGAAGAATATAGAGCCCTCGAGAAGAAGCTGGTCCGCAAGATGGACATCCGTCTGATGCCTACGGTGATCCTGATCTACATCATGAATTACCTGGACCGCAACGCCATCGGGTCTGCCCGTCTGGGTGGTCTGGAGGAAGACTTGGGTTTGAAGGGTTATGAATTTCAGGTACGTTCTTGTCTACGTATAGACGTGTCGGGATTGGTGGCAGGCTGTGGTGTTGTTATTGTTGTTATTGCTCACATTGGAAGAGAAAAGACGTGCGTAGCTGTCTTGCAGATCGGGTACCTCCTGATGCAAGTCCCTTCGAACCTGTTCCTCAACAAGATCGGCAAGCCATCCATGTACCTCACCAGTTGCATGGCCGTATGGGTAAGAGATGACACTTTCCTATCCTAAGCGTGATGATCACTCGAGCAAGACTAAATGCGGATTTCACAGGGCGTCATCTGCGCTTGCTCCGGGGCTACACATAATTTCGGTGGTCTGGTAGCCTGTCGCTTCTTCCTAGGCTTCGTAAGTTCCCTCTCCCTCTCTCCCAACCAACCACACACTCGTTGAACCCCAAAAGCCTCTTATTAAACCGACGAACGAACACAGGTCGAAGCCGCCTACTACCCAGGCGTCCTAGCAACCCTGAGCGCGTGGTACGTCCGCAAGGAGATGTCGCTGCGCACGGGGATATTCTACTGCGGGTCGATGCTCTCGGGGGCCTTCTCGGGCCTGATTGCGGCGGGCATCGTGGACGGGATGGACGGGAGCCGGGGACTGCGGGCGTGGCGGTGGCTCTTCATCGTCGAGGGCGCCGCCACCGTGCTCATCGCCCTGGGCGCCTACTTCGTCCTGCCCGACTTCCCCGCCAACACGCCCTGGCTGACCGAGCAGGAGCGCCAGCTGGCCGTGTACCGGCTCGAGGCCGACGCGGCCGGCGAGCGCGACTGGGAGTCCTCGGACCGCGAGCCCCTCGTCGCCGGCTTCCGCATGATCATGGTCGACCCCAAGAACTGGGTCCTCGCCGCCGTCGTCTACGGCGCCGCCAGCTCCATCTCCATCAACAGCTTCTTCCCCACCGTCGTCGAGAGCTTCGGGCGCGACAAGGTCACGACCCTGCTGCTCACCTCGCCCCCTTACCTGTTCGCCTGTATCGTGTGCGGGCTGGTGTCCTGGCACGCGGACCGCACGAATGAGCGGTATTGGCACACCGTCGGCCCCCTGTGCATGGCGATGGTCGGGCTGATCATCGCCTGTGCGGCCGAGGGCATCGGGCCCCGGTACTTCGGCGCCATGATCATGATCCCCGGGATCTATACCGGATTTAACATGTCCATGGTCTGGACCGCCAACACCAACCATAGGCCGCCGGCCAAGCGGGCGGCGGCGGTCGCCTTCAACAACGCGCTTTCCGGTGTCTCGGGCGTCTACAGCTCGTACTTGTATCCTAACGATGCCGGCCCGCGGTTCGTTTTGGCCTTTAGCGTTAACGCGGGTATGGCCCTATTGGCTATCATTTCGAGCACGGTTCTGCGATTCGTGCTCAAGCGGGAGAACCGGAAGCTCGAGATGAAGGAGAGAGAGGAGGAGCGAGCTGGACAAGTGAATGTTGTTGGTACTGGGTTCCGATACCTCACATGAAGATCACCGAAATACCTAGGACTGCACCAAGTCATCAGTAGTAGCCCGAAGTAAAGTCTCGAATCCGCAATGGTGACTTGGCCAGCTTGGGGTGGGCCTCTGTGATGAAACCATCGCCTGCTTCAGATTGCGATTCGAAGGTCTCTTCGTGCTTCCCATCGCTTCTCTCCGTGCCAAATGACGTCTACCAAGCGATGGCTATTCAACATGTTAGTGAAATGTCGTCCCCATCCCTAGTGGGAATGTGCTGGACAGCTTAGGTCTGGAAAAGGGTTTGGGCTGTGGCTGGACTGTCATGCTTGAATTTATGGTATAATGAAGAAGAAGGCGAGAATTGAAAGATGTCGAAAATCGAAGGGAGCTTGCTGGGAGGAGACGTTCCTATTAGCAATCCATTGTTAGAGGTTTAAAGGTGCTATAAGAGGCAGCCGTGGATGGCTTTAAACACCGCCAAAAAAGCATAACAAGGCCAAAAAGCTTCTAAGGATCTACTGGCTCATAATATAGCCCGCCCCATCCCCATCAATCTACCTTTCCCTTCCCTCTTTCCGCTTCCTCTCTCACCGTTCCTCTCTCACTTTTCGATCCCTCCTCTTCCCCCGGACTCCAGACCGAGCCCGTGCCAACCCGGTCTGTTGTATCTCCATCCTCTTCCGAGCTCCCCAAGCTACTACTACTGTCCCGGACCCTATAACTAAAATCCACAACTCCGACAAGCTGACTGACACACTTGACCAGTCCCTCCAGGTCATCGCAGACCAGCGAGCTGCATACCTGCAACACCGCGAACTCGGCATACCCCGTCTGGGCCATGTTCCGAGCGTCGAGGAGACCCCTGAACTTCTTCCCATTCGTGCTCTCTCCACCCCTCTTGGAATCGATGTCCTCTAATTGCCTCGTCAGTTCATATGGTTTGGGAAGATCTAGGTGGGGCGGAAGCGAGTGTCCGGACTGTAGGGCGTTGGAGAGGAGAGTAAGAATGCAGATGATGCTGTGTTGCGTGGGCGAGATATCGGCTAGGATCACGGCTAGAGCATCAACCCATTCGCGACTAGTATTGCTGTTCTTGGGGCCGTTGGAGACTGTCATCGCCGGCCCGCCCGGTCCCGCGATGGTGTAGGCGATGAGGGTGAGATATGCGTTTATGCGCATGGAGCGACGTATGATGTCCTCGTAGATTTCCCTAGGGAACCGGCCACCGATAGTGGGTTCCCAACGCTGAAAGTCGGCGTGCAGTTTCAGAGAGGGGAGGAGGAGCGTCAATTTGCCGAAGAGGCGGTACCGGTGCTTGGCTAAATGGTGGGCTGGTGTGCCCTTGATCGTCGGATCGCCGCCAGTACCGCGGAGTCTGCTCTTAAGAATCTCGTTGATGACGCTGAAGTAATTTGCTAGGAGGCACATCGTCGCGGATAGATCCCGCCGGAGCCAGGTGCGTTCTGTCACCGGCCAGGGGAAAATGGTCCAGATGAAGGCCACCAGACAACCTCCAGCTACACAGGCAAGTCGATACGGCGCCAAGAGGTAGATCCTACGTGATAGATATTAGTGGCAGATTGATGATAAGGTGCTCGAGAGGTGGCTTACGGGTAAACGGGCTGCAAAGTCGCTTCGGCCCTCTGCACACCTATCTGTCTCACCTGCAACTCGTAGCCGATGATCATGACGTGGGTAACCATCGTGATCAAAATGGCCGGGATGAACTGAGGATATTTGAGCAAGAAGTAGTGGTCGAATACAAGGAACAGAAACAGGAACACGATGACTCCTGGGGTTTTCTCGTCGACAATGTACCAGCTTATCAGGGAAAACACCATCGCGAGGACAGTTCCCAATACCCGGCACACGAAACCGAATACTGACTGTCCAGATGCTGCAGCAATTATTATTAGACCCGGGTCGTCATTTGTATCATGGAGGTGAAATGCTTACTCTGTGTCATTCCTATGGAAATGATGATCATGGCCCATACCAATCTCTGCTCCTGAAAGAAGATATGCGTGTTTTCGAGGAATGCCACGATCCCGATGGTGAGCGTAGCACAGGCAACTCTGAATCCGAATAGCGACTGCTCAGAGGAGATGAATTTGGACATGATGCGCACACCATTACCCAGCCGTTGCCATATATTGGTCGCAGGGAGATGTTCGGGGTCTTTCTTCTGGGCGAAGCTGTCACCCATATAGACGATAGTCAAGCCAGAGTCGAATAGATCCAAGTTATTATCTTCCGACTTGTCATCTTCGGCGAAGACGCTGAGCATCCATTTCCTCAATATTCTCGGTTTGGGAAGAATCAACCTTCTCTTGGACATGGTACCATCGGCTACTTTCTTGTCGGCAAAGTGAACAAAATCGAGTACAGCTGCTCCAGCCGATTGCATCTAGATATCAAGATGAGAACCACGCTCGAGTACTTTTTGGGTAGAGGGACATACTCACCAATGTTTCAATATACAATAGAATGTAAAGCTGCACCTGGTCGCGACGATGCTTTTCGTTCTGGTGTGGAAAGGGCACAGAATTTACTTCGTCTATAGAAGCATCGTCGGTCAAGAGACCTCTCTCTTTGGCCCAAGTACGCAAAATCTCGTTCCGAACCCTGCAGAATGCCTTGATCTGAAGAGCAAGGAAGTCGGCGAAGTGAGGATCTCCAGGTTTGATTATGCCCCCCTTTGATTCCACGTCGACGTCGTTCTCTGCGGTAGACGTAGTGCTCGCTTTACCCTTTCTCATCGACTTTGGTTTTGGCAAGATATCTAAGAGCATCCCCGCATGTTCTAGCCCTTGGTCAATGGCTTCAGAGAGTTTTTCAAACGGCTCGTGGAGTTGTTTCATAACCTCATTCCATACTCGCTTCTCTTCGTTCTTCTCGGCCACCACAGCTTCAGGAGTCTCTTCCGTCGTAATCCAGCCACGTTTTTCGGCAATTCTCTGAAAGATATCGATCACGGTGCTTATGCCAACAACTGGAATGATGATAGCCCGGAGGCAGTCAAGCAGGTGACTAAGATCGCTGGAGGTCAAATAGTCCCAAGCAAGGTCCCTCTTGGCAAAAGGGAGATCAGCATATATTTTGCCTATCAACTGGCGAACCTTGAACATTGTTTCTCGTACGGCTTGAGCCTCAGCAGTGGTATTGTGCTGGGAAGGGCTTTCTGCTTTGTGCTTCTCTTTCTTCTTCCCAGTAGAGCCATTTTTTACCCCAACTCCAGCGCCGATATCAGCAGGAACGGCGAACATGTCTTCTCTTTCCAGGCTTTGCAGATATATCTTTTCTTGTTTCACGGCGCCTCGAAGAAGCATTATCGCCCCTTTCATTTGACCAAAGGTGACTTTTCGACTTGGGACGGGGAGGATCAATAAGGAACAGAGGGTCGCAATCGCGAAAGCGCTTAGCATCGCGGTTAGGAGCTGTTGTACAAATGTTTTAATCGCGGTATTCGATGTCATCAACAGACTATATGTACAGGCGATGTTGGTGAAAATGGAATAAATGATGACGGGAACATTGAGACTCGGATGCATCGCTCGCAACGTGTTGGCGAACCAGATATTCGCGAAGAGCCAGAGAGCAGAAACGGCTGCTTGACTCGAGTTATAAGGGGGCACTTGGCTACCGGGAACTTGCGGCGAGGATTGGGTATGAAGTCGTGCTTGTAACGCCGACCACAGTACGAGCAATGACACAGCGCTACCCAGCCCCGCGAAGAGCAGGTTGAGTATGAGTGTTTGCACGTACTTGCCGCGAGGCAGAACCGAAGTCGATATAACGCATATGATACCGACGAGGTAACCGAGGGTGGTAAAGTAGTCGGCAACAACGTGGGATTGGCAGATAGCTACGGCAATGGTTGGGGCAATTCCGCCTCTGATACAGCACTGTTAGCAAGCGATGCTGGGAGACGATCGAGTTTGGAGAGATTACTTTAGCATGAGCATAAGAGTTGGCGCATCGAGTCCAAGTCTGGCTATTATACTGGGTTTTGGTCCTGGAGCAGAGGTGCCTTGGTGACCGTGGTCGCCATTCTCTGCTCCCTTCCCACTGCCACTGCCATTGCCACTACCACTAGGTTTGCCATTGCCGGTATTATCTGAGCCCTGCTGCTCATGCATCGTCGAGGGCTTATTTGGGGAACTGCTGACACGATCAGACAGGGAGCTGGCCATCATTGAATCCGGAAATATGGTGTAGGGCTCTCGTGGCGTTGGTCGGAAGAGGGGCAAGGTTGTCGCGAATCGCCAGCTCGGAATTGCACGTTAGCTCAACGATCGATGGAGACGCTATCGACACTTCAACCTACGCGTCCCGCAATCGATGAAAGATGAACAAGACGAGGAAAACTCATCGCCTCGTGACACCATCCACAAGTACTACCTACCATCTCGACGTGGAACGAATGCGAGTGAGTTTTCATCTGTGGGCTCTTTGGATGGTGGATGGTGGATGGTGGATGGTGAGGGAGCTGCTAATAATAGGTACCTAGATACCTACTAGCCTAGGTAAGCAGCCAGCAGCGGAACGTTCCGCTGGGAATCACGTGCTTCACGTTATTCGTGCTAAAGGCCCGGGTCGAGTCTGCTGAAACAAAATTTCAACGAGCACGAGGGTGCAACCACAAAAGTCATCCATTGAGATATGCATACCATAAAATAAATGTCTAGATGTGCGAGCTTTGCAGTGTATTTGCGTCTCTGAGGAAAATGTCGTTACAGGCCCGGCCTTTGTTTGATAACCTCAGATACAACTTGTGACCTCGAGGGCGATAGCAAAATGCTGGGTCCTGGCACTTGTCGACAGACAGCCAAACATTCATGCTTGAGATCAAGTCCAAGTCCAATTGTATGTATTCCAATGCCATAAAAGTAGGTATAAGGTATAAGATATGAGGGGTGGTTTCGTTGATCGTAAGGACAAACTCGTGCGCATTTCCAAGGTTCTCTTCATTGGCTACCTCGGGCGCCAGCTCTCTCATAACACGTAACCCGCAGAGATTTGAGCAAGTTTGGAGAATCGCTAGATTCGATCGTTTGGGCGGTGTGCGTGGGAGGTCGAATATCGCAATGATTCGTTTCGTTCGTCGCGTTCGGGCAATTCGGAATCGGGTACATATCCGAGCATTAGGTTCACGTTAAGCATCCACAGTAGCGCAGAAAATAGCAGTTGGAAATGTCGGAATGAAAAATTCAAACGAGGTGTCGCAACGACCGCAATTGGGTGATCTTGCCAATTGAGCAGGTCTCGATTCTTTCATTGAGGTTTCAACCGATGTTCGGCCCATTCAAGTGGTTGAATAGATTCCGACGAGCCCTACCTCGGTAGGTCTAACGAGATGCTGGGCCTGGAGGCGTAGATTTAATAATCAGCCACTCTCGTAGGTCAAAGTATCATGGAGGTCCGGCACCCTATCGTCTCACTGATAATCCATCCCGCTGTTTCTCAGGTCGTCGCATGCCTGGCTCCATTGATTGGAATTTCAAGGGAGGCCTTGAAGTCTTCAAGGTTCGAGGTTCGAGGTCCACACGGGCTAACAGATTCCTAATCTCATCAGTAATCTGACACTTGATTTCGATGCTTAGCGTATTGCGGGGCCCCGCGATCTTCTGAACACAGTGGTCAGAATCTGGTCGGTGCCCCAGATGATGGAGACGGCTGGGAGTGCTGCTTTTTGAATCTTTCATGGATTAGTGCACTGCTAATCTCGCTAAGACATGTCGGCGGTAAAGAATCAACTCCACCACCCGAGAGGGCTGGGAGGGCCACGGGTGCTCGAGCCCCTAAGATGCCCCTACGTTCAGTGGAGTGTAGAGAAGAGGGGGCCGCTAGGAAGGATCTTCGGCAGCCCCAGCAGACGTGGAGAGACAAGACTAAAAAGAGAGACAGCCCTGAGTATGGGGAAACCCCGCTTGTCTCGTCATTTTAGTCCTCACGTCGTTCGATGAAGCGGGACATCATATGTTGTTATTGTCGTTGTGTGTATTGGAAGTTCAAAGTGTTACATGTCGACGTGAACAATGGCGATGGGAATCATCCTTATATACCCGTCACCCATCCATGGATCGATGATATGTAATGGAGGGAGCAGGCCGCAGGATGTCGGTCTCACGGTGGTCACCAGGAGAGGAAGCTGGGTCGTACGCCTCGTTCCCAACCTTGAATGCTAAGCAGTCTAGCAGCTTTATTAGGAAGAGGCGCATCCAGGGTTGCGCATATTTCTTACGTTGCTCAAACAACTCGTGAGGAGAACGAGCCAATCACGGACTCACAGAATTTGATAGGTGAGATTACCCGTGCAACCTGAAGGAGCACCATCGGCACCCGCAAGGTTACTTGGTAGGTACCTGCTTGGGTACATGGAGGTAAGCGGCAGCAAGATAGCAGCGAGGGTGTATATTACTGGTCCAATTCGGCTTCAAGCATCGTCGACAGCTGGCGCAATGGTGGCTGATCCGGTGAGGCATGTACTTGTTCCCTTCCAGGTTGAAGTATGTGCTGCAAGTATCTCATGTACCTTGTCACCCTCCGGCTCTTCCCCCCAGCTGGCAACTTCGAAGCTGCTCCTGCCAATGACCTTCCATTGGATGTATTCCCTCACGTTCCTCCCAACAATTCCCTCTCGAGCTCCCGCCTCCTCTTTTCTACCTGCTTCCTGCTTCCTGCTTTTACCTCGATTTTTTACTTCACCTCACGCCTCACCCATCTCCTCTCCCATCCCCAGTAACGTCGTCATCGTCAATTCGGCACGCCCTGCTCCCGTTGGCATCTCAATTCATCCTCACCAATCCAATACCATCGTCATGTCTCCCGCCATGAACCTCACCGCCGCCCTCGCTCGCCGGGGTGCCGCTCGTGCCGTACAGTCTGGCCGTGCCATGTCTACCATGAACTGTAAGTCTTTCTCTCCTTCATCGTCAATTGTTTCCATCGACGCGCCGTCTGACATATCTGCCTACGCTCCATTCAGCTTCTGCTCGTCTCCAGAGCTCAATCATCCGCCAGTCTCCCACCGCTCGCGCCATCAACAACGGATTGATCCTCAGCAGCGTCCGTACCAGCTTGGGCGCTAAAGCTGGCAATGGTGTCACTCCCACCATCATCCAATCCCGAGGTGTCGTCGCTGAGACCGCTGCCGCCGCTCTCGTCGCCGCTGGCAAGATGCAGGGTGCTGGCCTTGCCACCGTCGGTCTCGCCGGTGCTGGTGTTGGTATCGGTACGGTGTTCGGTTCCCTCATCCAGGGTGTCGCGCGTAACCCCAGCATGCGAGGTATGTACCTTCCCTCTCATCCATTACCTACGCGTTGTTTCCCATGTTCCATAACCAATTGATCATTGATGCTGACATGATGTCTCCCACCTCTCAGGTCAACTCTTCTCCTATGCCATTCTGGGTTTCGCCTTTGCCGAAGCTACCGGTCTGTTCGCCCTGATGGTTGCCTTCATGCTTCTGTTCGCCTACTAGACTGCCGTCTAAGGAATGCTCAATGCCGTCGTCCCTCGCGGTAACCTGCCACTAGCATAGGCACTTGTACAAATTGTGGATGATAGAATCGATTTCACTAGATTTCTCGAGGTCCTCGCGTCGTTCATGCGTTCATACATTAGATGAGCAAGGCTGGGGAAAATAGCATCTTCATTGCGACAAGCCTTTTCTTTTGTTTCGAAAATTGATCCGTGTTGTCCTCTCAGGTGGCGATGATGATGAAGTTTACATCTTCCATCATATATGTATGTGATGATCTGCGCAAAGCCTCGTTTCTGCGAGCGCGAAAAAGTGAAACCGGCCGCAATGATCCAGCCAGCGTCTTGCTTTTTCTCCAGCTCCCGTCCCGAGCAATTCACTTCATACGTGCGTCAACGATCTATTTTCGTAGTCTCCAAAAGTGTAAAACTACGTCAAGGAGCTAGCAGCTCGAGCTCAAGTGCGCAGTGTGCATCAGGATAAAATTTGCATATTTCTCAAGTGACATTTTCCTGCTGCATCCCCATGTTTACCCGAATCCCCTCGGCAATACATCGAATACCCTACCCAAGTCCCTTTTCTCTCTCACAGTGAAGGATGGAAAGTCAATTCTCTAATACTTTCGAGCGAACCTCCAAGATTGTGTTCGCTTCGATGAGAAGGCACCCGAAAGACCGTGCTCACCTACCTAGTCTATCAACCTGGGTACTTTCGAGGTACATACACGTATGGATACATATGTGCCTGTCACCGTCACCGTCACACGACGCTGTCAACACAGTAAGCATTACATTGGCCAAACCCTAATGTCCGGGCTACTTATAAGTACCTCCCTCGAGGTGGTCCCTTGACTTTTCCAGACTCGGGCCATGGGAAGTCTAATAGGTCCAAGCACTCGGGTAACTCAACAAGTCTCAATCTTTACCCCTGGACATGAGGCTAGCCTCCTACGCCCGTCAATGTAGAGAACCTGTTGAAATGCACAGCTCTCCCGTATAATCTTGAGGTGTATGCGGCAGAAGTGGTGCCGTTTCACGTAGAGCACATATGGGATCGTAATAAAGGACATGGGAGGGAGGAAAGTGCATGTGACATGCGAGGCCTGGCAGTGAGGATTCCGACGCTGTGATAGCACGGGCGGCAGAAAGCCAAAGAGGAGGAGGAACCAGACTAGAATCTAAGGAGACATAAAATCAGACGATCGTGTGTGTGTGAGCTCATAAAGTTCGAAGCGAGCCACCCGGAAAAGAATTGAAGAAGAACGACGGACGGATCGCGGAATGTTCCCGGCTCTCTAGAACGTACAGTAGACGCTTTCAACTAAGTAGGTTTCATTCATTACTACTGGCGGCGGATTGACAGCGCCCTCCCTCCACTCCAGGCAAGAACATCAGGCTCGTTAGGACGAAGGGATTATCTGTGTGCTGTTGTTGTTGTTGTGGTTGTTGTTGTTGACTGCGGGTTGCAAGGGATAAGTTACTTACCTACTGTTCCGGCCGTTTTGATACACGTCAATTCCCTTGGGGATGTACCTACCCGAACTGGAGATTTCAAAGCGGCTCGGGACGAAAGTAGACGATGGACCGGCCATGCTAGAGAGTGAAATCTTCTAAGCTTCCTGTGCTGCAACTTTGGCAGTCCTTCTCTTGGCCCATGGTCGCTCGTTCGGCCTGATGATTTGGGGTGAGCTTGGGATGTGATGTTATTTATCTCCATGCCAACTTTTGTCTTCGTTGGATGGACGACAGGGTGCGTATATCTAGGTAGGTCCCAATGGGAATCACAGTCTAGGTAGACAGGCTTCGGTAGAAGTGATATACGTCTCTCGACTGCCGGGAAACCGCGGGGCCCGGACGGTATATAAAATTGATTCAGGTGTTGGCATTGAAGCATGCGAGCGGACGCTGCCCACCCTTAGGGATGGATGTGCGGTTTTTGAGAGTACGTGTATGTGGACAGCATGCTGGTGATGCTTGCTCTTAAAGAGATACATGCCTAGGTCGTTGAAAGGCGGTCAATCCTTTTCGTCATCAACTCACTCGAGATTTCTTTTTTGAGTGGGTGTTCGGGGACAACTCATACCGCAATAGAAACATGATGGATATACCAACACTGTTTCTCCTTTTTGTTCATCAGAATAAAGTGGCAGATGAATTCCGTGGGTAGTTTCTGTTTATAGTGCAACGGCACTGCAAGAATCGAGAGGGAGAATCAAGGGGTAACAAGAAAGGAGTACGTTAAGATGGTTATCGCGTATACATATATAAAGGTGTTCACTCTATCCTGTCATGCCGCACGTACACTTTGACATTTGAGGCTGTACTTCGTCTGAGACTCGCCAAGGGGGTACCTAGTTCCACGTATGATACTGCAAACAGTTCGGAAATCTAGTATACACACCGATAGCGGTACATGAGCTTGACAGACTTTCGTTACTCTACCAGGCTTACCCTAGAAAGAGGAAGTGTTCCAAAGTTTCTCTGTCTCGTTCATAAGGCGTCCTGTGCCTAATGACTATGGAGCCCACCTGGAGTCTAACTGTTAACTAACTAGCTTTCTGTCCGGGAGAACATCTTGTCACAGTTCGGGCTCTCGTCCTATCTACCTGCTCTTCGAAGGCCAGACCTCCCTCGGCCATATCCCGTACTGGTCGCGGCAATGACCTGTACTCATAGGGAGGAGATCTCGCGGGCGTTCATAGCCTTTCTTGGTGTCACGATTGCTTACGGTAGGCCGATGGCTGTGTATCTGAGTTGCCACAGCCGTGAGAAAAGGCTTTTGGCTCCGGACAAGCTGTCACGGATACGCTTAGTCTTGATAATGGAGGGGCACCAGTTTCGGTTACCGTTTTCTGATCGGGAATTTTCCCTGCTGTCTCTCATCCGGGTGTAGCTCACTGTCGGGCGGGGAGGTTTAGACCACTTACTGCGCCCGTGAGTAATTCCCCTGAGATGGATGATGCTTCACCTCCTCTGAAAAGCCGAACTCTCTCCCGTACTGAGCCGTTCGGCTAGGATACGGACTACGTTCGCCGCCCCTGGGTCTGATTGTACTTCGCTCGTCAATGCCCGGACACTTCCAACGGTTTCGGATGACCTTTCATCACCCCTAGCACTAGGCTAGGTTGTGGAACTCTCAATTAGAGAGCGGCTGTAGTCTGACTCATATCATCCCCGTATAACTTCAATAGCTTCTGCGTCTCTCACACAGGGTTTCTTATATCGCTGTATGCATTCAGGATCTTCACGCGCCTCGATATGACTCCACTGCCTTCAATAGGAGCAAGCTGAGCGAGTCTCCAGTATTTCGGTAACAGTTAAAGTGGCCCACGGCTCCCTTAAATCTTGAAAAGCCCCGACTTTACGAAGTAGACGGTACGGCGGGGAATCCGACTTCCTTGACTTTCATTTCCCGCCAATCAACAGTCGCCATTCACCTAGATGATGTCCGGTTTGGGCGAACTCGTCATCATCTTCCGAGACGAGTACTTCCTTCCAAACGCAGGCTAGGGAGAGTGGGACTCGAGTGACGCGTATTGAATATTTATCTCTTCTGGAGGCTTCGCTTAGCGTCTGACGTCCATGTATTATTTCGCCATGTCTCTCATGATATAAGTATCTATTAAGTTACCACCCAGCTTAGCGTACCTCGTTTCATCGGCGAGGGGAGCTTATAAAGTCAATTGAAGCACGCGCGAGATGATAACCTTCGCTGGCCTGCTGCGGCTAGCAGCAGTATTCCTATGTTCTGTACCTCGCGGTTTCGCACAGGATGATGCTACCAAATATTTGATGGTATTGTAAGTCTCCCGCATCAGCTCCCGGCACGAGCCCCCGAACTAACAACTGTGCTAACCTACCTAAGCGGAGACTCGTATTCTACCACGGGATCCTGGATCGGCGGCGACAAGCCCTCATCCAGCAACCCGATCGGGAACCCAAGCCTGCCGGGCACCACGACGAGCGGCGGACTGAACTGGGTCGGGCAGGTCACCACGCAGCTCAACAGCTCCCTGATCTTGACCTACGATTTCGCTGTAACCGGCGCGACGACCGACAACGACATCGTCGACACGTACGCGCAGTACAATTTCGACGACCAGGTCGAGGATCTGTTTACCTCCTACCTCGCGACACCGCCCGATTACGCGCCGTGGACGGCCGAGAACGCCCTGGTTGCCGTGTGGGTCGGTATCAACGATGTCGGGGAGCCGTTCTGGGATCGGATATCGGCGCCGGTGGACGAGCTGATGGAGCGGTACTTCGGGTTGCTTCAGACTCTTTATGACGCCGGACTGAGGAAATTCGTCCTGCTTACCGTTCCTCGTAGGTGTAACCACCCTTTGGGTGAACTTGTTTACGTGGAGGCCTTTCTCAAGACTGGAAGTATACTGACACTGACTGCATAGCTTTCGACCGGGCCCCGGCGATCATCAATGAGGACGCCGACAGTGTGCAGTCGCTCCAGTCTGATATCAGCACGTACAATGCCGCCTTGGCTGATCGTCTAGATGCGTTCCAAGCCGCCAACGGCGGAGTTACCGGGCAGATTTTCGACACGACGGCCTCCTTCGAGACGGCATTGAATGACCCCGCGGCTTACGGGGCGAGAGATGCTACTTGCGTCAGCACCGATGGGTCCTGTCTCTGGGCTGACACGTACCATCCTAGCCTGCCCATTCACGAGCTGGTAGCTAAAGCCCTGGTGGGCGAGGTTGATTTCTTTTGAGAATCCGGAGTGCATACTATGAACCTAATTCTGCATACACTGTACTCTGACAGGAGTGAAAACGACCTCAGATGGCTTCTTGGGGAGAGAGCACGTTGGTGCCACGCGAGAGAATCTGGAACCAAACGAAAGAATTCGCCGTTGGCTGTAGTCTAGTAGAATGGGCGCAACACCCCCATGACGGAGTCTTGCGCTCGTGGATCACCATGTTCTTTGTGCATTACAATGGTTCAGCTATCACTAGAGATTGTAAAATGCTCGAGTGACTCCTGCAATGTTAGAATCAACCCTGGACACAGATCAACTACTTTTTCGAGAGCCAGGCATACGGATGTTTTGGTAACGATCACTGAAAGCTCGAGTATGATCAAAAGTAGGTTCTACTTCAGTGGTACTAACTACTAAGTAGGCCGAGAGTCGATTGGATTGTCCGGTTGCAGGGAGCCATTGCTGAAATGCTTGCTGATCCCGACTTTCAGTTTGAAGTCTAGTGACATTGGTACTATAATTGTATTTATATAACGTATCGATGAAGCTTATTCTTTACCATTCAGCATATACCATCAGTAATATGGCAAAGAGGTGAGTCATTAGACTGGGAGGTATGAAGAAGAGGTAACAAATTTGAAGTTGTGTCCATTCTTAGTGACGTTACCCGAGGAAGACAATGGCCTCTATTGGGTGCTAGTACCTACTTAGTAGAGTATCGCAGTGGGCAGCTGACTCAACGATGGTTTTAGAGCACTCGGGTAGCTCTATGATAGGTTATAGAGCTAGCTATTCAGAGGAGAGGTAGAAGTTTTGTAAGCTTCTAAAGGACCTTGTAACCAATCAGTCAACCAACCACAGCAACAACAGCATCCTCGTTGTCCAGGTTTCTGCCACAACCCGCACAACATTCATAATAAAAAGGGAAGGAGCCCAAAGATGATTCTCGTTAACTACCATGTACCTTCCTACAATATTCAACAACCCCACCTAACTTTTTTGTCTTCTATTCCTCCCATCTTCCACTTTACCACGCATCTCCATCCCACCACATCACTCCTCATTGCTCCTCACCACAACAACATTCTCCAGCGTTTGCATCGCAACACATACACTTTTCCCATTTGTTTACCCACACGTCATTATTTCTATTCAAATCAGCAGCCGAGAAATGATATTCTATCAGCAATTCAATTAATCTGAGTTGAGAGTTTTGATCAGGTATGTGCAATCACGTGCCTCCCACAGCCGTACCAAATCACTCCTGCCACCTACCTACCTTCCTATATCGTCGGTGTACCTTCCACTTTCTCCCATCTACCATCTACCATCTACCATCTGCTGTCCACCATCTAGCACCCAGCTTCTATCACCTACAATCAACCCACACTTTATCTCTTCCACCTTTGACCATCCTCCATCACCTAAGATACAATCAATTACCTACTTCCTACCTCTTGTTCCCACCCACATCTTTTTTCAATACTCATCCCATCCATGCATTTCTTGCTTCTTTTCAGCACATCTTTCCATCTCTATCATCTATCCATCTCTATCATCTATCCATCTCTATCATGATGATCGATTGAACATCACCCAAATCTCTCAATTCCATTTCATCCGTACCATTCATCCACCATCAATTGATCCCCACCCTCTTTGTGTCACTAACTTCTGAATGGCCACCTATCACTCTCATCGACAACTGAACGCAATCCAAACTGCAACCCTTCAAGACAAGATTTACCATCAGGACAAGGATGATCACCAAGACCTAGGAGGACTGAAGTAGTAAGTTCCTGTCCCTCTCCACCCATAAGTTACCTCTGACAATCTTAACTTGTCTTTAGCAACTCTCAGAGACACGCCACACACGCCTTCGAATATTAAGGTCGCCACACTCATCTATTGAGTCCCCATCATCTTCCAATAACCAAGACAACCTGACATCATCCTTATGCTCAGAATCTTCCTCTAAGTAGCTGCATTACGAAGTCAAGAAAGACTATACTGACCTCACACAACCTCAACCTATACCGCCCTATCGCCATGGTTTGCAGAACTAATGCAAAACAGCAAATGAGAAGCACTTGAGTTTCCAAAAATACCCTCTTCATCGCAACCAGAACAACAAGTCCATTTTGCTAACAACGTTCACAGGTCTCTACCAATTTTCCCTTTCCAACCAAGATGACGTCCCTGGACACACCCTGGGAGAATGTGCGTGTCACAGGTCCGGGGTGAAAGAGAACGCCGAAATTCGACGGTCATTCCTGGATTATGCTGGTCATAATCCACACCGATCGAGCGGGTGGAGTCAAACGTCCTTGTTCATCCCGCTTTCGTAACACCAAATGGGTGGCCCTGGCGAGGGTTCACGTATTTCCGACGGAGAATAATCTCTCGCGGCTCACCCGCATGGGGACTGGATCATGCTTTCCCGACATCTTCAATGATTGTCGGGCCCGGATGCGAGCTCGGTGGCGGTCTGCGTGACTTGCTCCCTCCCATAACACCACTGACGAACAACGATTCGACCGTGATGACCCTCTCGGGGGCTTCGCCGGAAAACTGACGTTGTGCGCAGATGAGCTCCCGGTTCTGGGTCGGTGCTGCCGCCACGCAAATATGGGTCACGATGCGTTTTTTAAATTCCGTACCTGTGGCCTGGCGTTGCTACATAAATTCGCACAGTGCTTCGCGCCTGTACGTGTAGCTGGTGTCGAGTTGGGGTGGCAGAGGGGCCCCTTCTCGTTCGCCATGCCCCCGCAAGGGTAGTGCGCAGTATTCGTCGGCTTGTGAAGGACTGACTTCCCCGTAGAGAGACCTCCCGAAGAAATTGAACCCGGGGAAGATCCAAGGATCAAGACATACGGGGCCTAGTCAGCTGTCAATGTCAATAACGGGCTTGGTGCCGCGTTCGTGGGATGAAACTGGGTCTTCAAGACAACCCGGTGTTACCGACGGTCTCTGGTATTACACTACCTCCAGAGTCGTCAATGTCTTGATATATAAATTTTTTGTTTCACAGTCGGGGCTTGCCTTGGCTTTTCAGACGTCTGGTTATCCAGAAATTGTGGACTTCGTTTCACTCTGAACTTCGGTTCATCTCAAATTTTTTTCATCACAATCGATAGCTTGTCTAACGATGCGAAGAAGAGAAATCTCGACATAAACGATGCGCGCGCTCACGAGCCATAGCACCTGCTATTCTTCACAACACCCGCGTGGCAGCAGTACCCATCATTCAGTGCCAAAAACCCACGTTGTCTTTCAATATCAATGGTTGCCTTTGATTTGCATCAGTTTTGAGGAGGACAGAAGAAGATGTAGGTTGTGTTCATTACCATTTCCTCCTTGTCATTACACCCGCGTCCATGCTCCGCGTCGGGCTATTTGGAGGATCTCCTCAAGAGAAAGTCCGCGAATCGGAGGCTCAACTTTACCATATAATCTAGACCCAGCCACCTGATATGGGACCATTCAATGTCGATCAGGATTTGATGGTCCGGAGAACGTGAGGAGTGATGAGGAGAAATGCGGTCCCACCGCGTTGCCGAGAAATGGGTATGAACGGTACGGCTACGCGTGCTCATCATCTGTACCACGGAACGCACACCGGTGGCGGGTATATTAACCGGCAGATCTGCATGATCCCAATATCCTATTCCCGACTCTGCTGCGGCGTCCACACCCTCCGATTTGGATTTGGGGCTATTCTTATTCTCTTGTATTATGAAATATAAGATATTGAACGGGTCGTCACAGGGGGGTGGACCGACACCATGAGGAATGAGATTCAATATCTATCTATACCTGAAGGAATACCCCTGTGTCATTCAGGGTCGGAGTGTTTGTCACGACAAGAGCCACAGCTGAGGACCAAAGCCGATCGCATGTGATATCGCATCCGAACTCAGAAAATCGCAAACCAATCAACATCACCATGAAGCCACTGACGATCACCTCCCTGGGCCTCCTAGCCCTTGCCCAAGGACAGGAATACTTGCCCACGCCATCATCCTGCACACTTCCCACGGCAGCCGCGTACCCCGAAACCGGGCAGCTCCCGGACCCCTTCCTGAAGGCCGACGGCTCGCGCGTCGCCAGCGCAGACGACTGGGCCTGCAAGCGCGCCGAGATCCGCGACCAGCTGCAGCAGTACGAGCTGGGCGTCAAGCCGCCCAAGCCGACGGTCACGGCGACCATGTCGGGCAACACGATCAGCATCACGTGTTCGGAGGCAGGCAATTCCATTTCCTTCTCCGTCACTGTGAGCAAGCCGAGCTCGGGCGGCAGTGCTGGCCCATTCCCGGCCGTCATCGCCTTCGGCTTCGCGTCGATCCCGGTGCCCGCGGGCGTCGCGACCATCACGTACAACAACCAGGACATCGCGGCGGACCTGCCGCGGGGCGGCGGCAAGTTCTTCGCGCTGTACGGGTCGTCGGCGAACGAGGAGGTCGGGGCGCTGATGGCCTGGGCGTGGGGAGTGAGCCGGATCGTCGACGCGCTGGAGCAGCTGGGGGCCGGGACGACGGGGATCGACGCGTCGCGGCTCGCGGTCACGGGGTGCTCGCGCAACGGCAAGGGCGCGCTGGTCGCGGGCGCCTTCGACGACCGCATCGCCCTGGTGCTGCCGCAGGAGGGGGGTTCGGGCGGGCCGGGCTGCTGGCGCATCGCGGCCAGCATGAAGGCCAACGGGACGGCGGTCGAGGACGCGGCGCAGATCGTCACGGGCGACCAGTGGTTCCGGACCGCGTTCACGGCCTACACGACCCCCACGGAGCTGGACACGCTGCCCTACGACCACCACATGCTGATGGCGCTGGTAGCACCCCGGGCGCTGCTGGTCATCGAGAACTCCGGGATCGACTACCTGGGGCCCGTCAGCACGTTCGGGTGCGCGACGGCGGCGCGCCGCGCGTACGAGGGGTTCGGCATCCCGACCAGCATGGGCATCTCGCAGGCCTCGCACGGGTCCTCGCACTGCTCGATGCCCAGCTCGCAGGACGCCGAGGTCGCGGCCTTCTTCGCTAGGTTCCTGCTGGGACAGGACGGCGTCGAGACGGATTACGTGAAGACGGATGGGGATTTCGATTTCTCGCCGGAGCAGTGGATTGGTTGGGAGGCTCCGGAAATCGCGCTGTAGTAGAAATGAGCTTGATCGCGACAGGCTTGTTCAACAAGATGACTCAACAAACACCCAAGTAACCCAGGCAAAAAGAAATGTGACTGGGGGGGTTGCTTTTTTTTTTTTTTTGCTTAATAGTACAGTATCGAAGATGTGTGGATGCGATATACAGCCACATCTACTTAGCGACCTGTCAAATCGGAGGGTAGTGGAAAAAGAGACAGTCTCAGACCAGCCCAGCAATACGATCTTATCTTCATTTAGTGTACATATCAATGGTACAGCTCTAGAGTCAGTCTCTCCGAACATGTCTAGTGTGCTGCTCTATTGTTCCGTTGCCGCCAACATGATCTATACCGTTCCCAGTGAACTCCAAATCCAATAAGAGCCATAAATCTGCGTCCGGTCGTCTCATGGTCGGTTCAACCATTCAGGGACTACCCTCCGGGCGAACTTCATAAACTTGAAGAAACCAACAGCGTATTCCACGTTCCCATAGGGGTCTGTCACCCGTTCCGGGAAAGCAATGCCAGCCCCGAATAAGCCCGGTACATGCTTCCCTTCGCCGGTGGCGGTAGGTTTCCGGTCTTCGAAGAATCGTCCGGACGTATTGTCATATTCGACCATCAGGGGTCTCGCGGGGCCCTCTGAGCCCTGGGAAGCGTATAGCTGTGGAATAGGATCTCTCTGGTAGCCGACTGCTTGCACGACGTGGGTGCATCCCGGTAGCTCCGCCTCGTACACACTGTCTTCCCTGCCGGGCTCGGTCCAGATTTTGCTGATGACCCGACTTGCCTGACCGGACGAGAAGACCTCGTCCTCGAGGTTTTCCCGAGCCCACTGCGCCGCTAGGCCTTTCAGTCCCGTGTTGTCACGCAGGATCCAGCCGTCCATGTGTTCGGCATAGCGCAGTTGGTTGCGAGTGAACCATTTTACTTTGAGTTGAGGATGAGAGGATGTGGAGAGCTTGAACAGATTCATGAGTACGAGGATGGCGGAGTGTGATGCGCCGATGACTGCCACGGTGGCAGGAGTATCCGGGTTGAGCGTTTCGGATAAGAGGGATGGCTTTAATGCGGTGTCAAGATGCAATTGACTGAGTTGAAGGGAAGACAGCCGCTCCAAGATGGGAAGGGGTTTCGAGATGGGGCTAAGTCATCGTACAGGTTAACATTTCCTCATTCAATTTGGGTGAAGCAAGGGACCTAGCCTGAGTCCAGGGAAAGGATTATGGGCCCACTGGACCTGTGAAAGGGGGAGAGAAATTGGTTCAACACTCACCTGGATCCAGTGCAAAGGATTAGATGCGGCGTAGTGACCGTCTGCCCATCGTCCATCGAGGCAGTCCAATTCCTAGTTCTCTACTTTCTTCAGCAACGAAACAATATTGCACATTTTCCCGATAAGATAGACTAAGTACCTTGTCCAATGTCGCTGATACAAGCTTCCCATGATGCTGATGCACAGACTGATGCCTCGCGAGACCCTCCGTGAGCATCAAGCATAAATCCGCCGCCTTGCTGAGCTCGCAGCCCTGATCCTGGGGCAGTTCCCGCAGTACCGATGCCGCATTAGGCTCTGGCGTTTCTTCGATGATCCGACGGAACGGCGATACGGCGTTGGCGAATTCCCGGAACAATTTGACGCTGGTGTTGCTGGGGACCTCCCGATATCGGGCATTCACCCGGCCGGCCCGGAAGTTCGGATCAACCCAGAGACTACGGGACTGGGTGGGTGACTCCAGCAGATTGCCGAGGATGGTGATACCGGCAGGACCGCCGCCGACCACAATGCTACTGGCTGTCCCGGAGGATGACGCAGGGCTAGAGCTGTAGAGACGGTGTGCGGATGTCAGGCGGCGGTAGACAGCACTGACGCCAAGAAATGGTTTGTATGCATGGCGCGCACATACAAACGTCATGTCTCTTAAATTATGAGAAAAACCCAACGAGTCAAATGTCTGGACAATGAATGCAGGACCTTTCATGGATGACCCGAAGTTTGCGTACGGCGAAAAACAAATTATCTTCGGTTTCCGACCTCGGAGTTCGAAGTAGGCTCCACATAGGCTCCACATAGGCTCAGCTGTCACGCAGCTGGTACCAGGTGTGAGATACCCCTTTTCTACGTACCATCATATCATTATAAGTCCATCAAAAAACGATATTTCCATGCGTCGCAGTTCTTTATTTTATGGTCAGCAAGTTTCCATTCATTCTTCCAGGCTGTGCCATAAAGTTTCATATCTCAAGGGAATCTTCTGCATTCTAGCAGACGATCACGAGAGATCAGGGTCCAACCGCCGGTATGTTGGTTGGCTTCCAACATTGTTTCGCCTGCAGGATGACCATGCAGGTGTGTTATTTCTAGGCTTGATCTTCTCGACAACCCCTCACCACCCCTCCCCTTATCTTACTTCGGTACCATGCTTCACATCAATCACCCTACTTTAACAGAAGCGAGTAATCCGCCAATGCCATGATTGTTCCCTTCCCACTAGGCCCCCTCTTCGCCCGGCCATCCTTTATCTTCGGCCCAAGCCCCCTCTCTCCAAGCTGTTCGGGATCGTATTCAAACCGATTTCAAGTAAGGGCAATGAATGACTGAAATAGACCTTCGGCACTCTAGATAGAAGTAATAGTGCTCAAAACCAGTGATCGCAGAAATATTCCCCATCCCGTTTTTTGCTCCATCTGTGAACATTGTAGCTACATCGCCGAGTCTGAGAGTTTAAATCCTCCTACGCAAAGCTTCTGAAATACCTCGTCGGGGTCATACTTCCTAGCCACACTTCTCATGAACTCGAGGTTCTCCGTGCCATAGCTGCCCAGAACATCCTGGGTCTGGTCCGCATAGTTCAAATATACCCAGTCCAAGAGGCCCCCCTCGATCGTGGCAGCATAATCCTTGACTGTCTGGATACAAGCCTTGACCTTCGCGTATGCGAAATCCTGCTGGTCAGCACTTTGGACCATGGTATTGATCTGCAGCAGTATCGCATCGACTTCGTGGCGCTCGATCCCCATCATGTTACCTCCCGTTGCGACGGAGTGCTTCGCAAATTCCATCGGTAACGGCTGGAAGAGGCACTGAGTGGTGAAATCACCCGCTGGTATGTGAGAATGCAGGGCTGCGACGAGTTCATCGTGAACTTCGGCCGCTTTGTTCATGATGCGCGTATCATTCTTGATAGTCAGGGTAAACCAAGTGGCGCTATCCAGATCATCAGATACCATTCACCCCTGTATTATAGGCTGGCCTTTACTCACTAGAGATTGCTCGGCAGTCCGGTTTCGAGTCCTAACTCCAACATTGACTTGAAGGTGGTGGTATCCCGGAGTTTGGGCAGCTTTCTCCATTCATCAAAAGCTGGAGAATCTTCCACGCCCCGCGTCTCGACGAGCACGCCTCCCATCACGACTTCTTTCACCTGGGGAACATAAGTGAGGCCAGTAAGCAGGCTACTATCGGGGTAGTGCTTTATATTGCTCGTGAAGTTTGCCGTACACTGGATGGCTTCCTGGGCATGTTGCTTTAAGCTCATGGTGGTACCACCCCATATGCGTCGGCAAGGAATCGTGGACATGGTGAAGCTTACCACGATCCCGAAGTTATTTGAGCCGCCCTTGAGGGCACGAAAAAGATCGACGTGATTTGCTGCATCCGCTGTGATACTACTGCCATCGGCCAGTACCACATCGTATGAGACGACATTGTCGCAGGCGAACCCCTTCCGGGCCGTGAACCATGTATTGCCCCCTCCCAGCAGCAAGCCCGCCACGCCTGTGTCGCTTTCTCTGCCTCCAGCCACGACGCGATCGTACTTCTGGAGCTCTTCGTACACGTGTTTCCATCGAAGGCCTGGACCGAAGGTCACGGTTTCGGAGCCAGGGTCATAACGGATGCTAGTGAGGAGGCTGAGGTCAATCGTGACACCTTGGTGAATGTTGTTCGATGTCGCTAAAGGAGCATGCCCACCACTGCGCACAGCGAAAGTCTGCTTGCATGCAACGAGAACTTTCAAACCCTCGGAGACCTGTTGAGATGATTGTGGGAGGAAGATGCACGCCGGCCGAAGCTTGGCCGTGTTGGACCAGTACGATCCCTCTCTGTCGGAGTATAGTTGGTCTGAAGGAAATGTCAACGAGGATTGTAAGCCAGCTTCAACCAAGGATTGGATTGCCAACGCGGTTTTAGCGCCTGAAGTAGCCATGGTTATCGGGAGTGCTGGTCTCCTTGGGGAGTCTAGTTACTTGGGCCCGATTTCAATGGCGTTGGGAAGTTCTGAAGAAGCTCCGAAGATGGACAAGGAGAAAACGGCAGCAGATAGGCCGGTTCAACCTCGATGGGTGGTCAGGAGACTAGAATACCAAGTGACATCCATATGGATACGATGCTACAGTTGAACCTAACACCAAAAACCCCTGATACGTGCTCCCCAAACTCTCTTCTCATGATTTATATTGGATGTCTACGCACCTAGGCTCAATCTAGCAGTACCACTACCTGATGGATGTATCATGTCCCTCACACGACCGCTAGAACCTTCCCAACGAAAGACCCCTACATAAAGCGGTACTGGCCGTCCCGAGAAAGAACCTTGGACCATCTTAGCCAACTGCATAAACGGTACCCCGCGCTGACGTCGCCAAGTTCAGGACCAAGCTGCGCCTCCGGGTCTTCGGCGACTTCGATCATTTGTTTGGCTGCACGTCCTGCGGCCTCACCCTCGACGCGTAGGGTTGATGCAATGCAATAATTCATTGGGTCGCGATTTATACTCCCGCGACCAAGGAGTGACTGGGCTCTTTTATGTACACTTTTTTGTCCAGACTATATAGTAATGAGTCCCACGACCAGAATCCACTTGGCGTACGCTTAGGCACTGCCCACAGGAGGGGGGGTGTGGTGACGGGTCGTCATAGGAGAACTCGTCACTCGAACATGACCGCGAGACTAAGGGAGCGTCGAGGTTAGTTGAACGAGCAGAATTGAAATCAAGATTCTTAGATATAGTAATGAAGTAACTTACCGGTCAGGATCTTGATGACGGATCTAAGACTCTCTCGAAGTTCAGCTTGTTGGCGATCTTCGGGACTGCTGGCCCCGCTCAGAAGAAGAAGAAGAAGAATGGGATCGAGTGACATAGTTTCCCGCGGGCTGGAGCTAGTAGAAGATTTGTTCCTCTTCTTCTTCTGAGCGGGGCCAGCAGTCTTCTTCCTGTTGTCAGTCGCCTTCGCCTTCGCCTTGCCTTTGGCTTCGGGAAGCTCCAAGCCGTCGTCATCGGGGAAAGCACCAACGAACGACCTTGCGCTTGATCTTGGAAAACTTGTAGTGGCCCTTTTCTTTCTTGGTAGATATAACATTTTCACGCCCTTGGGCCTCTTTCAAGTATATAGTATCCCTATTCCCTCCTCTTTTATGGTCATTAATAACAACCCATTCATCTGAAATCGCTCCAGTGGAGCTTATTCTGTGCCTTGGCATACGCGTGTTAAGTCCCTTGAGGAACAATCCCTCTCATCTGGTAGTCCACAGCAGGATCGTGGGTCTTATGTTAAGCCCCAACCCCTTTCACCCACAAGTACCGCTGGAGTACTCGGGACTGCTAGCCGGCACCTGGGATCGGAAATCGAAGACGAGCTCACTGGTGATGCCATATTTTGGCGTGAGTGAAATTGGGGAGATATGGGAGATAATTCCCCAGACTACTTTTCGGCGTGGTGGAACCACAGGCACACTGCCTCATCCAGGGCTTGGGGTGCACCCTGATACACACCGAAATCAGCTGTCGCTGCTTGCGAGGCTTGTGCGGAGTTTCTCTATTGTTCTGTCCTGCGCACTTGGGTCATTGTTGTATTCGTTGTGCAATGCAATTGCTCAGCACCACCAGAATCATACTCCCAGAGTGTAAGCTGGATGCTCAGGAGTCAGCATCACTGGTATCTGGTTACTGCGATAGCGATGCTGATACTGCGCCATGGCATTGCACAACGAAGTAAGGCTGGTCTTTGATGGAATGTATCTCTTACTAGCCAAGGAGGTTATGGGACCCCTGGAAAGAGAGCTCTGCAGGGTGATGAGTCCCTCAGCATGGTGGTCTCACACATGTTTGTTCACCCTCAGCAGCGTCAGCTCAACTGTGTTTCTTGTCCTCCTTTGATTCTCTTGGGCATCTTCTCTTAGTGTCGACATCATTCCAAGCATCGCGACGTGCTGAAAAGAGGCGCGACACACCGCTACTGCACAAGGCTCGAGCAGAGTCAATAGGTCGGCGATTACCATACCCAGCAGCTCGTCACAGAGCCATCAGAGTCAATCTCGGGGATTGGGGAGCACGGTGAATTTATGCGGGTCATCTGGCTCTTCCTTGGTCTTCGCATTCAAATATCAATACGGGAGAACCGAAAGGCGCCTGCATTCGCGAAGCTCGTTTCCGCTGCTTTCATCAAGAAAGGCAATCGACCACCATCTGCTGCTGGTATTGGTGATCTGGATATTGAGAGTGTGCTTGATGCTCGGCTGTGGACAAGTAGTAGGAGTCGCGCGACAAACTGCTGGCAGTATGTTAGCAAGATTAATTCAGGTAAATGGAATTCTGGAAGTATACCAAACACTTAGTTGGTGAACAGAACTATCGCCAGCCTGAAGGGGAATGCGAAGCGCTGGGCGAAAAAAGCTTGTTGTACGGCTTCACAGTCAATGGGCGCCGTGTGTCTAGATTTGACGACAGTTGCAACAAGGAGTAGAGTAGGTGAGTGGTAATATCTGCGGGTGGGTGGGAGTTGGGGGATGGATCCATGATGAGAAGGATGAAGAGAAATAGTTGATGGGAAGGAATATGTTTTGCAGTGGAGTTTTGGAGAGATGGGTGCAAGGTGGAAGGAGAACAGCGCGACATCAGGCCCAGGGTCGGTGTTGCACTTGGTCGAAACAAAGGGTGCACGTGCAGATACTGTGTGCACACACGTTACTGAAGAAAGGATTGCTAAAGAAAGTTACCTAAGCTGCAGTACCGGATAACCTAATATGTGTCTCTTATGTAAATAACCGATAAGTTATAGGCAGCATGGTCCCAGGGTCCCAGCTCTGGTGCCCTAGATTCACCCGATCCAGAATATGGATGAACAAAAGAAGGCAGGCTCGCTCTTAGCTCAGCTGGGCCAATATCTACAAGTTATGAGTCCCAGGTTCCATTGTTGGGGCAGTGCTACATTATCAAGTCGCTTTCTAGTGGCATTTCTACTTCAGCAAGGTTGTAACAGGGGTAAACGGGACCATGACTGCATCGACATATGGTGGGCATATGACACATCTCAAATACGGCGACATACAGCCGCTGCTTTCGATTCACCGTGCACAGCATGAAATAGACTTATAGGGGCTTGAGGCACAGCTTGTTCATTGCTTTGTCTGTAGGACGACGGTCCAAGGGGACAACTTGCTCAGGAAGAAATACTCATTTGTCACTAGTCATGACAGACACCAGGGTCATTGTTATCCCTGTACCATACAATTGCGCAAGGCCACCATGGCGATGACAGACACCAACTTCCTCCCAGATTACTGTGTCTCAAGGACGACAATCTTTCCCTCGGCGTCGACCAAAGTAACTTTACACTTCTTGCAGTGTTCCATGTTCACCTCCATCCCAATCCCACGTACCTGCATCTCGGAGTCGTTGTTCTCGGGTATCTTGGGGACTCCTTCCGCCTCCATAGCCGGAGCGACAGGGTCTCTCGCGACCGGGTTATTTAGAGTCGGGTTCTGTGGAAGCGGCATCTGTGGGATCATCACTTGTACAGGCTGGCTGTTACCTCCACCGATGAGGAGGTAGATGAGGAGATAGACAAGAAGGCCGCCAAAGGCCATGGCAGTCAGGTAAAGGCTCATTCCGTTGTCCACAGTTGGTATATCAGCCGGTTCTTCGGTGGCGGATACCCCCTCAGGTTGTGTGGTCGGCTTTGATTCTGAGGGCTTTGAGTCGGAGGACTCTGGTTCGGAGTGCTTTGGCTCGCGTTGCTTTGGCTCGCGTTGCTTTGGCTCGGAGGGCTTTGGCTCACGCTTCTTTGGCTCGCGTTCCTTTGGCTCACGTTCCTTTGACTCGCGCTGCTGTGGCTCGCGCTGCTTTGGCTTGCTCTGCTTTGGCTCTCGCTGTTTCAGATCGCTCTGGTTCAGCACGCTGTTTGGATTCTCTCTCTCCTGATACTCCATGCATTAGTCCAGTGAGCCTCAATAGGATGATGTTTGTACAAACATTCGCAATCCAGTGAATAATATTGGAGATTCGCGTGGCGTGAGGTTTATCGACGTCGTGAAGGAAGTGGAGATCCGCGGCGAGTTGATCAGGAGCTCCATCAGGACCCGGACTGTGACGATAAAGGTCAGACCCAGTCCAGGGCAACCAAAAGGCTTCGTACTGTCTGCCATCTCTCTCCCGCAAGGGAAAGGGTAAGAGCGAAAGGAATATCGCCATCCACTATGGATCTGTCAGCTTGTGGCACGGTCGGCAGCTAATTGCGGTCGTAGTGGCGCACTTACCTGCTGGACTTGGTACTTTGAAGCACCTCGGGGAGGGAAATCATCGTAGAGGTCTCGAGGAATATGGATATCCATGATGGGAATGATCCGGAGTACCAAGAAAAGAGTACCATAGAGTATCAGAAGACGTTGAGCAGTGGTACACTTGGCAGCAACGCGACCAAGAATTGAGTGTTGAAACGGGTGGTGTCGCCCACAGGTGACTTGGTGACTTGGTGACTGGGAAGGCAGAGACAAAGCGTAGGCAACTGCAGTGTCACTTACACGGTGCTAGAATTTTGATTTAGATATTCATGGATGCAATTGCGCACCTACCTACTAGCCCACGTAGGCGGTGAGGTACTAGCCCGCTCGCCTAGATCAGTTACCCAGCAGCCGAATTCTTTCTTAGGCGGCTGGGATAGAAGAAAATGGTCGACTCGAGTAATCAAATGGGTATCTGGATATATTATATTCGGAATATCCATCCCCACTTTATTAAGAGTAGGTCATAATATGACATATTTATAAGTGACTTCCAAGTAAAAACATTAAATCAATATGAGCCTGGCAGATAGTTAACGATTGAGAAACCAGGACGAGTCACATATTCTTCATGTTGGGACTGCTGTCTCATGTCAGTCTAAGCGTATAAGACACATTATGTGACAAAGACACCATAACAGAACTGCTTGGAAGGATAGGATAAATAAGAATAAGAATAGGAAACCAAAACTTCCCCCACGGGGAAAAATATAGCATATCACCAATCCCTAAGTCCAGGAAACCAAAATTCATGAGGCCAAAAGTTAGATAATTTATTTCCGAATATTATCGAGAAGTCTTCAATTTTCAACGGACAAACTTTAGCTCAATGAAAACTCGGTCAATAACAAAGGAGCACCTAGTGACTGGACCATGCAGGACTTGATCCAGAGGTTCAGACGAGAAATTGAATTAATTTGTGCGTGATGTTGAGCCGGCACTCTTCCAAAGATTGAAAGCATGCGTGACACTATTGTGATAGGTTTCGATCCAACATGTTTTAAGGGAGTGACCGGACGCACCAACCATTGAGAATCCCAGCCTAATCGGCTGTGAAATGATTCACAATGTGAGGTCCTTGATAGCAAATATCTGACACCGAATGAGTAGGCGGCAGAACTGGTCGCAGCCAGAGGCCTTCCATTGAATCTGGAATGTTCTCATCGATATCAGCTCTTCAGGGGCTCAAACAGCGTCGCCTTGATCGTATCCAATTTCAAGATCTCGTCGACTTCTTCATCCAAGCCGTTCAACAGCATCTCTTCGTTCCATTTCGGGCGCCATCCGAGTTGGTACGCTTTTATTGGGACTAGCTGGCCGCTGAAGTATAATAAGTATACGTGAGAAGATGTTTCATCAGGGGCTTAGGCTATATACTTACCTGGAGACGTTCATCGCCCGCACGAACTGCCGAGGGAATCCCAGAGTATCGGCGGCCATTTCATCGCTAGGCCAGACCTTCACTTCAGGATCGGTGACGAGGCCCCGTGCATGCAATAGCTGCGCAATCCTCGACATGGCCGCCCACCAAGGGGCCCGATGTGCCATGGCAAAGTAATACCCATCTTCTCCGCTGGGTACCTGCTTCCCTTGTAGGATGGATTCTACAAGCAGAGCATACAGGGCGACTAAGTCTGATATATGTGCCGCTGGGGGACTCTGAGCAGACATTAGTATGCCAACACACAGTCAGAACAGGGAACACGGCCCGATTAACAACTAAAGAAAGGGGTGGTGAAGCAATGGGAGCACAGGGTGGGGGGTTCCAAAGCACATACCCCGTCCTCATCAAACTTGTGTACAGCCTTGTTTCTGACGCTAGTCCGAACATATGTAGGGATGTTGACGGAAAGCCGTCTCCATTTCCCTGTTCCCGTTCCGTCTGTTTGGAGTTATCACAGCAGTCAGTGGAGGGAAATGCTGCCGTCCTCTGCGGCTACTCACAAACAACTGGCACGGCCATGATGAAAGTTGTCACCCCGTGAGCCTTTCCCAGCTCGGTGATGAGATTGTTCGTCTGTGGTATATAAAATTAGCAAGTTTGCCAAAAATAAATCATTTGAATGCATTGCTTGTCTCACGTACATCTCGGACAGGATGACCAGCTTCAATTCGCTTGTCCATCTCGTACAAGGGATCCGTGTCTCTGACTTCGCCAAAGGGCCACCCGCCATGTTCGGAATAGATAGTGGTGATTGAGGACTAAAGCCCGTTAGCTGGTTGGAACAGGGGTCTACCTCTCATTATCCAGATGGATCACTTGTATGAAGTAGGTCTCCCTCCCGCTATCCACTCGACGATGGCCAAGTGCTTTGATAAGGTTCGAGGCAACGGAGGCATTCCAAGAATTTGCCGTATTGACTATGATGTCAACTAGACCCGGCGGCTTAGCTGGCTAAGAATGAGACAGCCTGAGGACGGGGTGACGTCCAACGTACTTTCATTCTTCAATATTGCCTGTAGTATGGCCTTCTCGTCTTCTAGGCTTGGTCGGGCGAGAGTGATAGGCAGCTCGGAGAGAGCTTCGGCTTGTTGGTCGGTACGCACGGTACCAAAGATTTTCGCATTCTGGATGACATTGCTTCCGCCGGACAGAAAGCTTTCAATGAGAGATCCGCCGCTGTGGCTATCCGTTAGTGATTTCTGAGAAAGATAGATCAAGATGATTCACTGATTCATCTTTGGCCATACATGTAGCCGGCGGCACCGGTGACGAGGATGTTGTAACCCATGTTGTCGTCCGTAGGAAGAAGAGAGGATGTGAGCTTCCCCATTGCTCTCCTGACCTCAGAGTATGAGCGCAGTCCTCTAAATATAGTCTTCCTGTCTACACAAACATCATGTAGACCTTCTAATCCCAACCTCAGTCTTCAAAGCGGAAGGCGGGCTCAACCTGGAACCAACCCCTGAATTGGTCAGCAAGACAGGGCACCCAATCGGATGGCCAATCATTCCCCACTGTCGCCGGCGGAAACTCCGGACGAATCTGTTTTCCGACCAACATCTGTCCCGCTGCTTACAAACACCCCATATACATTGCTCCGTCTCCGGGCGCGACTTTGCTCAGTTCGTAGCAGCCTCCCTATATTGGTGTTTCACGCCAGCCGGCACGATATGGTGGCATGGACACAGGTGCATGGTGAAACTTGGTGAAATTGAATTCATCCTCGCCAGTGGTTATCTGGCGTATATGTACGCTCATCGAAGTTTCCACCAACTGTGGTCGTCAGGATCATGGCGGTTATGTTTCCCTCTGCCGAACTAATTTACAGAATGCTGCAACGCCCACCCCTGCTTCCACGTCTGTTAGAAGTCATTGACCCCTTACCGGTTGGAGTGCGTAAATCACCGTCCTGCTCAGTGGTAGTCAAGTCGACCTACGGCTACTTAATCATGGCGTAGGCGTACATCTACACGTCGCACTACATACAGATCCTCGACGACTTGGATACTCATTTCTATCGCAGAAAAGGTTTACTTAACGTTGGAACATCGTCGCAAAAAACATGTCGAGCACGACTAATGCGACCTCGCAAGCCGTCAATAAAAACAAAAAACGGTCTTTCACTGTGTTTGAACACATCAGCGAATAACTATAGCAGACAGGGATCACGCTACAGCCCAGCCAAGAATAGATGCGAGTGACAATGGAGGCCAGAGTCCAGGCAAAAGCGTACAATCAGTTTGTACAGCCCTTCAATGGTGTCTCGGTCAATCCATGAACAAGGTCGCACCGCAGGGAATCTAGTCCACCAATTCAAAGGGTCCATTGCCGAGACCCAGGCCCAGATACTGGCATGATTCTCTCCCTCACACATAAACTCCGCTATAACTGGCGACATCAAACTCAGCGTGACACGTCGAATCCTGGTTATGACAATTTGCGCCGACAGTGCTTGGCGTGGAGGTCGATGCTCTCCATGGAACTTGTCTCCACGGGTCGGCCGGTCTCGAGTTGTGGAACTGACATCAGGATAACATGCGGATCATGAGTTTGATGAATGAAGGGGAATCAATATAGACCTTGCTTAGGAGGCGATTCATCGACGACGAGGTGGGATTCAATAACCGGTGGTCGAGGCCTTCCATCTAGTATGTGGCGCTCGACTTGAGGGGTTTCTATGAGCTTGGAAGAATACGCCTCGAAGGCTTTGAATTTCGGAAAGCAGAAAAAGGGCGCGAATATAAAGACGGCGAAGGTCGGGCGACTCTTGATCCCATATACGTGAGTGTGCTTTTGTTCCTCGAGACTCTGTAATCTAATTAGCCCCAGCGCAATTGTGCGGCGACGTGGCTTGGAATAAGCTTCCATGATCCATGATCATGCTGATTGGAATTAAAACGCTACAGTACAGCGTAATAAGAAAAGGACATGGCCTCGACAAAAATCGTAGACGCTGCGATGTGCCATACATTCATACACGAGACCCCCTCTACCACAATTGTCCGATTTTCACTGGCTCCTCTGAATCGCCTCACTCACCCTGCAACCCTACAACGATACCAAATACCGAAGAACGCCCCCAATCTAAACTCCCATCACCGTCGCCAGATCTAGTTCAAACCCCGACCACGCAAACATCCACTTAAAACAGGTCTACCGACTCGTATCAACGACATAGCGACCAGCGATCTTGCCCTGTTCCATCAGCTCGTACACCTTCTGCAACTCGCTCAGCCCGACGACCTTGTAGGGTGCCTTGATGAGCCCCCGGGCGAAGAAGTCGATGGCCTCGGCCGTGTCCTGCCGGTTGCCGACGTAGCTTCCCTTGATGTTGATCATCCTGTTATTGTTTTCACGCGCGTTCGATGGTTAGCCTCTTCGTGACTACCTAGGTAGGTATGGATATGGATCCAGACAACTACCGAAATGAGGGGGAGAAGACGGAGTAGGGGAGTTGGGGTCGAAAGAATTGAAAGAACAAAAAAAAAAAACGTACCTCGTTACCGTATCGAAAACCGGCGCCTTCAAGAACGCATTCGCCGGCAGACCGACGCACACAATCGTCCCGCGACTCCTCACGTACGCGCTCGCCTGCTGAAAGGGCCCCTCGCTCACGGCGAGCAGCAGCACGGCGTGCGGGCCCATGCCGTCGGCGGTCGCGCGCTTGACGTCGGCGACCAGGTCCTGGCTGGTGGCGAAGTCGACGTAGGTCTCGGCGCCGAGCTGCTTGCACATGTCGCGCTTCTCGTCGCCGCTGCCGCCGTCGATGGCGATGACGTGCAGGCCCATGGCGCGCGCGTACTGGACGGCCATGGAGCCCAGCCCCCCGCCGGCGCCGACGATGGCGACGGTCTGGCCGGGGAGCGCCCCGGACTCCTTGAGGCCCTTGTACACGGTGATGCCGGCGCAGAGCACGGGCGCCATGGCCTCGAGGTCGCACTCGGGCGGGATCCGCGCCACGTGCGCCGCCTTGCCGATGCAGTACTGCTGGAAGGACCCGTCGACGGTGTAGCCGGAGAGGGCGGCGTCGGGGCAGAGGGGCTGGGTTGGATGCGCATTAGTGATTTGATTTGAGGACATTCGTTCATTCATTCATTTATTCATCATACAGGGTTCAAACAGAGGGATGAAAAGAAAACGAAAAAGAGAGAGAAAAAAAAAAAAAAAAAAAAAAAAAACGTACCTCGTCAGCGACCCGGCAATACGAGCAGCTCATACAGCTCCCGTTGAGCCACTTGACGCCGGCGTGGTCGCCGATCTCGATGTCTTTCACCAGCTCGCCGCGGGCGACGACGACGCCGGCGCCCTCGTGGCCCCCGACGAGCGGCAGCTTGGTCGCCAGCGGCCAGTCGCCCTTCATGGCGTGCAGGTCCGTGTGGCACACGCCAGAGTACTTGATGTTGATGAGGACCTCGTCCGGGCCCGGCTGCGGCACGGGGATCTTCTTGTAGACGACGGCTGCGCGTCGGGGGGTTGGGAGGGAAGAAAGAGGTATGTTAGTAAGGTAGACTTGCGCCGGGGGGAGGGGGGAGATGGAAGAAAACGTACGTCCTCCCGTCTTCTCGACAACTTGCGCCCACTGCTCCTTTGGGATGTCGGGTGAGCTCATGGTGGTAGTTGAGATTTCCTTCGTGTCGCAGATAGATTGGCAAAAGAATCTACAGTCGAAGTGGTTCGTATATCGTACTCAATGGGAAAACGGAGAAGAAGATGTGTATCAGACCGAGTCGGGTGTGGTGTTTGTTGTGTTGGCTCAGCTGTCTTTGGGTTTGTAGACTCGGGATAGATTGATATGATGTATTATGACGATGGTAGTGTTAGCTGTCAATGACGATGTATGTAGATGCGAAAGAAAAAGAGAAAGCAGAGACAGTCGAATTTATTTATTTGTTTCCTGTTAGTCTATTCATCTATCAATCAGTCAGTCAGTCATTCATGGCTGGCAGTTTCTATCTAGTTAGTCACGAGGGCAGGACATCGGCGGTGGTCTCCTGCAAGTATCGTGATCACCAAAAAAAAAACATGCTACTTTTTTTTTCTTCCCCATTTCCTGCTTGTACCCACCCCCACCCCCCTGAACAAACCAACCAGACCAAAAAAAGGTCTCGCCATGAGCATCCCATGGTTCCGGGGCACCGGATCTTACCCTGCAGTTAGGGCCACTGAAAAATAGTGAGTGCCGTCAGGTGCAACGTTCACCTCCCGTCACGAAACCGTTGCACGCATCATCGAAGTCTAAAGTGGTAGTGTGGTTGGTGGTCGTTTCGTCCCTCTCTGCTATCCCCGCGTTGGGGGTTCCCGTTATGGATGTTGCCGCTACTGCACCCCTCACATAGCGTCGTGAATATCTGGGCAGATGGCTTTGTTTGTCACCTGGCCTACTAGTAATGAAATACAATGCAGTAGTAGTCTTGACGCTTCGGCGAAGCGGATATGTATATAGTATGTCCAGCTGCTTCACGGTCCACTTCTGCCCACGGGGAAGAAGAGAAGAACGAATGCGCTATACTTACTCCAGTATGAAGACCGGGGAGGCGGCGGAGTTGCGTGTGTGTGCGCGTTGCATCGTGGATGCGGGCCAAAGCTAAGTACATATCTAGACTACATACATGTGGGTGTTCCCTTGGTGTGGTAGGTATGGCAAGTCTGCGGACGAGTGTGCATGTAAATTGTGTCCCTTACAATACATCTATGGTGAACCATCGTTTAGATTATTAGATATTATAGTTCCAATCATCAGGAACACTCAGGATTTAAATGCTGTCTGTTGCCGTCTTACCCCTATTCCTGAATCCAGGCGCCTGGAGTGTGCGGGCGGATGAATGCGGGGGCACTTTAAACCCCCTTTTCCACGACCGTAATTCAACATGTTTAAAACACCTTAATTAAATAAATAAATCAAGAATCTCACGCCGTTCACCGCTGAAGGAAGGAAACCAATGACTGCCAGTGCAGAGAGTTTAAGCGATAGACTGGAGGCGTGGCGTGAAGCCGTTGAATGCCCCCGCCCAATCGCGGTCACGGTCACGGTCGGTCATCACCTTTTCGCAAGTGCCCGCCCGCCCGCAATCCTTCAATCGTACGATCCGCAGTGTTAGTGGCGCCACCTCTTCCAGGGACCAGACCAGAATTCCTTTCGGTGGAATGGAAACGAAGAAAAAGCGACAGCGCAGATGTCCGTGGTCACCTGTCCCCTTCTACTATTTGATCTTTTCCCTCTCTTGCATGCGAATGAACTTATTCGCCATCAATCAGATCGAACCAAGCCTCGTTTTCCCCCCGATCTCCTACCCAGCTGCCCAGCTAGGTTAGGTAAGAGTTGGCGATACTTTGCCGTAGGTTACTGTCGTCGGATATCTAATAGATAGGCGAGAGGCTGGAGAGGCCCGATCCCAGATCGCCCCAAAGCGAGGCCCCAAGAAAACTGCCCATCCACCACCACCACTACTGCCCAGAACTTACGATGGGCTGATGGAAGATGGGTTTGCGGACAACGAGCTGGGCTACTTACGCCTTTCTGGTCGACATTGCCTCAATTGTGCTCTTGCATCTTCGAGATCGTGTTTGCTAAACTGGACAAGACGAAGGAGAAGAGAGGAAAGGCAGGCTCTAGCTAGGTTAGCATATTCTTTCCTAGGTATGGTAAGCAAGGCAGCTAGC
Organism: Xylariomycetidae sp. FL2044; assembly: GCA_022376275.1. Lineage (NCBI taxonomy): Eukaryota > Fungi > Ascomycota > Sordariomycetes > Xylariomycetidae sp. FL2044. The sequence continues at coordinate 104,741 of JAJNOH010000042.1, read as the reverse complement.
TCGTTATACAAAAGCGTGATGTGAAATGGGATGCTGGAACACCTGACCGTGCCATACCCCAAAATTGCAGGACAGTCCACAATGAAATAATGCACCGTGGTTTCCACGGGAGTGAGTGAATCCATAGCCGTCCAGCATTCACTCGTTTCTTCTCTCGATACTTTCAAAAATGATCTCACTAGCTAGGTACTATCACCAGGTATCTAACTAGCAACATTTGCATCACCAATCTACCTCCCCAACCACATCCCAAGATGAAACATCAATGGAATCACCCATCCAAGGTCTGATGCAACACGTTCACCCGGTACCCCTCACTCCGCACCAGCAGCTCCTCGTGGGTCCCGCGCTCGACGCACCGCCCGTCCTCGATCATGAAGATGACGTCGGCGCGCCGGATCGTGTGCAGGCGGTGCGCGATCGCCACCACCGTGATGCCCCCGCCCCGCGTCGCCCTTTCCAGCCCGTCCTGCAGCAGCCTCTCGCTCTCGGCGTCGAGCGCGCTCGTCGACTCGTCCAGGAGCAGCAGCCGCGGCTTGCGGACCAGCGCTCGCGCGATCGAGAGCCGCTGCTTCTGGCCCCCGGATAGCTGACCACCGCCCGCGCCGCACCGTGTCTCGTACCCGTCGGGCAGCGACGTGATCGTCGAGTGCATATTAGCCAGCTTGCAGGCCTCTTCCACCTCCGCGTCGCTGAGTTCGGTGTCCGGGCGCGACCCCAGTCCCACGTTGAACCGGATGCTGCCATCGAAGAGCACGCTGTCCTGCGGCACCAGACCGATGTCGTCGCGGAAGCCCGGCGAGTCTCGTGCGCTGATGTCGAGCCCGCCCACTTCGATCGTCCCGGACGAGACGCTGTACATTCGCTCTAAGAGGGATATGATAGTCGACTTGCCGGCTCCGCTCGGTCCCACCAGCGCGCAGAATTGACCCGGCCGGATGTCTAGATCTAGACCCTTGAGAACTTGCCGGTTGGGACGAGCCGGGTATGAAAATTTGACCTGGTTGAATTTGACTGCTAGGCCGCCGCTGCCTTGGGATGCTGAGGCTGATTTGGTCTTGGATTCGATGGCGGATTCCGGGTCGCGTTCCCTGGATGGCTTGTCATTCAGTGTCTTGGACGAACCGAGGTCGATGAGGTCGAAGATTCGACCCACGGAACGCCCGGCTCTGGAAACTTCGGGAGCTAGCGTAAATAACTGTCCCCAGAGCTGTGCGCTGACTAGGAGCGCGATCAGTGTGATGAAAAATTGCTCCTGCGTGTAGTGTCCCTCGATGATCTGTTTTGCGCCCCACCAGTAAATAAGGGCATAGATCAAATTGCCAACTGCCATCGAGAAAGCCAGCCACAAGTTGGCCCAGAGGCTGGAACGTGTTATCTCCTTCCGAGGAGCGGATAGCGAGCGGCGGTAGGTCGCCAGGACTTCGTGCTCGAGGGAGAGCGCGGCGACGGTCTTAATGGAGTTTACGGCCTCGACGGTAATGCCTACCGAGTTTTCGAAGGCCTTGCCGTGGCGCTCGGCAAACCGCGACAGGATGCGAAACTGCATGACACCAGCACCCAGCATGATGGGCACGGTGGCCAGGCATACGATGGCGATCTTCCAGGCGATAATATGGGAGAGAACGACGGCAGCGATAAAGTTGACGGCGATGGAGAGGATAGTGCCGATGATGGACCCCGTCAGTCCGCCGACAGCTGCCGAATCGCTCGTGATGTATGCCAAAAGGGAAGACGGTGTGCGGTTCTCCGATTGATGCCACTGGAGGTCCTGCTCGAACAGGGATCGGAAAGAGAGCACTCGTATGGTGTACAGCACCTTTTCCGATACCCATCCGAAAGCTGACCAGCTGGTGCTATTCGCGAAGAACTCGATCAGGGCCAAGACGAAGAACATGAGGCCAAAAAAGCTACCGGCAGCTAAGATGGCTTCCTCCGTGTTGCATGGGCTGAGGGCGTTGATCGTGTTGCCGAAGATCAACGCGGAACCGCAGTAGGTTCCTCCGACTATTACAGCAGCAAATGTTGCGACAAACAGCCATAAGAGGTAAGGTCGCGTCACGAACGCCATGCTCTTGATGGTGGCCCAAGTAGGCCTTGTCGTAGTCTCTGCCACTGGTTTCTCTTCCTGGTTTGGTATGGGTTCTCCTCCCTCTTCTTCGTCTGATATCTTGTCATCCTTCACCGCCGCAAGCGAATGCGACGTTTTCTCCACGTCCGTATCCGAGTCTCTCGTTGCCCTCGAAGTAGTGACACTTGACGTCTCCGAGTCCATGTTCTGGAGGCGCACCAATGCCGCATAATCAGCGTCGTTGGCAATCAGGTCGACGTGGCGGCCCTGCTCCATGACTTTTCCATTTCGCATTACCACGATCTTATCTGCGTTCTTCACCGTAGATAGGCGGTGCGCGATAGAAATGACCGTTCTGCCAACCGATACTCGTTCGATTGCACTCTGGATCCGCTGCTCGCTTGCCGAATCTAGAGATGAAGTTGCCTCATCTAAAACCAAAATCTTCGGATCTTTGACCAAAGCTCTCGCGAGTGCAACTCTCTGTTTCTGGCCACCACTCAACAGGTCACCGTTGGGGCCGACGTTGGTTCCCAGTCCGTATTCGAGATGATCCAAAAAGACACTGGCATCGGCTAGGTTCGCTGCGTGTTTGGCCATTCGAACAATTTCCAAGGCTTGAGCCCCGTGTTCCTCCGCTGCCGCCTCTGCATCTCGCCCACGGCGTATCGCATCTGCTACCTGTGATAGAGCTGTTCCAAGCAAGGTCGATTGTAGTGCTGCGTGTTCGGTTCGAGACGAGTTAATCAAGCCCAAGGCGATATTCTCTAGCACCGATCTGTCCAGAAGAAGGGGATCTTGCTGGACGAGGCCAATGTAGCTTCGAAGCTGGCGAACATTAACATCCCTGATGTCTTTACCGTCCACATAAAGAGTACCTCGGTCTGGGTCGTACAGTCGAGTTAGTAAACCGGCGATTGTTGACTTGCCGCTTCCTGACAGGCCAACCACGGCAGTTGTCTGACCGGCCGGAAGATTGAGTGAAACATCTTGAACGACTGGTACATCGGGTCGAGATGGATAAGTGAAATGAACGTTTTCGAGGCGGACTTCCCCTCTGAAGTTTACAAATTCTTCACCCCCTGTATCGACAGTTCCGTCAATCTTCGAAATACGATCCATATCGACTTCGAGCTTCTCTAATGCTGCCGCGGCTGATCCAAATATTTGAAGAAATGGGGATACCTGACTGATCACGATAGACGCTGTGTATAGGGGGTTAGCGGTCGTCTTCTCAGATGAGCCCGGTGAACTTACCGTCTACGAGCAGAAAAATGATGGTGTAGATCGTGCCCACCGTCACACCTTCAGTGCGTCCGCCGATGACATCTGCAATGACTATACTCCCTTGCCAATATGCCAAAGCGCTGGCCGAAAACGCTATGAAGTAAAGCAATCCAGACTGTATAGCAGTGGCAGCGGCTTTCTTAATTCCAGCTTTCTCGGCGCCCAGGAGCTGGTCAGCAAATTTGTCCTCCAGTCGCTTGTTCGCTCCGAACGCATGCACCACCATGAGGTTGGACAGACTCTCGAGGGCGATCGACGACGCGGCAGCCACCTTCTCCGATGCTTGGGCCGAGTACTTTCCGATGTAATGGCTGCCAACGAAGAACATGAGCATAAACGCCGGAACGAGCGATACCAGAATTCCGGCTAGTCGCGCGTTCTTGATAAAAGACACTATGTAGGACGTGATGAACATGGATAAGCACCCGACGTAAACGCCGACCTTCTGGGAGGTGCCGGACTGGATAAGAGCAATATCACCGCTCAGACGCGACGACACTTCACCGGCGGGAAGCTTGTCGAAGAATGAGACTTCCTGGCGCAGCAACGAGCGAAAGTAGCGCTCGCGCAGTCGGTGTGCCAGCCGGTCGCCGAACAGGTTCCAACATACGGTGTAGATGTAGATCAGGGCGAACTGGGCGAGCGCGCAGGCCATGACCAGCAAGACCTTCTCGTTGACGGCATCCTGGTATTCGGAGGCGGAGACGGCGGATGCGGATGTTGATTCCGAGGCGCAGGATGCGCCGTTAAGCTCGTCTACGAGCTGTCCGAATAGGATACCCAGGAGAGGAAATGGGATACCGGCGCCGATGGCGGATACGGTGCCCACAATCAAGAGCGCGATGTCAAGTTTGCTCGGCTCGGCGTAGGTGAGGAGGCGCAAGTAGCGGAAGAGACCCCGGCCGATCTTGTGACGGATATCTAATCAGTAAAAATTGGTGGAAAATGGGACATACTACCAGTCAATTGCTGGTCAAAACTGTCCGTGGAAAGCTCACATTCTTGGCCGTCGTTTTCACCTTGCCCATGGTGCCCGTACTCGCCTCTGGGGCGTCATTGCCAACCGAGTCGGAATTTGGGGGTACGACACCCGGGTCCGGATTGCTAGTGGTGGTGGCCGCCTTTTCGCTCATGGTGATACGCCGCGCATTAGACGTATCTGCAGCTCACCGGCACGACTACTCCAGCGTCTTCTTCTTTCAGCAGTAGCGCTCTCGAGTTGTGCTGTGAGCTGCGGCTACTCTTACTTTCACTCACACCTTGGAGAAGGAAAATTTGCGGATGACGGTTCTTCATTGTGAAGGGTTGACTTCAACCAACCAAGCGGTAAACGGAAGCAATGATCTTCCTGCCCCATTCATAGGTTATTATTTACGTTAGGTATGTACTCTGTACTGGGATTTTCATAGTGGAACTTCACTTGATGGATGCCCGTACTGCGTAATGAACTAGTGAATTGTGGCCCGCGGGCCAAGTAGACTGGACTGGAGCACGTATTCGCAAGCCAAAGTGGCAGATTTCTTCGCAAGTCCCCTCTTCTCGGCGAGACGGCTGCAGGGAAGTCGTTTGTGTCTTGGTGATGTAACGGCAATCTACATGAATGGCACGGTACAAGAGGGTACTCGATGAGATCTTGGGGGCACATGTCGCCGAAGACGGAGACACTAGACTGGGAGTGGTAGGAAGTTTGCTAGGAAAGGCAAGAGGTGTACGAAGTATGTAGAAAACCAAGCGACGGTGAATTGGCAGATGTGCTTATGTCTTGGCGTGCATGATCTGATAAGATTACCCTGCAATGATGCCCGCATGGGTGACAGTGCGATCTTCTGATGATCAAGGTGCTTGTCGTACTGTACGGAGCACAAATATCCATGAATCACGCATAAAGTTATCAGATGGCGCTAAGAAAGAAATATTACGTTTTTCCAGCGCCTGATGCGCTACTGTCCGGGCAGCCCGGGGGCTTCTAAGGTTAGGAAGAGGATTTTAAGGCTTAAGGTTCCAACCCAGACTAGGTATGTCCATCAGCCCAATCTTTGATCGATATTCCATCATAATAGATCGCAACAGACTCGACGCCACGTGAGAGGGACACATATCTCGCATGATGATCGATAATTGACAACTTGATAACAGGTAACCAGCGATATATATGCCCATGATGTCCTGAACGTGGCTGCGTGGAATCCTTCAAATAACCTTAGATAACCTACCTGCGCCCAAGGCTTCAGCCCCACCAACCTAACAACTCAGCTGATTGAATATCGGGTCTGACCGACTTCGTGTCAGATTGTCCTTAACCGCTCAGCTGCCCGTTGCCCTACCAAACCAACCACCAACAAGCACAATGTAGCGTCTGTCATATACATATCCTATTCCCCTAGATGCTCAAAATTGCTATGCCAGATCTTCATCGCCGAATTCCTCATCCAGCCGCACTCAATATGGAACATCTCACCAGCGAAGCGCCACTCCTAAGCCCTACATCGAGAAGCAGTAGTAGTGGGGAAAGCGATAGTGGCCCGCCAACCAACAGTTACGGCTCCGTCCCGATCAAAGACAGCAACAGTATCGTTCTTGATTTCAGCCCGATAGATGAAGAGCGATGTATCCCAGGGCCGCAGGGTGGTGTCCAGCAGGCCGATGCCATCAACCAGGTCTGGTCGAGAGCTGCCCTGATCACGGCCTACTCTTTGTGAGTATCCCCCGGAGCCATGTCGGCATAGCCTCCCGAGACGATCAAGAGCTCATTCGATTGCCAGTATCCTACTAGTCTCCTTCGCCAACGCCCTACAATGGCAGGTCATGTCCAACCTGATGCCCTACGTCGTCAGCGAGTTCTCCTCCCACTCGCTGATACCCACCATCGGCATTGTAGCCTCGATCATGAGTGGCGTGCTTAAGTTGCCAGTCGCCAAAATGATCGACAGCTGGGGACGACCTCAGGGCCTGGCCATGATGATCTCCCTGGCCACTTTTGGCCTTATCCTCATGGCCCTGTGTCAGAATGTCAAGACCTATGCTGCCTCTCAGGTGATCTATCAAGTGGGAATCAGCGGATTCTCCTACGTCCTCGACATCATCATCGCGGACACCTCGTCGCTGAGAAACCGGACCCTCGCGTTCGCGTTTAATTCCTCGCCCAACCTCATCACTACCTTCATTGGTCCGGTCATCGCCAGGGCATTTTACGAGAGGAGCAGTTGGAGATGGGCCTTTGGTACTTCCGCAGTCTTGTTCTTCATGCTTTCTCTCCCGGTGCTCTCGATCTTGGTTCTGAATACAAGAAGAGCGAGGATAATGGGCCTTCTCCCGAAAACCTCCAAGGCCGGTCCTTGGAATATGAATCGGGTTCGGCGCTCTTTGGTCGATATTGATGGTCAGCATTAACTCCCTTTTCAGTATAATACTGAACTCTACTGACACGCACGTGTCCAGCTACTGGAATGTTCCTCATGACTGCCGGCTTGACCCTGATTCTTGTGCCGCTCTCCCTTTCTGGCTCGACTGAGACTACGCACCGTGGCCTACACTCCACCTCGACCTCTTTACTGATTGGCATATTATCCCTTATTCTGTTCATATTTCACGAGCGAAGAACGGAACGACCACTCCTAAAGTTTTCCCTCCTATTCTCTCGCAATGTCGCAGGAGCTTGCCTCCTTTCCATTGCCATCTTCGTCGCCTACTTTGCTTGGGACGGATATTACACTTCCTACCTTCAGGTCGTACATGACCTGACCATTACAGAAGCCGGATACGTCGGGCACATCTACGGTATCGGTTCATGCATCTGGACGGTTGTCGTCGGATACCTAATCCGGCGATCCGACCGTTTCAAATGGATAGCCGTGGCAGCTTTACCCGTCCATCTCCTAGGCGGGCTATTTCTCATCATCTTCCGCCGCCCCGATACAAACTTGGCCTGGATCATCATGAGCCAGATCCTGATCACGATCGGTGGGAGCACGCTGGTCGTGTGCGAGCAGATGGCCGTGATGTCGGTCGCGACCCACGCTGAGCTAGCCTCGGCCCTCGCGCTGCTGTCACTCGCGAGCTATATCGGCTCAGCAATGGGGAGCTCGCTGAGCGGGGCCATCTGGAACACGACGCTTCCAGAAGCTCTCGCGGAGCTCCTACCCGAGATGTCTCCAGGCGAACTGGCTTCCATCGGGTCGGATCTTAAAAAGCAGCTCAGCTATCCCATGGGTAGCCATGTGCGCAGTGCGATCATTGTCGCGTACGACAGGTCCCAGGTGCGTATGTGCGTGGCCGGGATGCTGGTCTCGCTACTGGAGATTGTTGCAGTTCTTCTTTGGAAGGACGTCAGGGTCAGTCAGTCCAAGCAGGTCAAGGGAACTGTGCTATGAGCCCATGAATAGAATGATAGATGATAGATGATAGATGAAACTAGATTAGAATGAGTTATGAGATATGAATCATCATGTTCTAGACGGATCTTTTTGCTGAGATTCCTCCCAAAGCAACATCGACCCTCCAGTTACACCTGTCTCTCACCCCCGATGTCTATACACGAGCATATCTTTTCATCATATCTTAGGTACGCAAGATGTATCAAGGGAATTAGAAAAAGGGGGCTTTCATTGTGTTTGCCAGAGGCAGCCGAGACTCCACCGGGCCGGGGAAGACATATCTACCTACCTAGGTAAAAAGGTACCTTAGCGCGCCGGGGGGGGGGGGGGGGGGGGGGGGGGGGGTGTTAGAGATATGATGTCCCGTAGAAATATAAAAGATAGAAAAAATATTTAACTTAAGTTTATAAGGTCACTTTATCCCTTGCTAAATAAGAACGACCTAGAATCTATTTCTCGGGCCAAATGCTTTTTTTAGCGCTAAAAATTTTATTAACCTAGAAATTATTTTAGAAAATAAAGTTATATTAATAGCTAATAATAATATTAATAATTAATATATATAAAATAAATATTTTTAAGCTAAAAAAAATATTTAATTTTTAAATTATTAAATAAAAAAAAAGGAAAAAAAAAGATTTTCGTTTAAATTATAATATTAAATAAAAACCTTATATATAAAACTTTTTATTATTAGTTTAAATTAAAATTAAACCTTAAACTTTATAATATTTTTATTATATAATAGTTAATTAAATTATTACATTATAAAAATTATTAAAATAAATTAAAAAATTAGTTTTTATATACCTTAAATTTTAAAAGGGGGTTATATAGATAATAAATATATTTATATATATATATATATATATATATATATAATAAAAAAAGGCTATAAATATATAATAAAAAAAAGGTTATAAATATATAATAAAAAAAGAGGCTATAAATATATAATAAAAAAAAGGGTTATATATATATATAAATATATTATATATATATAATAAAAATATTTTTAACGTTATAATCGATAAATCGAAATAATTATATTTATTTTTTTAAATATAAAACTAATTAATTAATATTTATATTATTTAAACGGGGGATATAAGATTTATATATTAAAAAAGGGGGGGGGGGGGGGGGTTCTTTAAAAAAATAAACCTTTAAAATTATTTTAAAGCTCGATTTTTTAATAAATATCCTTTTTATTATAAAATAAAAAATCTAAAAATATATATATATATAATTAAATTTTATATAGCGTTAAATATATTATAAATAAAGCTTTCGAAAAAGGAACATATAATCGAAAATTCGACTTCTTTTAGTTATTATTTTCAAAGTCGATTTATTAGGGGGACATAATGTCTTAAACCCCAACCCCAACCCCAACCCCCCCCCCCCCCCCCCCCCCCCCCCCCCCCCCGGCGCGCTAAGGTACTTAGTAGACCTAATGTACTAATCCAATGTATCTCGCTCCGATATCGCAGTGGCTGTACTTGGATGTACCCTAAAGTCACTGATCCTGCGCACCGTAATCTTATCAGATCCGCTGATTAGATCGTCCAGACCAACAGACCCATATTGCCCCAGCACGCTTGCGTTTTCATCCATGCTCCATGTTTGAAATTTTCTCTCACTCCACGCTCCTCAACGATGGCAATGCTCAAATGTCGACTTGTATTCCGTACCACTTGATATCTATTATTCTTCAATCACACCTCCTACAGCATAAGCTGTCGGACAAGCCTCACTAGAAGGGCGGCGGGCCAGGCGACGAAGAAAGACATCCGTCGGGAAGTAAATAGAACTTGGCCTGTCTCGTTTGGTGCCTCGTATGTCCCGGTTTGATCCTACTGGGAAGATCCTATCCCAATGATCCACAGCAAAGCAGAGTCCATCTCTAGCTCGCCGAGCAAGCGCGTTTTACGCGGACCCTCCTTGGCCCCCTGGCACTGGAATTGAACATGCCATCCGACAGGCCCCTTTCGAAGCGATGGGACTAATTCATACGGGGTAGCTAGCCACCGCATCATGTCTCTGCCTGTAGGTACTGTACGTGCTTACCGGAAGCTGACTGTCCACACGTCATGGCTCAGGATATCCTCGTTCTGGCATGAATTGAGGTCTATCTCCTCATCTAATCTATGTAGACTTGATCATGACGATACTATTCGCATTCACTTGCTAGACCAACTCTATTCACTCATTGCCTCTTTTCCCAGCTCCTCCATACCTAAATGGCGACCCAACCGGCCGTACCCTCCCTCGAGCTGGGCCTTCAGCGCCAGAGAGAGAATCTCTCAATACTCCAAGGGCCGACGGATCCTCCCTTGGTAGATTTGACCTTGGGAGAGTTGTTAGAGCTGCAATGCCAGCATCACCGTACCCAGGAGTGCATCGTCACTCCCTGGACGGGCGCAAGATGGACGTACAACGAGGTGAACGAGCAGAGTTCGCAGCTGGCGAGGGCGCTCGTGTCCCTAGGAATCGGTATTGGCGACCGTGTCGGTATCATGGCTGGTAACTGCGAGCAGTACGCTGCCGTCTTCTTCGCAGTGGCCCGCATAGGTGCCATCCTGGTGATCCTGAACAATACCTATACACCGACGGAGGCCCTCTACGCCTTGAGATTCTCGGGTGAGCTCATTCACCGGACTCAATTTTCCAACGTCCCGATCCCTCACCATGGATCAACGTTCTGACTAACGCTTCCCATTGCAGACTGCAAGGTCTTCTTCACCACCAAGAAGATCGGCCACACAGACAACACCAAGCTCCTGGCCGAGCTGGCCTCGCAAAAGCAGCAATCCCCCAACGTGGTCATTCTGCGCGGCGACTCGTCGCCCTACCCGACGTATGCGGATCTAACGCGGCAGGGCCGGCGCCAGAGCACGAGCGACCTTGTCCGTCGAGGCCGGCGCGTGCTCGCCCACCACGTCTGCAACCTGCAGTTCACGAGCGGGACGACGGGCCTACCCAAGGCGGCCATGCTGACGCATCACAATATCGTCAACAACGCGCGCTTCATCGGGGACCGGATGCGCCTGGGCGCCTCGGACGTGCTCTGCTGCCCGCCGCCGATGTTCCATTGCTTCGGCTTGGTGCTCGGGCTGATGGCGGTGGTAACGCACGGGGCTAAGATCGTGTACCCGGAGGAGACGTTCGACGCGGCGGCGGTGCTGCGGGCCATCTCGGACGAGCGGTGCACGGCGGTGCACGGGGTGCCCGCCATGTTCGACACGCTGTTCGGCCTCCCTGCGCCCCCCGGGTTCGACTGCGCGCGCCTGCGCACGGGCATCATCGCCGGCGCTCCCGTGCCCCGATACCTGATGGAGCTGCTGGTGTCGCGCTTCGGCATGACCGAGTTCACGAGCAGCTACGGACTGACCGAGGCCAGCCCGACCTGCTTCAACGCCTTCACCGACGACGCCGTCGAGCGCCGCCTCACCACCGTCGGCACGCTCATGCCGCACGCCCGCGCCAAGATCGTCGACCGCGACGGCGACGTCGTGCCCGTCGGTCACCGCGGCGAGCTGTGCATCGCCGGCTACCAGCTCCAGGCCGGGTACTGGAACAACTCGGAGAAGACCGCCGAGGTGATGCGCAGGGACGAGGCCGGCACGCTGTGGTTGCATACCGGGGATGAGGCGGTGTTTGATGAGGAGGGGTACTGTACTATCACAGGGCGATTCAAGGATATTATCATTCGAGGTACGTCGTAGAACCCGCAACCCAATCCCTTTCTTCCTCCCTTCCCTTCCGAATACTACACGGTGGTCAGATGGTCATACTCTAACCCCTCTCCTACTCTCCAGGAGGCGAAAATATCTACCCACTCGAGATCGAAGAGCGCCTCATGGCACACCCATCCATCTCCCGCGCCGTAGTCACTGGACTCAAACACGCCCATTACGGCGAGGTCGTCGGCGCTTTTCTCCAGCACGACCACGACGATGACGACACGAAGAAGAACGATGACCATCGCCACCCAACGGATCAGGACATGCGCGAATGGGTGCGGCAGACGCTGGGAAGACACAAGGCCCCGACCCACGTCTTCTGGCTGGGTGAGGACGGCGTGCCGGTCGATCTGCCCCTGACGGGTAGCGGTAAGGTCAAGAAGTTCGAGATGGCTAGGTACGGCGAGGAGATATTGAGGAAGAGGAGGTTGGAGAAGCTATGATGAGTGGGCGGTGGTCTATGTGGGTGTGTGGTTGTGGTGTGGATGTGTATGGAAATCATCTAGAGCTTAGACAGGGGAAGAGAAAATGCTAGCTAGATTTTTGGAGGTCATGTCATTTCACAGTGGCACTCATTCTGAGGCATGTGAACTGAAATAAAACCCTTTATCTCTGCCCTCCCTCTCCTGCCCTCAGGAGTCACTGCTTTCCATGTGCGATGCAGTTGCGCAGCTCTAGTTATCAACATTCATAGGTCCCTCGGCGGCAAGGAGGTTCCTCGACCGTCGATCCTCAGCACGGGCCGTATGAGCTGGAATACTGCATGGTGATAAAGGATCATGTTGCGGTGCCAAGCCTGCCAATTGTCTTCGGCTACCTGGGTGTTGATAGAGACATCCACTGTCTTTGAGGCTCTGCCGGGACCTCCTTATTTCCCTCCCCTGCCCTCCTTGCTCAGTCTTTTCTTCTAACATGCAATCGCGTGACATCACCGGTCGCCGACTACTTCGGGTGCGATGATGGCCCCCCCTTCATAGAAAATATGGTCGAGGGGCTCGCGGCTACTTACCTTTTCCTTCGCTCCCTTCTCTATTTGACCCAGGATGCCCGAGAACCGCCTGCTATTGAGATCGCGGTCCCATTTCTTGGCCCCTTGATTGGTATGATAGCCGAGAAATCAGCATTTTACCTCCGTATGAGATTTGCATAAAGTCCAGACTGTCGAGCACATTTTGGGAGGGAAAAAACCTAACAACCTTACATAGGGATAAACATCACCTACCCATCTATACACTCCATCTACCATTCTCGCGTGTCTATGTCGTCAATTCCACCGACCGCATACCCGCGATCCAAAAGCAGTGGCGCACTGTCAGCTTTGGTGCCATTGCTACTGGCGCCGGCCGGTTCGTTGGTATGAGCAAGGAGGGTGTCGACCTCATGCATAAAGACTTAACAAGCGAGCACGGCTTCACCTTGAGCTGGCCTCGGCTCATTGCCTCCGTCATGGGGCCGGGCACGGATCTTGATAATGTCAACAAGAGGCCCTGGGGATTTTCTCTCATGAGGTCGGTAAGTTTCGGAGGGAAGCAGCGCTACGGGTTGGTTTATGGCGATGGGGTCGCGATGTCATGGTCGCAGCTACAACCGAGGCTATCTGGGGAACCCAGAACCCATATCGCGATGTCGACGTGGCCGAGGCCTACAGGAAAGTCTCACGGTGTCTCTACTCGATCGCCTACAACTCTCCCTCAATTGTTCAGTCTTCGGTGAGCTGTGCTCTACGAGCCAGCTGACGATATCCCCAGGATATTTGAAGCCGGCTTTCTAAACCCTTTCGTTTTTCCCATTTGCATAGTTCTTCTTTCCCAAACTCATGCGTGCACGAGAGGTCGCAGCGATTACGATGGTCGACTACGATGATCGACTACGTGCGGAAAGGAGGCCACGAGAAAGCATCCGGCCTTGTACGCGTACGCCACGAACACCATCGTCAGCGGCTTGGTCTTAGCCTCGAAGATTTTGCCCGTGGTGAATTGGGCAACACTTTTGCTGTCCTGGGCAATTTTCCCACTTTGCGCCCCTTGGGTGCTCTATCATATCTACTCGAATAGCCAGATATTATCCGACATCCTTCGAGAGATTTCGGCGCTAGTTTTTCGCGCGAGCGAAAGTTTTAAGTACATTAACCTGGCTGGGATACGAGAATCCTGCCCCGTTCTTTTAAGCACTCTTCAGGAGACTTTACGTTTTCGATCCGTGGGCCCCGGAATACGCCTGGTTCTCGAGGACGTTCTCTCACAAGATCGGACCCTTCTCAAGAAGGGCAGTCTTCTCATGATACCTTCCCCGTGCAGCATACGAGTACCGCCCCTTGAGAAGACGACGCGGACATTCTTGACAACATGTACTTTGCACGTAAGTTGGCGCCGAGCCAGAAACGTCACAACCGGGTTACGTTTCGAGCTTTGGCGGAGGTCACTTGCTTTGTCCGGGACCCCATTTCGGGACCACTGAGATCCTAGCGCTCGCAGCCTGCTTAGTGCTCCAGTTTGATATGGCTTCCGTGGCGGGTAGATGGGCATAGCCTCCGCGTACGAAGTCACCTGCACAGGCCGGATCCCCCCTATCCCTGATCATGACATAGAGGTGGAACTCCACCCCCGAGACACAGATATCAGGTGGGAGATGACACTGTCAGGTTCGGACAAAGCGATCGAGATTGTTTCTGAGGATGTCACTCGGAGGGATTGAGAGACGGTTGTGAACTCCTCGCCAACCGTCAACTCACCAACGGCCCTGGGACTACGTATGGTCGCATCTCACAGGATGTTCAGACTCCTGAGCCCAGGCAGCCTCAGAGGCAGCGCACTTTCCTTCCCCTTGTGCTTTCCCACCGCGACTTGTCCGTGACAGCTTCTTACACGACCCCTACTGATCTCTCTGGGTCGCCGGACGTTGGTAGCACGTTTCATCTCGGCTTTGATCATTCTCTCTGAGCCGGTTCTCTAGATCCGCTGGTAGTGGTACCTCATGGTTATCCGAAGCGCCCAGAGTCTTCATGTCAGAGGTATACGGGTGAATGGACATTCGGAATTTATTCGTTGACGGGCTGAATGCCTATTAGCCACAGCCCAATCTCAAAGGGGCTGTGGGCTTTATACTAAAACCACTCGTCTCGTTTTTTGTAATATCAATAGTCCACGTTACTTGTTACGATATTATAGAACACGTCCTTATCTATCTAGGGAGTCCGCACCACACTAGTTCCAGAGCGAACCTCGGTCAGGAAACTGATGCCTTGGCTATCGACTTCGTGATGTACGGACACCATTACACCTCTTAGGCCAACGAGTAGTAGTAAAATCTACATTTGCTCCGCCTATAGCCCTAAAATAATACATTGTTGCACTTAGCTTCCGGTTTTCTCAGAGTCAGAGCCGGTAGACACATGGACGTCATCGAGGTTGGAGTTGTGAATCTGGTACAACGGTGGGAACGGCGCAACGTCACGACGTAGTATAAACTTGTTGAAGTACCATGGAAGCTTCTCCATGTAGTACTTGGCGTGCTCCCTGTTACCGACATCGAAGACAGCGTCTAATTCCTCAAGTGTAAGGTTCTACCCCCTTGTGTGAGTATCATACATATGCCCCTCAGATGGAATGGTATTTTCCACTTACCTTGGTTTCGGGCAGCAAGAAGTAGGCATAGACCCAGCCAAATATGTTCCACGCGGCATACCATCCAAATGCACCCTGCGGCTCAAACGCTTTGACGAGAGCCGGCCACGTGAGCGAGATGATGAAGTTGAAACCCCAGCAGGTGGCAGTCGCGAAACTCATACCCGTGTCACGGATATAGAGGGGAAATGCCTCGGCCGAGTAGGTAAAGGGCACTGGACCTTCACCCGGGGAATACACCATCATAAACAGAAAGATTCCCACAGTGACGGTCGCCAACTGCCCGGTGCCCTTGGGGATCCAGAAAGAAAACCCGGTGATGAGGAGGCAGATAGCCATAAGTGGAAAAGTTGTCAGCAATAGGTTTCGACGGCCAAATGTGTCGATGGTGTAGATAGCTGGGATAGCGAACAGGAAGTTCGTAGCGCCTGTACCGAGGGATACCAAAAGGGCCTGTGATCGCTCAAAGTTGGCATCCATGAAAATTTGTGACGAGTAGTAAGCTGACAGGCAGGCAGGTCAGTATTGTTTGGTTTCCACATCAGAACACCAATTTCAACGTACCAATGACGTTAACACCACAGAATTGTTGCACTATAAAACAAACACTTATATTAGTAAATGCTCCTCGACCGACATTTGCAAAACAAAAAAAAAAAAAAAAGAAGAAGAAAAAGACGAGACGTACTGAACATGACGAAGAAAGAGCTCTGAGCGGCGCGCCGATTGCGGCGGACGAAGAAGAACTCCTTGAAGATGGATTGACGGTTACCACGCTGTGCTTCTTCCACCTCGAGAAGCTTCGCCGCATAGTACATGTCTCGAGCGACCTGGACTTCAGTGAAGCGAAGACGGCTCAGGGACTTGAATGCGTCGGTGTATCGACCCTTCTCCATGTACCTGGACCTCCGTCAGTTTCGCCGGCTCTAAGCGGGCGGATGCGAGATGCTCTGCTCACCATCTGGGGCTTTCGGGACAGAAGTATACCTGCGCCATAACGAACATGGGAGGAATTGCTGTGCTTGCTAGCCTAAATAGATGAGTCAGTATGAGAGGAACCAGGATGAGTGAGAAACATCGAAAGAATACGATAAGGGGCGAGGCTTTCTGTAAACCAGGAGATCTTTAAAATGGTCATGCGCAATTGTACTGCACAAGTATACCAATCACCCAACAGGGCGCAATAGAACAATAAGGGGCGAGGCCTGAAACCAGGGGATACGGGGTAGGGAGGTGAATAAGCACTTACATCCAGCGCCAAGGGGAGTTTGGCCCTCCGATAAAAGTGACATTCTCAAAAGCCACCGAAACAACGAAGCCCAGCATGATCCCAAAGGCGGTCCACATCTGCCACATCATGGTTAAGGCGCCCCGGATCGTCTTGGGCGTCGACTCGGCGCTGTACACCGGAGTGGTAGACGACTTGGCGCCCACGGCGAGGCCCAAGGCGAAGCGCGCGATCAGCAGGTTGTACCAGCTGTCGGCGGCCGCCATCCAGAAGGAGGAGACGAACGAGATGAAGCAGCTGATGAAGATGGTGCCGCGCCGGCCGAAGAGCTTGTTGAGCGGCGCGTTGGTCCAGCACCCGATGAGCAGGGAGCATAGATACGGGGCGCCGTTGAGTAAGCCTTGCTGCCACTCGTTCCAGATGTTGAACTCCCGGTAGTAAAACCTATTTAGATATTATATATGGGTCAACCCAGAGAGAGAGAGAGTTTATCATGGAAAGGGGACCGAAAAGGGGTGAAGCAGTGCATGCAACAACTTACAACTGAGCCCCGTTTACCGCCGTCTGGTCCATGCCCTGGACGATAGCCGACCCGGCGCACAGCGAGCACAGGAAGTACAGCATCTTGGGCTGGCGCCAGCGGTGCGTGATCTCCTCGCGGAGCACGGTCTTCTCGCTCTCGGACAGGATGGAGACGGATTCGAACCCGTCGGCCTTCTGCTGGACGCGGGCGACCAACGCGCCCTTGCGGAAGGACTCCCGGTGGGCTTCCAAGCCCTTGGCGTCGACGAACTTATCCGCGTCAGCGATGACCTCGGCCTCGCTCATGCCGTCGAGCGGGTTACGGAGCTTAGCCGCGATGTCGGTCTTCTGAGGCACAGTAGAGGCATGGGAGGCCCGGTGCTCGACGGCTTCCTCGTCGACTTTGGCGGCCGGCATGATGTAGATGGCTTGCTACTTTTCAGTGGGCCGGGGAACAAAAGGGGTTGAAGAGTGGGGTGGGCTGGTTGGTTGGAAGTTGTTATAAGACGAGAGGGGGGCGTGCGGTGAGAGGAAGTCGTATTGCAAAGGCCGTATCCAGCAAGTGCAAAGTCGCGTGAAGACGTTGCATGAATGCGAGGATCTGGGGATGGCTGTGTGGGTTTGTGCGAATCCGGGGAACCTTTATACCAACGGGACCAAGTGGATTGAACAGCCTACCTATCTATCTCCTCCTCATATCAAAGTCTTGCGGTCGCCTTGGATCCGACACTCCATGGTCTTTTCCATTCCCAGTTTCTCATCTGACCTTCCGATCACCACCAGTTCCGCGATGGATTTTGAGACGGCGTCTGGGCAACGTCTTGGGGTGACATAAATGCGCAGGGAGTCTTCTTGTCGCCAAGTCTTGGACCAGTGATATGGCACCAACCATCACATTCGTCCCTTTCATTACCTAAACTACGAGAGATTGGAGCTTCACGAAAAGTATGGCACATCAACACAGAAGAGTTCTGTACCCTCTGGTCTGGCCCTGGGTTACAATTTACAAAGCTTACCAAAATAGTCAAGCATTCGTCGAAGCACAAAGACAGAAAGTGTACGAATGTACACCGGCAGTATCAGGCCGTTTCATCTAGTACTATGAAGCCACCCCAAATCAGGGGGAGTTTTAGAAGGGATTGGGGTGCGTGTGTTTTCGGTCAGGAATCTGCTGTGCCCACATGACAATTGGCTATTCTGTGAGCTTGGATGACATTCCTATGTGCTAGGCACCAAGAATGTTGTTTGTATCATCATCCGCTGGATGCCGGTCAAATCCGTCTAGGGAGGACAAGATCTTGGAAGCACGAGACAAGGTTCGGCATATCCACCCTCGTCGTCCTTGGCTGTCCCCGAGTGGTGCGGTCAAGACTTTTGCGGCTCGGCAGATCCACAACACCGCGATGACATCATTCTTGTATGGCTTGAAAGCCGTTCAAGTTGTTACTGGACGTATGTGCAATGGTGACAATCGTGTATGTGGTACCAGATCATCCTAGGAGCACCTTACATACAGCATTTCAAAATCAAGCCACCCCCTTTCAAGCTTGTATACGCGATCTCTAGACTCTTTCTGTATGTGCCCTTTGCGTCTCGACTCTCCACTCGCTTCTGACCCCTATTCCATTGTCCATTGTATCATTACGAAGCCTCGAATCACTGAATTTGGCCGTGATGCGTGCCGCATGTCGTGGACCATAGGGACTCAACTGATAATCGGACGAGTTCTCGTCCAGCTGTGCAAACTCGCCCACTTTTCTTCCCGTCCTCTTCTGGTTACCACCCAGGGCTGTCCCAGTTGCGCTGTATGACCTTCCCAGCAGCGGTCTGAGAATTGGTATACAGGCTAGCGTGATGGCTAAAGCAGGTTCAAGCGCACTCCAAACCTGTGCTTCGGCTACGGTAAAGGTGATGTCGGTAAAATCGATGGACCTGATGGAGTGCAGTCGTAAGGCACTGATGACACAGACACTGTTGAAGTAGTCAGTGGGAGGGAAACACAGCAGGGCAAAAATCTTGGTTGCGTACAAGAGTCCAACAGTGAATGTCCCGGTCAACACTAGCTTCTTGTAGAGTGCCATATTAAGTCGCAGCAAGTACGGGAGCGGGAGAATGAGTACGACAACATCCGTAACAATGTTGATACTTCCCGTCACTGTATAGGACAGGACGTGGTCCCCACAATGCCCGGTTGGCACCATGGCCCATAAATCCGACACAGGTTGGCAGATGAGGAGGGCACTGAGAATGGTCGAAAGGGACCAACATGCTATGATGGCGCCGGTGGTGTAGCACAGCCATTTGAAGGTTGGGGTATCGAAGATTTTGCAGTAGAGTATAAGGATGGAGCACTTGCAAAGACTAAGGCTCATTGTCCACATGATCTGAACAGCAACGGATATCTGAGGAAACGTAATCAGCGATTCAGAAACATCAGAGGAAGATTACTGCCATGGGAGCAGCGAATACTAACTTTCAGGAAGCGTTCAACCGTGCCTAAACCAAAACGCTGCGCCAATTCTTCGACATGCCAACCGCCTCCACCGACGATGCCTTCTGCTCATGATCAGTTGTGATCAGGCCGAACCAGACACTCATGATAACGTACCCGCCATGATGATACCAGAGAACGCGACAGAGAAGATCTATTTATGGTCAGAAAAGACGGCAAGCTAGACCGGGACCTTGTTCATACGCATGCTACAATGATAGTGTAATCGCTCAAATCCAGGGCTCGATTGGCGATGCGTCGCGCAACGATGCGTAATCCAACTGCCACAACAGAGACCAAGCTGAAGACAGCTGGAACTATGATTAGCTCAGCCTGTCCTTGCTTCTCGAGGGGGATAATGACAGCCATGTCGAGCTATGGGAGACCCGTGAGTCTGTGACTGCGCTCAGGAAGATAAAGACAATGCTCGCGGATCACAGAAAGAAGAGCCTACGCTTTTCCATGATGAAAGTCCAGAAACAATATTTCCCAGAACTTCGGGAGGTCTCGAGAAATTTGGGATATAAGAGACCTGTCGTAGAATTCCCGTCCGGCGGTTCTAACCCAGCAGTTTGGTCGAGGCCAGCTTCATTTCCCGAGAGCCTGGTACGATCAGCGCGCACCATGTACTCTGCCATGCAATCCTCATAGGTTCCGTCACAACTCACCACATATATTCTACATCGGATAAGCAAGTCGGGATATTTCCAAGTTATTGTCACCATATATATCTCTGCCGCAGGATGGAAATAGGGCCGCACACACGCACACACACAAAGAAAGAGAGAGAACCTATTTATACTTAGGAGTGTATTCTAAGATCCAAAAATTCCGGGCTCTCTTCTACAAAACTTCCAGGACTTCTCATGATTCATATTTCTCTAATACATGCAGCGAGACTACAGTGCCCGACATATACCTCGTGTACCAGCTCTTATGTTCGTCGTGCCAAATCAAGATGAACCTGAGCTGATAAGCTTGCAGCCCACGAAGTCCTTACTCTTTTTGGTTTGTTCGTCCGAGGAACCCTTGGGAGATTCCAGGTAATCGGGAGGATTTCCAGGGGTATATTCACACACGCCGCTCCTCCATCACCCGAATCACATGTCGGCCCGAGTCTCGTTTTCCGACGTCGTATTCTAGAGACCCGGTGAGGGGTTCGGGATGACATTCGCACTGCAATCCCAACTTTTTTTTTGAACTCGGTAGAACTTCTGGCCCGCATCCTTTCTGAACGTATCAGAAATCATCTGTCGCATTCCTTCAAACTTTGCCGAAATGCACGAATTCGAGCTCAAGCCGGCGGTGGCATTAGAGGCTCTGTCAGAGCTTCGTCTTAGCACTCTTTCGATCGCTGCCTTGATTTGCCTGGCAACAGTTGCCGTCTGGCGTCGGTACTTCTCCCCTCTTGCGGACATTCCAGGTCCGTTTACTGCCTCCTTCACGCGCCTTTGGCATGTTAAGGCCATCATCGGCGGCAAACAGAACGTGCGGCTCTGCGAGCTGCATCGCCAACATGGCCACTTCGTCCGAATGGCTCCGAATGAGGTCAGCGTCACGCATCCGGACGGTGTGGGCAAGATCCTGTTACAGCCGATGAAGAAGGTGAGCATCCCGAGCTTGTGGAACGGTAACGGGCCTAGTTATCTCACATGGCCCAGGGCACCTTCTATGACATCTCGGCGATTCCTGACTGGCGGTACCAAACTCCCATGTCGACCCGGGATCCCAAGGAGAAGATTGAGAGATCGAAGGCGTTCGCGTCGGCCTACGCGCAGTCCAACGTGCTGCAATACGAGGACGCCATCAACCCCCTGATCCAGAAGCTGGGCCAGTGGATGCAGAAGCACGCCGCGTCGGGCGACCCCATGGAGCTGGACAAGTTCCTCACGTACGTAGCCTTCGATGTCGTGGGCGAGGTGCTGTTCTCACGCACTTTCGGCTTCCTGGACAAGGGCGAGGATATCGGCAACAGCATCGCGGCTAATCTGGCGCAAGAGGAGATCGGCACGCCGGTTTCACAGTTCCGCTGGGCTCTGCTGCTGCTTGCGAATCCTCTAGTTACTTACCTGGGGCTGTCGCCGGGATCGATGATGATGACGACCGCGCTCACCGCACTGGTCGAGCGTCAGAAAAATCCCGACGCCCGCTTCGATATGGTGGCGCATTGGTTCAGATATCGTGAGTAAAGTGCGAGTCTACTCATTCTCCATCTATCATAGGTTTCCGTCTTCGGACGTGGCGTGTCTGGCCTCCGGTGTCTTTTGACTCTTTTGGCCTTCAACGCTCTTAACGAACCCCTTGTCATTCCCCGATCCCTTATTCAGGGCAACATTGACTCCCGCTACTCTAGTTAAACAGCACCCTGATCGCACCAATATGCGGAACATCCAGTCCCAGACCACGACCAACGTCGGTGCCGGCTCGGACACGGTTTCGTGCGCGCTACAGAGCACTCTTTACCACATGATCCGACACCCAGACTCCTGGGCGAAGGCGCGAGAGGAAATCGACGCCGCCCGTATGGAGGGACGGTGCCTTAGCTCGGTGGTCTCTAACGCGGACGCCCAGCGGCTTCCATATCTGCAAGCTTGCATCAAAGAAGGGTTGCGCATTCATAGTCCCGTGCCGATGGGGCTGCCACGGATCGCCCCTAAAGGGGGTATCAGTCTTGGCGGCAAGCTGTTCCCGGAAGGGACTACACTTTCGATCAATCCCTGGTATGACTTCCTTCGACAGCGTCACGTATGGAGAGAGTTTAACCTTTCTTTTTTTTCAGGGTATTTCACCACTCCAAGGAGATCTGGGGTGAAGATGCCGATGAATGGAATCCCAGCCGCTGGCTTGATAACGGCCCAGCGTTAGAGCGCTTTTTGATACCTGTAAGCATCCGATCGGAGATTACCACCTTTCCTGGAGGGACGAAATGAGTCGCTGATCCTCAATGTGCCGTTCGTAGTTTGGTGCGGGCTGGATGGGATGTCCAGGACAGCACGTCGCGCGTATGCAGCTTTCCAAGATCTGCTCTACGGTGAGTCGTTACCCACCGACATCTAGTGAGGGTGATAATATAAGCTGATAGATATTTCAGATAATACGCGACTTCGATTTCACACTCGTCGAGCCGGCGAAGGAATGGAGTTGGAAGGCTTACTTCACCATGGTCCCTCATGGATGGCCTGTCTACGTTTCGTCGAGACAGAAGGCTATATGAACCCAATTCACCATAGGAATGGGCAATCAAGCGTCATATGACTGTGATTGATTCCATTGAATACGTCAGGCACGGGTGTAGACGACGATAGAGAGATGGGATGTTTTGCATAATGTAGTTACCAGTGATGGAACCCGATACCTGCACATAATCCTTAGAATGATGTACAAATTCCAGGATCATATCCTGATATCAGATATCAGTACCAGTTTCACAGCAAGAGTGCAGCTTGTACTATCAAACTCGTGAGTAAAGACAGATCGTGTCTAATCACCAAACGCCCTCTGGCCGATGTGAGGGGAACGAAGGGTTTGAGTGGTGTCACCCGACCTAGGTAAGTACCTCGGTAAGGAGGTAGTCTACCCAACAACCCCTGATGAGCAGATTTCCGGGTGTAAACGTGGTTCTGAGGACATTATGTCGCCCATCTTACCGCATATCGCACTTCGCCCGGAATTAATCCACCAACAAGGCGACGCTGATGATCACATCACGTAATCATCGGTGCTCACACCGGCCATCGGGCCCGGGCACCGGGCTCTCAATGGATCTGCATTTACTCCCTTACCTACCTAAGGAGATACCCCGACTTCGATGACGTTTTGCGGTGAGAGCGGGGAGGAGCCAACCACAGCTATGTAGTAAGCAGTTCCGTGAATCCATTATACCCGTCACACATGCAGTGCCATGTAACGTGACACAAGTGCGGCGCAAACAAGCTTTAAATATTCACGATTCCCGAGTGTCGAGCCCATCCTCAATGGCCACGATCTGATAGGCTACGCACCGATTACAAGTAATGTCATTGAGCAGCGACAATGAAGCCATCATTGCTCTTGACGTTATCGCTCCAGGTCCTCAGAACCTGTGCCTTTGGCGCAACGGGCGGCAAGCCAGGAGATTTGATATGGGAGTACCATATTGACAAGCGCCAGAGCGAACAGGACATTGTAACATGGGACGAGCACTCGCTTTTCGTCCACGGCGAGCGGGTCATGATCTTCAGTGGGGAGGTGCATCCTTTTCGCCTCCCTGTGCCGTCGCTCTGGTCGGATGTGTTCGAGAAGATCAAAGCCCTCGGCTTCAATTGCGTGTCCTTCTATGTCGATTGGGCCTTATTGGAGGGTGCGCCGGGGAACTACTCGGCCGAGGGGGTTTTTGATCTGAAGCCGTTCTTCGACGCTGCTCAGGACGCTGGACTTTGGCTCCTTGCTAGACCCGGGCCATATATCAATGCAGAGGTAAGCAATGCCAGGCATTTGGGGCTACTTCATATATCACGCACTTGGCACGAGAAGAAGAACTGCGTGATGAAGCCTGCTGATATATCCTCGACAGGTGAGCGGCGGGGGTTATCCCGGCTGGCTTCAACGAGTCCGAGGGGCCCTTCGCACTCCGGCCCCGGATTACCTAGCGGCTACAGACAACTACATGGCCAACATCTGCAGGACCATTGCCGAGGCGCAAATCACCAACGGTGGTCCCGTGATCCTCTTTCAGCCGGAGAACGAGTATACCTCGGCCGACCAGTTCTCTCCGTTCCCCGATGGCGGGTACATGGAGTATGTGATGCAGCAAGCCCGCGACGCCGGCATCGTCGTGCCTTTCATCAGCAACGACGCCAGTGCGTCTGGTCACAATGCCCCGGGTACCGGGATTGGCGAGGTCGACATCTACGGCCACGATGGATATCCTCTCGGGTTTGATTGCGCGCATCCGACCGTGTGGCCGAATGGGAACCTCCCGACCGCATACCGAGCGAATCATTTGGCCCAGAGTCCCAGCACGCCGTTTTCTCTTGTCGAGTTCCAAGGCGGCTCTTTCGATCCCTGGGGTGGATGGGGTTTCGAACAGTGCAGTCAACTTGTCAATCATGAGTTTGAGCGTGTATTCTACAAGAACAATTACGCTGTTGTAAGTCGGGCCCCAGGGACATCTCCGCAAGTTTCATGGGTGGTTGCCAAGAACTGACGAACCCAGGGTGTTACTATCTACAATCTCTATATGATATTCGGTGGCACCAATTGGGGGAATCTAGGGCACCCTGGAGGGTACACATCCTATGACTACGGCAGTGTCTTGAAGGAAGACCGTACGGTCACTCGAGAGAAATACTCTGAGCTCAAGCTTCAAGCGACGTTTATCCAATCGAGCCCGGGCTATCTCACTGTTACTCCTGGTACCAATACCACTGGAGTCTACAGTGAGAATGCCGATATTCTCATTACGCCGCTGTTCGGCAACACTACCGATGACGGGTCGTTCTTCATCGTTCGCCATAGTAACTATTCAAGTCTTGCTTCCACGCAATATCGAGTTACGCTACCGACATCCCAAGGCAATCTTACCATACCGCAGGGAAATATTACTCTGAGCTTGAACGGGCGAGATTCGAAAGTCATGGTAACCGACTATGATGTCCAAGGCACAAAACTACTTTACTCAAGTGCAGATATCTTTACTCATCAAGCCACGGAAAATGGCACGGTGTTGATATTGTATGCCGGAGAGGGCGAATATAACGAGTTCGGTATCCAGGGATCGAAAAGTGACGTGAGCGAGATAGAGAGCGGATCGACATCTCTCGTTGCGGCTAACACATCCGACTATGTAGCCGTGGGCTGGACCGCATCATCGCAAAGATCTATCCTTCAAATTGGTGATCTATATGTATATCTGCTTGGTAAGTTGACCGTCCAGTTCACAGTTGAACTTGCCCTGCTCACAAGACCCCAGACCGAAATTCAGCATATAATTACTGGGTCACCGGCGTCGCCAACACGACCAACAAGCTGATAATCAACGGACCATATCTTGTCCGCTCAGCTTCGATCGCAGACAATGAGCTGAGCATCCGCGCAGACCTCAACGAGACTTCTACAATCGTCGAGGTACTCGGATCTGCGTCTTCGATCACGAGACTCCTTATCAACGACCAGGGGTTCCCCTTTGAAAGAACGGGACTCTCGATAATAGCCAACATAAGCTTAACTAAGCCTACATTGTCTATCCCCACCCTAACAGATCTACCCTGGAAGTCGATTGACTCGCTACCTGAACTCCAGTCCACCTACGACGACAGCGCTTGGCCCGTCGCCGACCTGCCGTCCACCAACAACACCTTCCAGCCCCTGAGAGCGCCCGTATCCACCTACGCCTCCGACTACGGTTTCCACGCCGGCTCGCTGATATACCGAGGCCACTTCAACGCCACAGGATACGAGACCACCTTCGCACTGCTAGTCCAGGGAGGTTCCGGCTTCGGGGCCACGATATGGCTCGACGGCGCGTTCCTCTCGACATACACGGGGAACGGCACCGCCTCGTACGCAGAATTCAACATCGAGATCCCCTCCTCCTCCAGCCTGGAACCGGGCACCGAGCACATCTTCACCATCGTCGTGGACCACATGGGCCAAGATGAGAACGGCGTCTGGTCCGACGACATGAAGGCCCCACGCGGCGTCCTGGGCTGGCGCCTGGCGACCTCGATCGCGACCAGCACGCCCGTCGCCTGGAGGCTGACGGGCAACCTGCGCGGCGAGGCGTACGTGGACCGGGCCCGGGGCCCGCTCAACGAGGGGGGCCTGTTCGCCGAGAGGCAGGGATACCATCTACCCTCCCCGCCCACCGACGATGACGACGACTCCTGGACATCTAGTACGCCGTTCGAAGAAGGGCTAAGCGCCCCGGGGGTCACGTTCTACTCGACGTCGTTCACGCTCGACATCCCGTCGGCCGAGTGGGACGTCCCCCTCGCGTTCGCCTTCACCAATGACACGACCGCGGCTTCTTCGGGCGGCGGTGCCTACCGGGCGCAGCTGTACATCAACGGCTGGCAGTTTGGTAAGTATGTCTCCGATATCGGCCCGCAGACCGTGTTCCCGGTTCCCGAGGGGATCCTGGATTACGGCGGTGCGGGTGGGGAGAACTGGCTCGGGTTGACGGTCTGGGCGCTGGAGGAGGGGGGTGCCCGGGTTCCCGGGCTGGAGATGGTGGCTGGGGAGCCGGTCTGGACGGGGAGGAAGGGGGCCAGGGTTGTGGAGAGCCCCCGGTGGGTGGAGAGGGCGGGGGCTTATTGATATACATAGGGGGGGTAGGGTGTGAATGAAATGAAATGGGAGAGGAGTGGAGAGTGCTGGGTTGTTTCTGATGGTTACTTACTGAAGCGAATAAGGAAGTGTGAGAGGAAATTTTGCGGTGAAAGAGCTCTATATATATATTCAGGAGCGGTAAATCTCCGAACCCATCAAGAAGCCAAAGCGTAGGGTAACTATTTCCAAACCAACAACTCCTAAGTACCTAGGTAACCTAGGTAGGTATAACAAGCAACCATTCCATCTTACTCAAATAACCACCACCCACCCCCAATCCCCCCCCCGTCCCTTTTCCAAAATCTAACTCATGTACCCCCCATCATCCTCCTCAAAACCCTCATGAAATCCTCCGGCCCTTCCATAAACATCCCCTCCTCCCACATCCTCCCCTGCTGAATCGACGCCATCCCGCGTTTTCCCCTATCCACCTCGTAAATACTCCCCTCACCGCCCTGCCCAAATCCAAATCCATACCATCCCCTTTCCCCATCCCCATCCCCACCCGCATCCGCATTCCACACCTCCCCGAGCTTCACAGCCAGCACCAGCGCGTCCACCCATCATAGCGCAGTTTCACCACCCCCTTCACCATTCGTTCGCCATCGCCACATGCGTCTCGTCCCCCCAACAGCGTCGCGCTGTCGTCGTGCTCCCACACATCGTCAGCGGGGCTCCCATCCACCACCGCCGACGGTGTGACAGCGGTAAGGCAGGCGTACTACAGCGGCCAGGGGCGGAAGTCGGTCGTCGCGTGCCGGATCAGGGTCCCGGTACGATTCGGCCCAGCCCGTCCTCCTCGTCGTCGGCGCCGCCGGTGTAGAATTCGGGTCCCACCCAGTAACCTAGGAGGTCGCGGGTTGCCTGTAAGTCATCGAGAATGGGTTTGGAAGAGGAAGTGGATGAGGAGGATGGAGGATGGAGGATGGAGAGGTGAAAAGGAAGAAGAAGAAGTCGGCAGGCACGCTGCCGAGACCGAAATAGATCCGGTAATGCGGCCGTCCGTCGCCTTGCCGCTGCTGGATGATGGGTGCACTTGTCGTATCCGATGGCGTGGGACGTGATTAGGCCCGCGTTCCGGACGGACGGTCATGGCGTGGTGCGGGTTCGTAGGGGCGAGATACGGGCTTCGAGTAGACGGGCTTGGTTGGGGTGAGCTGGATTGAAAAGGGGGAAGTGGGGGGGGGGAAGTGGGGGGGGGGGGGGGGGGGGGGGGGGGGGGGGGGGAGAGTACTACCGGATGGAAGCGTGTGAAATGCGCAGTGGCATATGGGCAGGGCAGGGCAGGGCAGGGCGAGGAAACCTTGACTATTATATTATATAACAATCTCGGAATCTACACACTCACTCACTATCCATTCATCCATCCATCCATCCATCCACACAGACAGACATTGGGAAGTTTGGAATTCTACAATTGTCCGAGGTCGTGTAACTAACTTACCTTAGATTTTCAAAATTGGCTGGCTGATGGGTCGACATGGCCATCCAGATCAGGTTTCGAGAGAAGTCTTTAGATTAGACAGACGTACTGAAGTAACATGACTCACCTCATCACATGAATGAGAGACTCCTGAACTAATGACTGATAGACATTAACGTAGCGCTACCAATCTTTCGAACTAAAACTTTTCTTTTCTTTTTGCCAAAAAGCATTCTGTCCCTAGAGCGCCTTAAAGGATGTTCTATTAATAGGGCGGCAGGGGCGGCGGCAGGGGCGGCGGCAGCGGGCAGGCCATCATAGTGTATGTACATGGTTATCTCTAACGTTGCCCGCGACTTTTTTTTTTCTTTTTTTTTTTTGGCGTCGGACATCCACGGGACCGAGTGCGCTCACAGGCGGCCGCCGGTATTTTGTTTTACCTCGGACGCCGCCGCATTCTCCAACGGCACGCACGCACGCATGCACACATGCACTCCACCGACGACAACACGATTTACGATACCCTCTCACTTGGATCCCTTAGCGGCTTTCTCAGTGATACTCTTGGCCTTTTCCGCCGCCTTCTCCAGCACTTGCTTAATCTCATCCATGGTCTCGCGCAGGAGCTTCTCGCCCTCCTCCGTGGGCTTCTCCGCCAGCTCTTTGAGCTTGCTGGCTTTGCTGAGGATCTCCGAGCTGTTGGGTACGATCTTGCCGAGGTACTGCTCGAGCCCGCCGCCCGATCCGCCGCCACCACCACCACCCGACAGAAAAGAGCCACCCGAGAACAGGGAGCTACCGGACGACGACTTGGCCTTCTCCTTGGCTTTGTTGATGTAGTCCTCGAGACTTGACATGTTGCCCGTCTCGACCGCGTTCTTCACCTTCTCGAAGAGTTCCTTGATGTTGCCTTGCTTCAGCGACTCGGCGTTCTTTTCCAAGAGCTCCTTGACCTTGGGGTTCTTGTCCAGATACGGCTTCGCCTGCTCGAGACCCTTTCTCCAGGCCTCCTCTCCGAGCTGTTTGACCTTGTCCTGGATCAATTGGCGAACCTTGTCCAGATTGGACGCGCTGAGGCCTCCGCTCAGGATCTCCTTGACTTGTTGGTAGGTCTGCTCCACTACCTTCTTCGCCTCCGGGCCGTATTGCTCGCTATATTGCTTCAGCTTCTCGATGCTGCCGCCGAACTTGTTCTTGAGCTCCGGGTGGTTATCGAGGATGTCGGGCAGTGCGTCACCGGCCAGATTCCCCAGCTTCTTGGATACATCGGCGAGGACCTGGTAAGCTTTCGAGGCAGCTTCCATGCTGAGACCCATCCTTGATAGTTCCTGGAACTCACGGTATGCGTCGCTGACAATCTTGTTGACCTCGTCACGGTGCTTCTCTCGCAGGGTGTCCACGTCTTTAAAGGCGGCGTCGACGTACTGTCGGCCACCCGGAATCCAGCTCACATACGAGTAGCAGAAATTCTTCATCTGGTCGATTGCTTCGTCCACACCCGGTGTTTTTTCCTGAATCTTCTTAGACGCCTCCCGGTATTTCATACTCGCCTCTTTGGCCGCCTTGTTGATCGCGCGCTGCATCCTGCCCGCGGGGGTTAGGAGGTAGGTGACATAGAGGAGGGTACCGGCCGCGATGCCGCCAGCTAGGCCAGCGGCGAAGTGAGAACTGTCGACTTTGAAGGAGCCATTGCGTGAGGATGACTGGAAGCGGACCTGGTGTACTCTGGCCGGTCCAGTCTTCGGTGCGACGCGTGGGATGACGGTGCGAGGGAGTATTTTGGTGGCATTCATGGCGGCAGGTGTTTGATGTCGTAGGGAAGGGAATGAAGGCGCGTGAGAATGAAGATGTTGAGAGTTGGTGGTATTTGGTGTTTGGTGTCTGTTCAGAGGTACTGGAGGAGGTTGGTCAATGACGGGGTTTTGTGAGCTGGAGGAAGCACAAGCTCAAGTCACCGTCATTGTGTCACGCTTTTCATCCCTAAGCACAGCTTACCTTGAAAGTTAAATCAAATATTTACCCTTACATAGCTGTAGGCAGTGACTAACAGAAGAGCTGCAAAGTCTTACCTCTGAGTAGATAGTGCCCAGGTGGGTAATCAATCGATATGTCCATGACGGAATCACCATCTGTTTCTACAGCCAGCTACAGAAGAATGACGACACGGTCACTCATAGTTGGAGTCTTTGTGTCAGTTGGGGTTCACCCCGGAGCAAATGATCCAGACTCCGGATATTGGACAAATCGTATACCTACCGTGTGTAGGTACTACCAGTCAAATGGACCACTGCAAATCGACAGTTTGCGAATCCAAATCTGAAAAGCTGTGGTGCATCGGAAATACTCAACGAGCTGAAGGTATACCTACATAAGTTACCTACATAAGTAGGTCCTCATTCGAGAACGGTTGCCGGGCAGCGGGCTGCATGATCTGCACCGAGTCTGGTCCGGGCATTCTTGGCAACGGAGTCCCCTTTTCCCATTGTCCTTAGGTGTCGCGGGATATGAGGACAAGAACATCGTATGGCCATGGTGTTGAATCTCACGGGCAAGCAACGTGGAGGGGCCCACTAGGTTTGTCAATGCCGCTCTCCGAGAAATATGAATTCCACTGGTCACGATGATGGACGGAATGGAGGTATGTTCATTTGGCGATTTCGTCGCATGGCCTGTTCATCAATCTTCAGCCACTGACTATGTGCAATCAAGCGGCAGTTCCAGGCTCGAACCGCAGGACATGGTGCCGCCATAGAGATGCGGTCGGTACATGCCCAGGTGTTGATCGTGGATGGCCGGGCAAAACGCGTCGGTTGAAGATGGTTTTCGGGTCAAAGAACCTTGGAAGTGAGTGACTCAGGTGCGCAGCCCTGCCGAGGGGTAAATGCAGCCATCCAGGTGTATATCTACTCGACCCGACGTACCACATCGGTCCAAACTCGGGCCGGCCGTAGTAGCCTTCCGAATGTCCAGCTGATCCATCCAGGAGTCCGATAATCTGGGCTCTTAAACCGATGCACGGGTTTGCATCACGACGTCTGGAGGCATGGGAGGTTCCGAAGCGATAAGATCTTCTTCTATACCCTTTCGCACTACCAGCTCTGCTTACCCGGGGACAGAGATGCAGTACCTAGGTAGATACAATGGGGCTAGACTGGATTAGCAGCCATCACCCTCGGCCTAGCTGGAGGATTTGAATTGACGGCATCATCAAGCTCCGTGGGCCGTGTATCTAGTCAACTCTTGGATCGCCGTCAGTTCAAACTCTGCAAAATACACGACCAGCTATGTCGGGGACCGGCTACCCACCTAGGTAGGTAGGTGATGGCTGAATGGAGTGCCTCCTTTATTCGAATTCCGGATGATGTTGAACCTTGGAAGCAGGCGTTCTCGATCGTGCGGATATTGTCACTTCCAGCACCGAATGCACATTCAGGCCAGGTTGGTCTTGGTGAAAGGCAAGAGCTCTGCACATACTCCTTGGCCCGAACGACTGGGATAGTTCCCGAGAGACGTCTGATGAGTTCCGCGCTTTATCAATTATAGCGAAGTGACAGTGCGTTTCCTAGAGTCCACGATGTTGAAGAGGCTGCGCTCCTGGTGAAGTCGTAGGTATAAATGGAGGTTAGCGTCACACGATGATCCACGACCAACCTGGAGTTCCGAGTGATCCCCAGTGCATGAAAGGTTGAGTGAGGGTTGAGAAGCTTGGAAACTGACGCTGACATCACTGTCTGAAGTGCCTAATGTCCTTGGCGGGTGAAAAGCGATCAGCCGATGTCGGTCCGAAGATATCTTGACTGCTTGGGCATTTCTTATCAGATCCGGCGTCATGACCCGCTCCGAGCTCGGTGCTGACTCCGCTGCAGGTGCTGAAGCATTCTCGTTTGGAAGAAATTATCAGATCCGGTTCATTTCCCAGCCCAAGCCACTTAAAGTTATCAGATCCGCGCGCGCATGAGTGCCAAGAGAGACGATGTGGTTGCATCGTTACATGCCTATCTAACCTAGTACGCATGTCGTGCTCACCGTGTGGACTCGGACATGGACGAGATCACCAGTCTAACAGTCTACCAGTCTACCAGTCTCCTCCTTTCGATATGATGCATTATTAGCGGCGAAAAATCTGTCTAGTGGTAGGGGACAGGTACATCAAGGTACACGGCCGCGCAATGCATCCCTACCACCTACTACATAGTAGATAAATATCTACTAGAAACGGTATACATTATGACCTTGCAAGGGACTGGAGGTAAATCGGCCGTGGAGAAAACCTGTGCCCTGACGGTACGTCGTCGTCCCATACCTGCCATGCAGGGACAACGCTGCTTACGGGGATCATGACAGAAGAATGGCTTGATCCAAGAGAAAGGTGCTTGCTTACCTTCCAGCTCCACAGGAGCTCGCCAATGTGTCGGTACGGAGCTGATCAGACAGCATTTCTCTCAAGCTGAGCTTGAACACGACCGACTTGCTTCACTTCTCTTGACCTGTAGCATAATTGATATTCACCGGCGCAGTCACCGATAGCCAAAATTCAAGGGCGAAAAAAAAATGGCCGAAACACAACAGAGCGAGCGGCCCATTCTTAAGCTCCCACACCCATACCTCACACCCTACCTTCTGACTACGTCGACGCGGGACTCATCTCACTCCCCAGAATCATCACCATGGCGACAACTCAAGCCCCAAGCCAACAACGCCGATGCTGCTACGCTACCCCCCGAGAGCCTGCACAATGACAGTCTCTTCTTCACAGAGCCCACGGATCTCAAGTCCAGCGAGCGCCCGCCCGAGTCGAATAACACTCCGTGGGGACGCGCCCGCCGCTCTCCCTCCTCTACTTTCGCGTGGGACGGCGAGGCCGCGCCAACCCTAGGTCAGGCCTGGCTGCTGATCTACGTGCTGTTCACCCTGCGCCCAACCATGGAAGGCTTCCGCCTCTCGCTCACCGGAATCAATGCAGCGGCCCTCCGAGAACAACTCAAGGCCGTCCTCCTAGCCATCCACCACCCGACCGCCAGCGGCTTGGCGGACGACGAAGAGCTCCTCGTGCTCCGCAGCACCTTCTGGCAGGGCGCCGGGTCGCCCTTTGGGCCGCGCCCGGCCTGGATCCCGGAATCCAGCATGTCGGTCTCGGCACCGCTACCCAAGCCGCTGTCGTTGTACCCACCGACGCCACTCGCGCATACCATGACCCACGGCGAGACAGGGTCGACGATGGCATGGCATCCGCGGCGTGCGGCCAAGCCGCGGCCGGGCTCGGTAGTCTACAGCCGCTGGATCCCACACCTGCGCGAGACCTTCAGCATGGTCGCGCTGGATTACGAGGACGAGGAGCACCTGGCCCTGTTCCACGCCTGGCAGAACGATCCCCGCGTCTCCCAGGGCTGGAACGAGACGGGCACCCTGGAGCAGCACCGCGAGTACCTGCGCAAGGCCCACGTGGACCCCCATCAGATCACACTGCTGGCCCGGTTCAACGATACGTGTTTTGCTTATTTCGAGGTATATTGGGCTAAGGTACGTGGCTGGCTTTGCTCTCGCCCGCACTTCCTCTAGTTATCTCCTCGTGTTACACCCTCTTCCTCCTCACCCCCCTTTTTTTTTTCCAGCCCATTTAAGCATGATTCTATATATCTACAATACCTCCATCCCCCCATTGCCCCCAATCCATCCGTCCTGAACCTTACCGCTTCGCTCGGCTGACAACAACAAACAACAGGAAGACCGGCTCGGCGCCTACTACGCCGCGGACGACTTCGACCGGGGCCGGCACTCGCTCGTGGGCGACGTGCGGTTCCGGGGCCCTCACCGGGTGACGGCCTGGTGGTCGTCGCTCATGCACTACCTGTTCCTGGACGACGCGCGCACGGCGCAGGTCGTCGGCGAGCCCAAGTCCACCAACGCCGGCGTCCTCGCCTACGACCTCGTGCACGGCTTCGGCCTCGACAAGTTCGTCGACCTGCCCCACAAGCGCTCCGCCTTCGTCCGCTGCTCCCGCGAGCGCTTCTTCCAGCTCTGCCCCCTGGCCGAGAGCGACAGGGTCGTCGGCGGGACCTCGGTCGGGCTCCTGCCGAAGTTGTGAGAGGGGGGGGTTAGAGGGTAAGCGGTGTAAGCGTAAGTGATTGAGGGAGGGTGATGGTGATGATGATGGGGATAAGATGATGAGGGGGGGAAGTGAACGAGAAGCTGGTGAGGATGGAGACGATGGTGGTCCTACTGTAGCCTTCTTAACATGTTCGGGATTGTCATTCATAAGGGGATTCAAAAAAAAAAAAAAAATTCATGCATCTATTTTAATCGATCGAAACATTGAAACATAAGAGTTCAATTGAAATCTACCTAGTCTATTTACGGGCCTTAAAACTCTGTCGTGTTTTTTTCTCATGATCATGATAACGCTCGCAACTAAGTACTCAAGTAAATTAAAAAATCGAACCATTGATTTAAGTCCAGAAACATCTTTCATCCATCCATCCTATCCTATCCATCCTATCCGAACTCCGAACAAGCAATAACAAAAGAACAGAGAGAAGCCTCTTCCAAGTTAAAAACAAAAAAAAAAAAAAACGAAAAAAACTTTTAGTCCTTCTTCCCACCCAACCGCAAGTGATCCCATACAACTACACCGTCCAGTCAGTCAGTCAGTCAGGTCAAAACACGCGCGATGAATGGCAAAAAAAGCCAGAAAGAATAACAACGGTGGTCGGGCAGTTAACTTGTTAACTTACTCCTGAACCCCAGATCCTCCTCAAAGAACAACTTCATGACCTGCGGCCCATGCCGCATGCCCTCGGGCCCGTACGAGACGGCGCTCTTCCCCACCGCGAGCCCGATCATAGGCGGGATCTCGTCGAGCTCGTGGAGCTTTGGTGGCTTGTCCTGCTCCCTCCTCCTCCTCTCCGGCTCCTCCCCTGCGGCGTCAACGTCAACGCTGTAGTCCCGCAGCATCAGCTGGTGGATGTTGAGCGCGGCCAGCTTGCCCTCGTGCATGGCGGCTCCGCAGCGCTTGATCCCGGACCATTTGATCAGGTCGCCGACGGCGAAATGGGATGAGGCGTTGGGTATTTCCTGCTCCGACGACGACGGCGAAGAAGAGGAGGGGGATAAAAACTGCATACTCGGCAAAACCTTCACATACCCCTCCTCGCAAACCGCGGACCGCGGCAGGTACGCCGTTGAGGGCACGCTCTTGGAGATGGCCACGACGACCTGGCTCGCCGTCATGGTGTGCCCGTTCTCGAACTCGACCGCGTACTCCTCGACGCCCTCGGCGTTGTGCACGAGCGTGCTGCGCGCCAGCCGGTGCGACAGCAGGACCTCGACGCCGGCCTGGCGCGTCAGGTCCAGGGCGCAGTCGCGCACGGTGTCCGGGAGCGGCTCGGCCGAGAGCAGTTTGGAGCACGAGTGCGCGAGGGTCACGCGGACGTGCGGTTGGACTTCTTTGAGCTCGGCGGCCATTTCTATGCCGACGGCGCCTGGTGAGAGGGGGAAAGGGGGGTGGGTGGTTAGCTGGGCAGTCTCCGGGGGGGATGGGAGTAGAGTGTGAATAGAACGAACGAACCTCCACCAACGACCAGCACCGGCGCCGTGCTCTTGGTCACGGCGTCGATATGGCGCCCGGCCTCCATGAGGTAGGCCTTACGGCTCAGGGCCTGGGGCACGACGGGCCAGACCCTGCGGAGGCCGGTGGCGGCGATGAAGAAGTCGTAGCCCTCAGTCAGGACGACCTGGCTCCGGCGCTCGGAGATGGTGGCCGTCTTGGTCGCCGGGTCGACCTTGGTCAGGCTCCCGTGCACGAACCGCACGTTGGGCCGCTGCAGGATCTTGACGTCCTTGTACTCTACCCAGGCCTTCTCCGCGTAGCTCTGCTGCGCCAGGGCGAGAGGGGAGCCGATGACGTGGTCTGGGAATGTTTAGTTTAGTGTTCTCCATGTACGAGAGAGAATATGGCGATTGTTGATGCGGTGTTGTGTGCGGGGTGTATGGGTGAAGAGAGGGAGAGCTACATACAGAAACCATCACGCTCGTCTACGATGGTGATCTGGATGGGTATCGGCGATTCGATGGTGTCGCACTTATCTAACAGATTGATGGCAGCGGCTAGACCCGAGTAGCAGCCCCCGGCGACGAGCACCTTGTATGGGTTCTCTTGAGTACGCATCTCGGGTGTGGTTTGAGAGGCCGTGTCGAACGTGCTATCGGCTGTGTGGTTTGAGGGTCTGGTAGAGTGAGATGGGAGTATCAAGAGGTGATCGAGGCTGTTCGTCACACAGGAGGATGAGAAGAGAATCCAAGATGGGAGGGGGAGAGATCTCGAATGCACAAGGGGTTGGTTGAACTCTACCCAGCGGGTATGTACGAGTGGGAACTTCTGAACCGATGGTTCGGCTCATGGAGACACGAGACAGACAGTCGTAGCAGCGATACGCCCTGATCCTGGCTTGATCTGTCGACCAGAGGATACATATTAGCTTTTCAGGCTAACTTAACCACCCCGTAGCATCGAAAATTCCCGGAGCAATTGACGGCTACGACAGACAGACCGAGGGCCAATGTTGACAAGGTGGTCAATTTCGAACGGAGCTTGACGCACATCCAAGGGTCGAAATGCCGGTATCGGGTTCTATTACTTGGCTGTTTGGTGCTTGGTCCGGCTAGACAGAGAAGAAGACCCAGATTATCATGGCCGTCCGTATCCAGTCGCATGGGACGTCCACGACGCTCGTGATGGAGTCCGACATAGTAATCTGATGGTGAATCCATACTGTATGGAGGGTTCCATCATCTTGCGGACATCTGACCGGCAGACCGGAGACGATCTAGGTCTGTTTGATTGGCACTGGGTAATGAAGCAGAAGAAGCCGGCAGTGCAGCGACGGTTCTTCACAGTACGTAAATCAATGTCTTGATGAGCTGATCAGACCATCTGATAAAAATCTGGTGGTGGGACAAGTGGACGAGCAGAAAATTGTGCCATGTGGAGACAAACTTATCAGATCCGCTCTCTGCAGGGTCATCTGCTTGGCATGCAGCGCCCTTGTCCAGAAGGGGAATGAGGCAATGAGCGTTTGCTTTGAACCCCTGTACTTACCTGTCTACGGAGTACAAGTCGCTACATCTCGGTACTTTCGTGTTCGGGTACCAATCGGTACTTGCATGATACAAGCACAGACACGCAGCATCTCGCGCATCCTGTTTCCGAAGTTGATCCGACTCCGCTATCGCTCTGGTTTTTATCATTATCTTGAGGCAGACAGCCAGGTAGATGGGTGGACTCATCAACTGTGTCGATATGGGTCATTGTCAGGCTTTAGGTCACTAGGCTCACATTCTACCTTTATTCTGACTCGTCTGTCAATTTGTGATATTCAACTGAGGTCCCAACTTCGTTTTCACTCTCTTCATCACTGATCTGAAGCGCTGAGACATACCTGGGCAATGGTTTAAAGAGAAGAAGACTCAGAGAGACTTGGGCTGGTCTAGGAAGCTGGTGTTGCCTGCTGCTGGCGTAAGTTACTGTGCCTGGTCAAATCGAACATTGGCCAACCAACTTTTATATGGGTTCGACGACAGGCTCGGGCGGTTCATCGTCAGGAGCCAGGGCGTCAGATGGGTGACTGTACCAGATACAGCTATATAAGGGAGCTTCCCCCCCCCTTATTCTTCTGCTAGGAGGCTAAGAGCCGGGTTCTTCAACGATGGGAATACTCTTCTCTTTACCTGCGATCTTCCTGTGACCCTCGTCGCGACTATTCTTCTCCCTGTACTAGCAGCTCTGATATTCATTTATCTCCTGAGCTTGTGACGACGATGTCTACGGTTTCATCGCTGGTGGTCCGACGAAATCAATATCGAAGGTGTGGCTTTCCTTATACTTGTATACAGGTCTCTCAATATATTTTTTCCAGTAAGGTAGCCAACGCATCCAAGGGACCCGTTTTCGGATAGAGACACCCCTATGGCGTTCAGGATTATCAGATCTCTATACCAAGGCAATCTGGTCTCCTGCTCTGGAATACTCATCCAGTCATCTAGTGTTAGATGGATTGATATCTTTGCGATGGTCTTGCGCAATTGTGTTGCACAAGCATATCAATAATAAATGGATTTATATTCTAAACTGTTGTCTTCGTACCTGGATTCATAACAGCGATTCGCCTTTCATCTTGAAAGGGGTCGACAAGCTGCTATAGGGGTATGAAGTAAGATCCAAGTCACCGTTTTATAGCAGGGTCATTGCAATGGATTTAATGTATCAATGCATGTTTGGAAATATGTATAAGGCACCCCCAATCTACTTCCTGGATCTCTTGTTCAGGAGTATACGTTTCTTCAGTTGACAGTAATTGGCAGCACACTCAGTCGTTAGTCCTACAGAATTTCCAAACCTTGAAAGTAGATTATCTATCTACATTATTATACCCAACTATAAAAGTTCTCAAGCTGAAGCATCCTCTACGTCGTCATCCTAAGTCTCAATAAGTCTTCCGGACCGCATTCCCCAAGCCTATATGATTCCTGTGGCAAACCACCCAGAAGCTGGAATGACAGGGAAATAAGTCTCGCCCCTTGATTTCCTCATGTTGGGATTGCTTGAAAGTAACTTCTCACCAGAGGATGAGAACAGACTATCTGTAGCTGAGAAGCTAGAAGCAGCAACCACCGCCGCCTGCTCCGCACCTCATCCCCAGGGCGGCTTCCGAGGAGGTTCCCGCCGTCGAACTAGCGGCCCGCCTCCGTGCGGGTCTACTCTACTCTTCCTACTGCGAACTTCCTGTGACCCTCATCGTGACTATTATCCCTGTACCAGATTCGCTGACATATTTACACCTCAACAGATCCAAGAATCGACCGTCAAACTCTTGATAGCCATTTCATACTCCAGCTCCTTCTCATACGCAGACCCGCCCAGGTGCATGAGCATCCGCCGCCATTCCGGACGGCTCACCGACCACCGCAGTGGCGTCGTGAACTCCCAATAGTCGGGGTACCATCCGGCCGACTCCCAGTCGATGAAAGCCGAGACGTGCCCATCGTGCACCATCACGTTATGGAGCGCGAAGTCGCCGTGAGTGAAGACGGTCGGGTGGCACATGCCTTGCATCTGCCTTGCCACCTCCAGTGTCCTCTCGAAGTCTTCCCGTGATCCGAACGAGTGACTTGAGGCGGGGCTGAGGAGATGGTCGTTCAGTTCCTGTTCCGTCTCGTAGGGTCCGATGCGGTGCCTCGGTACGCGGATGCTACGCATGGAGCCGCCCGAAATACTACAGATCCGACTCCCCCAGGGATTTGGCCACGACCGCATGGTCTTGAAGATCACGTGGAGCTCAGAGACGATTTGGTCCAGCTCGTCTGGCTCCAGGTCTTCGTAAACTTCTGCTAGTTCGTCTCCCGGTATCCTGGTCATCAGGATCGAGATGGGTGCCCAGGGGGTAGAGGCATGTTCACCGTAGCTGATGACCCTGGGAGCAGGTATGCCGGCTTTGCGAATGGCGCGCATGGATTGCACCTCATCCACGCTTGTGCCATCGGACCACTTTAGGACCAGCCCAAATGGCAGTGATACCATGACAGGTCGGTAAGAAATGCCATACCAAGCGCAATAATATCTAGCGAACTCCGAAAGTACGTCATGTCCGTATCCGATGGCCCGGCGTATTAGTTGCGGTAGTGGTCGTGGGGAGGATGGCAGTTTCGAGCTCAGCGGCACGTCCCCGAGCCGGACGTGACGCCAAGTAAATTCGGGATGGAGAAAGCTTGGAGTGAAGCGCCGAAGCCAGGGCAGCTCCTTGAGTAGGAATGTCGGTTCTAAATAGGCTAGTAGAGTTGTCCATCGGGACGGCTCAGAAAATGGTGAAATGCCGTCCTCTTCAAGCGGAGGCGGTGTGGATATGATAGGTGGGGAGGGAATTGCAAGAGATTGAGAACGAGCAGTGGGAGAGGGAGATGATGGCCATTCCCATTGGGACAAGGATGTCAAATCTTCATCATGAGCCATGGAGAAGGTGGTATCAGAGTTGGGTAATTGAAATCGACAGACCAATTGAGGAAAGAATGCATTGTGATTGATGATGAATGTGAGTTAGACTAGATGTGACCGACGACCCTCAGCGCTTGATTACCTAATCTTAATGTGCTGAGCCCCTGGTTAATGTGCTGAGCCCCTGAGGGAGATCCTACGAAGTTCCAACACACCCTTCTAGGTTACGCTCCAAGCACATCAGGGTCTGCACTGCCAATTATACCGACGAAGAACGTTCGACAGTCAAAATCAGAGGAAGGGCAAGAAGGAATTGGTGATTACACCGAGACGCAATTTGAAATGTAAGTTCGCGACGCGTCCGAAGTGCCTTACGGTGTCGACGACATGTAAAACTGTTCTGCGAGTGATTGCGCCCAAAATGAGCAAACCCTTTGGTTTCCGACTTGATCCAATACCCAATTTCTAGGACCAGATGTCACTGATAGACCGGAGACCTGCCTTGACCTCTCTGGGGTCTGTATGAACGTTATGTTGTCGTGATGCAATGGTAGGATGATGCCCAACAGCGATCAACCGTTACTACCATCCTTCATGCAACTCCATACCAAGCTCGTGCCTCTCAACCATCCACTCCTGGATAGGCTGCCACTTGCGGCATGTGTGTGCCTGACCGACACCAAACCCCACCGGTATGCCTCCCCATCCGTAGATGGGTACAGGGCTCAGGTCGCCAGCACATTGAATCGACTGCCTGATCTGGTCCAGGCAATGGTCGATATGGGTGCGCTCCCAGCCCGGCTGGTGTATGACTTCACTGAGGTTCTTATGCTGCTGGGAGGGGACGTGACTCTCGTAATAGTCCTTGTCCAGACGCATACGAACCATGTTGAGACAGTGAAGGGAATGGAACATTTGGAATCTGGAACTGGTTAGTGAGAAGTCTTTTCGCCGTGATACTGGGGTCTAGAAATGCGCTCGGCACTCACGTGAAGTAGTAATTTCCATCGGGATACAGGAGAAGGTCCGGTGCTTTGAACCGGTCTACTTCTTCTTCATTCATAGCCAAGAATTTTCCTACAGTTTTATCACAGGTCAGCGAAGTAAATGAAAGACAGAACAACGTTCGTGGCGTGCCTCTTGATAGATCTTCCCATGCACGGTCAATCTCGTCACTGGGTTCGCCAAAGAACAGCGGTTCATCAGGAGGAAGCACCCGGTATATGGTCTGCTCAGCTTCATCCCAGGCGAAATGTCCGGTGAAATGTTTCTCTTCGTACGCGACGGCTCTCTGGGCGTCCTTGAGATCCGTCTCAAAGGGTCCGAGGGATGATGTGGGAGTGAACAGCTCGTAGGCGTAGAGGATGAGAAGAATGCACGAGACCGTCCATGGTAAGATGCTCTGCCTCAGTAATAACCTGGGCGAGCGACCATCAGGGTCAGGGCGTTCATGCTTCTCTTCGTCGATGAAGGCCTGTGACTCCTCATGGTCTTGGGCGGTCTTGAAGCTGAGAGGAACGTACTTAGACATGTTGCCTGCATTCAATGTCTATGCGTGAGTGATGGGCACGTGAGATACTGCGAAGAGAAGTGGGTGGTATGTTGAGAAGCTGGAAGGAAGGCAGATGTCCTGCTCAACGCCCGGGTGCTTTACATTCTTTGGGAGAAGAAATCTCGATGACCATCACATCGGCGTTTCGGATAACCACAGGCATTCTTGACCGGTGTGTATGTCCTGGTGCTAGCGTCCATGTCTACCCCTTGCGTGAGGGATATCAGATACTATAGAAGGCGCTTCGTTCGTTCTCGGCATTTGAGTCTGCAGGCGACTGTCGTGCGATGACACGACTGTCACAGTTTACGGCGGCTAATCACAGCACAAACCAGTTACATGTCAAGATCTACAACACTCGGCTTTGGCGTTTCGAGTCACGGCACGTTTTCTTGGTATGCTAAGTATCACATCCGATAAATTCTGAGAGAAAAGAATTCTGCTCTTAACCACAAACATTTCTCTTGAACCGAGGGCGTGAATGACTATTAATACACAGACAACATAGATACAGGTCATTGAAAAAGAGATCTTGCTACACATGCTTCAACCATGGAATGTCAACTATTTTCTCGGGCAAGATAACACCTAGGTAGTAATGGGACCAAAAGGACGGCTCGGGACACTGCCCACATTCACGGTGCCGGGGGTGGTGCACGCCATATATGTAAATTAACTCCTTACCTCGTTTGCCACCATTCCACCAGTCTTCCTTGATGAAATCTCTAAGGTCACTATCTCGTCTAGGTGCCACTCGAACTCCATCAAATTGTTGAAATGGAGTATGACCC
This sequence comes from Xylariomycetidae sp. FL2044, assembly GCA_022376275.1. Taxonomy (NCBI): domain Eukaryota; kingdom Fungi; phylum Ascomycota; class Sordariomycetes; species Xylariomycetidae sp. FL2044. The sequence goes on along the minus strand of JAJNOH010000042.1, from coordinate 62,343 downwards.
TTGTCTGTCTATACGTATTCATGTAAGGAGTGGCTGAAATTCTCCTTGCTTCAGCATGCGTCTTTTTTTCTCGAATAGATGTGATTGTCGGCTCTGTTCAGCAGCAAAAGCATTGAAGCAAACCATGCTCAGCTCGAATGCAGTCGCGATGTTCGTGTGGAACTTCTCATTGGCTTGCTACATCATCCCACGCATCCGGTACCGACTCTGCCTGAGGCAAGGGGTATATATAGCCCCTGCTGACCACGCGGCCGGATGTGCGGAGTAGAGAATTATTGTATCATGGCTTTTTTCGGGAGACCTGCCCTCGATGTCGTTGTCATTGGCTAGCAAGAGGATCCCACGCGCCCAGTCTCTCATGGTGGAAGTGCGCAATTGTATTGCACATGGACTCACACGTGCCCAGTCTCTAATCGAGGCAAGGGGCTTGTTTCGTGCACACCACGCGGCTCCATGCGCCTAGTGTAGCTTAATCTATCTTGGCTTTGGCGGAAAACCTGCCAGAAAGGTGCCCTTTTCCAGGAGCGGGCACCATCCGATGGTTCGGGAGAAACAGTCGGGTTTTCACGATAAGACAAGTGAAACTGCACGACTGACATGAAGATGTTAGCTAGTATTTTGGTCGGAATAGGAATAATGAGCCACGCAACTGTGGGGAAGTTATGAGTCTAATTAGGAAGCTTGTTCGTTTTGCTTGCAGTATTGAGATAACATTCCTCGAAGACATGAAGATCTTGATAAGACTTGACGGACACTGTCGTGAGCGGTTTATAGGAAGTGTACACATCCGAACGAGCCGATTTCGAGCAATTGTATGAGAGCTTTACTATGCTGAATCCACTACTACTGCAGTGCAACCCCGTGCACGAAGTATCACATATGATAGTTCTGAGCTTCCATAGCAAGCAGGAGCTCAGATTATTAGCAAGGTCTGAAATCGAGGTCTTCGACAAGGATGGCACAAAGACCATCGACAAGGGTGAGAACACCAAATCAAGTTTTCGTGTTTCCAACCCCTTGATCATATACAAGAGGCTTTTGCTGCGTAGCGACTTCGAGACATAGAGCAGATCACTGAGTGGTCTTTCTCCAAGTTTTTGTTTCTACTACTTTAGAATAGCCACCGACTTCAACGTGGAGACCTTATGAGTTTAAGCCTAGAGGTCCCTCTACGTGAACCATCATCATCATGGTGCTGTTGCGCAATTGCATTGCACATTGACAACAGTGACCCAGAAATGATGTGAACCATGAGACTATCAAGTCTAGAGTATGACGAACTTGGGTGCCGGGGTTAGGGTCTGGCTAGGGAACATGCGTATCTCAACTGTGTGTGATGCCATTCGATGGGAATCACGGCAGGCAAATCCCAATGAAGTATGCCGTCCCTTGAATGTGATCACAATGCAGCTACTCAGCAGGTAGATAATGAGCCATCCAGATCGGGCAACTAATTCACCCTTGTCGTATGTGTCAACCAACCGTCCAAAAAGGTATGGCTAATCACATTCGAGTGGCTCGAGTTTGCCTCCTTGCTCAGCTTTGCACTGAAGTTCTCGAGCTGAGAGTGACTTGACTCCCCCGTGGAGGTCACTCGATGGGATGGGGGTAGAGACATGATATGGAGTCGCGCGAACTGACTTGTAACTATAAATTGACGATCATCTCCCCATGGAAAACTAGAAGACAGCACGATCATCGATAGTAGTTACGTCAACCCTTACCCCTATCATCTTCAGCATCTCTCAAGCAGCCTTCCCCAAGCAGCCTCTCCCATATCTTCCAGAATGAAGGCCTCATTCGTGTTTCTCGCCCTCCTCGGCTCTTCTGCTCTTGCCTTTCCTGTCGACGCACCCGGCTCTGGCCTGGGTGCAGGTTTGGCAACTCGTGCTACACTTCGTCGCGAGGAGGCTCTTTCTCGATCCCCTGCCAATGCTCGACGAGAGGAAAATATCGCCTCTAGGGCTAACGCTCGACGAGAGGAAGATATCGTCTCCTCGGCTAGTGCTCAACAAGAGAAAAACCTTCCGCCTAACGTCACGGCATAGAGGGACACTTCTTCCCACTTTTACATGCCTTATTTCGAATTAGGCTTTGGTATGAGAGGATCCAATTTCAAGCCCTTCATGTCGTACTCGGTTCACTAACGTACTAGTTCAGGGGTCGTCGACCAATTACCACTTTCCTTAGTTCATCGACCGTGTTCACTCCTTACACTCCATTAGGGTTCAGGTGGCCGGACACAAGTTGTGGATCTCCTGTTGAGATTCGGATTGAAGATCTGTGGCAGAATGCCGTTCGCTTCTTGGGCACAGCTAGGCCTAGCATTAGCAAGAATCAATCAAAATCAGTCTTTCCAGGTCATCACGTGCTGACGCGTCGCGTACAAGACTGCTTGTAATTAGTCAAGAGGCACGTGACCGGAGGCCCCCACATTAAATTATTTTCATCGCGAGCAGGTAGGACAGCTCTTAGCTTAGCCAATGACATTACTACGCCCTACCTGGTTCTTCCGTGCCCACCTACCCAAGTACTGAAGTGGATCTAAACGAAAAGGCAGCTTCTCATTCTTCATCATTGGTAATGAGACGTCCTCATTTAACCGCCGGTCTGCTACCATGAAGGGAGTTGTCACGCTCTCAAGGCGGTTCCAACAACATGCCCGTCCTCGCCTTGACTCGGTGCTCTCTCTGTCAGCATCGGTGTCACAGAAGCGATTTGCCAGCAAATCCTGGAAGCCAGTAACAACTAGAAAGATATCTCTGCCTTCAGAATATAACTTCAGTCATGTCGTCTGCGTCTCCGCGTCCAATCACTCCCTCAACGTGAGAAGTTGCGAGGTGGCCATAGAATACGTCTTCAAGAATAAGATGCTCTGCTTCGAAGCCCTCAACTTCGCCTTGCCTGCGTACATCCGCCATCCGGACAACCCCAGTTTCTACCGCGTCCTGCGAAACAGCAACTTCCTGGCAATACTGGGCGACCGGCTCATCGACTCGAAAATAGCAATGGCTTGGTACAAGCGAAGCACCGTGCGATACACCCCATCTGCGATGGCCCACTGGCAGAAATTGCGTACCGATGTGCCTTCCAACGCGAATTTGCGCAAGATTGCCCAAAGGCTGGGCCTGGAGCAATTGGTATTTAAGCCGCTATTCGGTGACATCGCCGTGACTGATAAGCTCCCGCCCACTCCCGAGAGGATCGCCAGCACCACAGTGGAGGCCTTACTGGGTGCCGTTTACCTCGATGGTGGAGACGCAGAACTCGAGGCGCTCATGAACCGGCTCGGACTGTTCGACTTACCGTTATTGAGGCCGATTACAAGTCTTGACTGGGAAAGGGCTTTTCTGCATGACATAGAGGGTGCCAACGAGGGCACCGAGGTGGCGCATAGTGCGCCTATTGAAGAGGCGGAAGATGAAGAGGACGAGGTGACGGAAAGGCTCGGTGCACCTGTGTCCGAGACGCCTGTTGACGATGCAGAGGCTGCCAAAGAACGCGAAGACGAGTGGAGGAATTATGAGGATATCATCAGCGGCGAGAACGTCATTAACGTGGATGAGGGACGTATAACACCCAACAGAGATGATGATATGGAGGAGAAACCTGTGGGAGGTTCGTCCGCTGAAGAAACAGTTTCGGATCATCCCTCTCGAGAAGACTCCGCAGCCGAGGAAGAGGCTACAGGACCTGTTGACAAGGTGCCGGATGATGGATCTCTGAACCCTGGAGAGGCACGGCAGACTCAGACGCAAGACGAAGACCTACAACAGGAAGGAGTGTCTCAAAAAGAAACGGTTCCAACCTCATTGAATGTGCCAGCGGACTCTCGGGAGGAGTCCCCCGCGGCTCAGCCAATGAGAACGAGAAAAGAGGATCCGGCGAGGGATAGAGAAGCGCGACAATCAAGTGAGCCCATCTCAAAACGGATGAAAGACCTCTTCCGCTTCTGAGGGTGCGGCATTTGCTGTGACCCAGCCTTGCAGAGCACAAATCCAAACCCGCCCATATAATATAGGTAGAGTGTTGTATTATATTGTACTATTTGTAACCAGGCTCAAATGACGAGACTCTTGAGCTCACACGAACTCACTGGATCTAAAATCACTTTATTTAGCCCATTCATCTAGCCAGGTCAGTGAACGTAACCGACGTCTACCAAAGCTCGCGCGTCTTCCCCTCGCCTCCTATTTTAGACAGGTCTGTCACGCGATAGACAATGAAGCATGCAAGTCACGTCTACTCTTACTTATATGGCACCGGTCTGGCGTGTCGTAGAGACGCGTTAACTCGCAGGAGCACTGCCCTCCGCAACACCTACGTACCGAGTCCCGTTCTCAGGACGCTCGCCCGACCAGCCAGCCTCTCCGCGCCCCGTGACCAGCGATTCGGATCGCGGAAATAGTGCGGAGCAGTTTCTTATGATGATGAAATGTTCTTTCAAGGTCTCATGCGAAGCTACTCCCTTCGTCTCGTCTCGCATCGCATCCCATCCCTAGATACAGTACTTTTGGAAAACGTCACGCGGTCGATGAATCGGATGTCTCTCACCCACCGGTGGGAATGAGAAAGGGGGAGAGAGAGGGGGGGATGGGGAATCTACGCCCTGGTGAACTGGTGAGCTGGTGACATAGCCAGTCCGGCGGCTTCCAAACCCTGCCTGTCTAGGTCGCAGGACGAGATGAAGGAGGGGACGCGCACCCCGGGGTGAAAGGCTCTGACGCCGACGCCGACGCCGAGCAGACCTGATGTGATGCTCGAGCACACCAAGACCACTCCTCCTCCATACTCTCTCGATTTGGCCAAATACCCTTCTATCTAGCTGGGCCACCTGACGGTCATTCATCTCGTCTGGCCTCGGGCCGTGCCGATGCACTAGCTAGCCTACCTAGCCTAGCCTAGCCTACATCAGGAAATCCAGCACCTTCGAGAAGTAGATACTTACTTCCAATGCAACGAACGACGACGTCGGATCAGCCATGAATCCCAGACAGGAACTGTCAGGTCGTATCTATATACGTACATACACATCCGAGACCACACCGAACGGCTATCTAGAGAAGAGATTCTATCTGGTCTGCATCCCCTCCCTGCCTGCTCCTGGTACGACGAAATCTCCGGGGCTCCTCTCCTCTCCTCATTCCTATTCCTAGTGCCGAGCTCGGCCGGCTGTTTCAAGCATGCATGGCGAGTTGAAGAAAGAAACCTCATAGGTAGGTAGGTAGGTAGGTAGGTAGGTAGGTAGGTAGGTAGGTTGGAGAAAAGAAGGGTTTTTCTTTCAGGGGTAAGATGAACTCGGTAACTAGGCTAGGTCTTGATTACCGACTCTTAACGGGGTGATGAAGTAGTAGTTATCAAGGCAATTTGCTTATTCGGACTATGTATCTAGGTGATAGGTGCTCATGCTCGTGTTCATCCGTCAACACCGGATTTCGCTGACTGGCTGGCGATTCATATTTTTTTTCTTTTTCTTTTTCGGAAGCACAATATGTGTCTTCTCCGTCATGAAGCCTGTGTGATGTCAGGGAGATATGGATCCCCCCCCCCCCCGTGTGTCGTTCCTTTCCCGAGGTGATGCCAGTCAATTACTATCCAGTTTGATTTACTCGCCACGAGTCCCACTCTGGTCTCTAGCGAGAGGGTGAGGGGAGTCGTCTCATAACATCATATAGAGATAGGGGGAAAAGACGCCCGGGAGAGCAATTCAGGAACAGTACCTGGGTAGGTATTATCTATATGTCCGTTCTTAATGGTTATTCCCGTGGTCGGTGGCTGTCGCGAAGCAAGTAGAGCCGTGCGAGAGCCTTTCCCCTTTTCTACGATCTAAGCCGTCGCGTCCCGGGACATGAACACATGTGATGGTGACTCTAAACCGGTATAAGCCATTGCTGGGAGAGACAGCGACACAGATAGATAGATGTCGCATATCACATATGAAGATAAGATGAGGGGAAGGGGGGATCTACCTAGGTAATTGGAAGCCCGCAAAATGTCAACGGCCCTGACATCCCGCGCCTACCCATCTTCCACTGAGTTTAGACCCCAGCTCGTGAGTTACCAGGGCATTGATATTATAGAAGTTGCCTGCTAATGTCATGCCTAGAGTAGCCGAAGCCTACCTTAGGGTATCCTGATACGCTCTATGGGCGATCTCTCTCCTATGGAGGCGTGATAAGAACAAAAGGTGTGCTGTGCCTCGACTTGGAACGAGTAGAATACTCAGTATATTGCAGATGATAACACCCAGACCCTGACGATCTGGTCAGGTGGGGATTAAAAAGCCAAAGGTCGATCCACGTGGAAACCCGCATTTGGAGGGTCTCCATCTGCGGAGATGGTGGCTCCGGCACGGGTCGGTGACGTTTTCCGAACCCCATGGGGAGGTGATCCCATCTTAACACAGTCACAAGCTCACAAAAAACAAAAAAACGGGGTCGGAGAAGAAAAATGAGTTGGGGAAGGGAGTGCGGAGAAGGAATTGGGACTGATGTATGTGGCGAAGGGGATATATTAATGAGCACAGTTTGATATTGAAGGCGAGGGTCTATTAATCAGAGTTGCAGGTAAGGCGCGAATCGTGCGACTCGGTGGAGAAAGAAAGAGATCCAATCTCAACCTCGTAGGGAGAAATGTTTAGATGACGCTGTGAACAGGGACGATGCTACGAGACTGATAATGAGAATTTACTGATTTCAGAACCTACCAGAAGGAAATGCAGTCCGGAGTACTGAATACTGTACACAGACATGACGGGGTACCTAACTCGTTTGTTGATATGGTGAAAATAGTTCTCCCCTAGCCGCAAGAACGCAAGAGGCACTCTAACGACATTTCGCCCCGCCTATGTCGAAAGGAACGACGGACTCAAAGCGCTACCGAACACGATTAAACTGGCTAGTAGACCAACCACCTACTGATGGCTTCGATGGAGTGACGAAGGATAAGAATCCAGGCCTGCGTCGCGCCTAAGAGCAAGCGACAGTGGTGCAATATGGAATTTTGCCTCAGCGTCTTCTGATGTAATCGAATAACCTTAGTTGACTTGCTTCGCCCACAAAACACGACGTAGAAGGAAGCGCCGCGGAGCATCGCGAAAGCAAGTCCGCTTTCGTCGCAAAGATCATCGTGGATTCGTTTGGTATAAAGTGTCCAATCTGGTGAGATTAGCCAAGCGCTGGATGTGGACGAGCGACGATGCAGTGAAATTTCACCCTGTTCGACCAGCCCCACTCGTCAAGCAGCGAGAGAGAGAAGAGGCCTCACGATGTCCGGCCAAGGATTGTTTCCGACTTTCTTGTAGATACGCGAGACCCCACACCCCAGAGCCTTATATCTCCGCCTGGGGTAACTGGGTAAGTTGATGCATAGTGAGTGTGGAGAGCCTGCTGTGGTGCTGCCTCGTTTTGTCTTCAGCCTCAAGTGAGCTCGTGGGGCATATCTCGCGGGACCGGCCCGTCCACGCCGTCTTCACGCGCAATTGCATGAAGAGGAGAAGTGGGAGCCCCATAAGTCATCAAAACAAGCGAAATGGGTGAGTATGAACGCGGCAGGGGCGACCTCGCGGGGCCGCCTCGTCGTCGTATCCAAATTAATTGGATGGTCATCTTCTCCGGTCTGCCAAGAGCCGCGATCATGTTTCCTACCTGCGAGGGCGCTCTTCAAAGTGGCAGCTTGTGCGCCCCAAGCCCTTGGTTCGGGTCTTGCCACCGCGCATGTTTGTTTATAAACTCGCCGAGATTACCGGCGAGCCGCACGACGTTCCCATTTAACCGGACCGCCGATCTTGTCTTGTATAGCATTCAAGACTCTGGGCTGTGGACCACGAACGCCGTATTTCCTCTCTCGTATGAAATCATAGAAAGGACAACCTCCGAGGATTAGCTGTCATGGGCGCAAGATGGGAGGTCGCTGCAGAATAAAAGAGGATCAGCTCGCAACCTCTTTGGGTTGACTCCTGAGAGAGCAGCCAGTTGCCCAAACAACCAATCTAGGGAGTTCTTCGAGCACTTCATCACCCTTCATTGGACCAACATGTATTCCAAGACCGCTGCTATCTTCGCGACCATGGCCGTCCTCGGACGTGCCCAACAAGTCGGAGAGGAGGACGCTGAAACCCACCCCAAACTGACCTGGTCGGAGTGCTCAGCTCCCGGAAGCTGCACTGAGGTCAGCGGTGAACTGGTCATCGACTCCAACTGGCGTTGGACCCACGTGACCGACGGCTACACCAACTGTTACGATGGCAACACCTGGAACGAGACAGCCTGCCCCGACGCCGAGACCTGCACTAGCGGCTGTGCCATCGAGGGTGCAGACTACTCGACAACCTATGGTGTCACGACATCCGGCAACGCTGTTACGATGAAATTCAGCACCACTCACGAGTACGGAACCAACATCGGTTCCCGATTGTACCTCATGAACGGTGCGGACAAGTACCAGATGTTCACGATGAACGGTAACGAGATCGCCTTTGACGTTGAGAACGCCGATCTCGGCTGTGGGCTTAACGGTGCCGTCTACTTCGTCTCTATGGACGAGGATGGTGGCATGGCCCGCTACCCGACCAACAAGGCCGGTGCCAAGTATGGTACAGGCTACTGCGACTCTCAATGCGCTCGAGACTTGAAGTGGGTTGGCGGCGTGGTAAGGACACTCCCCTTCCATCCCGAGGAACAAGGAGCTGACATGAGGTTTTCCACAGGCCAACGTCGAGGGATGGGAGCCATCCGAGACTGACGAGGCCAGCGGTGTTGGTGGCACCGGTGCTTGCTGTGCGGAGATGGACTTGTGGGAGGCGAACTCGGTGTCCTTCGCTCTGACCCCCCACCCGTGCGCCAAGGATGAATACTTCGTCTGCGAAGGTACCGACTGTGGTGGTACTTACTCCGAGGACCGATACAACGGAGACTGCGATCCCGACGGCTGCGACTTGAACCCGTTCCGTCACGGAAACACGGATTTCTACGGCAAGGGAAAGACTGTCGACACCAGCAAGAAGTTCACCGTCGTGACGCAGTTCCACGGCTCCGGTACCACTCTCGACAGCATCAATCAATACTTCATCCAGGACGGTGTCAAGATCGAGGTGCCCACCTCTCAGGTTGTCGATGGAGGCAACGAGATTAACCAGGCCTTCTGTGGTGAGTAGATCCCTGGCATGCGGCAGCGCACTTGCAGGGCAACGGCAACACTAACTTGTCGGTTTCAGATGCTTCCAAGGACCTGTTTGGAGACAACCAGAGATTCGAGGAGATGGGTGGTCTGGCACAGATGGGCAAGGCCACTGGCGCCCCCATGGTGCTGGTCATGTCCGTCTGGGACGATGTAAGATCTGCCCTCCTCGCTTGTAGGCCAGCAGAACAATATGACTGACAAGACTAGGCCTACGCCAACATGCTCTGGCTCGACGGCGAGAAATACCCTCTCGACCGTGATGCTTCCGAGCCTGGTGTTGCACGTGGCGAATGCGCGGTTGACGGCAGCACCCCCGAGCAAGTCCGTGAAGAGCAGGCCGACGCCAAGGTGACCTACAGCAACATCAAGTTCGGTCCGATTGGTTCGACCTACGAATAAGGGCCCTGCGTCTCACCGGCCGTATAAACGCTTGGTCGTAGATATGGGAAGAGAAGGGTCGTCCTTGACAAATATGGCTCTCATACATACTTGGTGACATAGTGACAAGGGCAACACACATGTACATAGAGGCTCCAGCTTCAGAATGAATGAATAGATCGAGCTTATCGAAGTATCTCTGTATCGAGTGAATGGACGAACAAGGCATCACCCAGGGAGCCACTAGGGAGCCAACAGGTTGGCCCAGCACGATGGCGGCTGAACTTGTCGCAACAAGCGATCAAATGAGCGTGTCTGGCGCGTTTGAGGCGGATTCGGTTGGATGAGAAGCTGAAAAGCGGGCGACGCGGCTGGGACAGGACTGACAGGACTGACAGGACTGACAGGACTGACTAAACCTCCCGACCGGAGACAGCCGACGGATCTTCAGGGCAACTAATGATGTTGTCGAACTTTTCACGATGCATAGGGCATAGCCTGAAGGATCTGGGAGATCAGCGGTCCCCTGTCAGCCCGTTCTAGCGGGCGCGTCCCACGCACCACGCTGCCACGTCCTGAATTTTGATGGCGTCTTCAAGAATTTTTCTTCCTGGTGGAGTCGCGGTAAGTCGCGGTCTACCGGTACGCCATCGGCACTAACATCCTAGACAGCGAAGAAGGGCGGGTCTGCGGGTAACTGTAGCAATAACAAGAATATCCATATCTACTACCGGTAGGTATGTAGGTATGTACCTAGTCCTCATGTGAGATTTGGATCGTGGTCGTGGTCGTGGTCGTGGTCGTGGTCGTGGTCGTAGTGTGACGGGCGCGTATGCTGTGTTAGTGGGAAATTGTTCAGAAGAAACGGGCGGACGGTGAGGATCCATGGACGTCTTTTATTGGAAAGGTGGGGCATTCTCTGGTCTTATTAGTGAAAGAGGCACGACGAACTGAACTTACTTGTAGCTGGCGGGAAGCTGCAAGACAACCTTGAGAAACTTCTGCCTTTCCCATCGAATATAATCGCATGTCTACAAATGAAGTCCATGTCTTCACTGTCACCTAAGTTCCAAATCGAGCATTTCCCATATTACTCTGATGGTTATGGCAAACGATTCGGCTATCGAGATCTGTCCATGACCACCTACGGAGTACTATTATAGCAATACAAGCACAAGTGCTTAAGTACCTAAGTACCTAGATACTTACCTACCTAGGTAGGTATGTAGGTACCTAGGTACCTTTTAGGCAGGGAGTCTTAACGCTCTCACCGATCAGAAAATTTCTACAAACTCTGGTGAGCAAGATTGGTATTGGAAGTAACCAAGTGCCCCAAAGGGTAATCGTATGCGTAAGGTGGGGTGATTGGGTGGATCTTATAGGGTAAAAATCGAGTAACGCTACGACGCCTAGTGGTTGGGCCCGAGTTCGCTCAAGCCTGAGGCATAGTCAGTCCCGTCATATGAAAAGAAAAAATTGTTCAAATTCCTTTCACGATAACTTCGTCTGAGTGGGTCTCGTAAGCAAATTCTCATCAGATGGGCCAATCGAGCCAGTCGTTCTTACAGTTTGTATCCCCGTACTCCGTGCCACCTACATAGGTGCATACCTAAATATGTATGTGCATACCTACTTAGGGTATGTATGTACATTGTCCCTGAGAATGCACGTTACAGCCAAACTATCTTTATCAGTAAACAGGTGTTTCAATAAACTGCTTCATGTTGGCGAAGCAAGGAGTCAGCCTCTCGATGTATAACAAACACTGAGAAGCAGGCTGTCTTGTCTTATAGCTGAACAGCCAATGAACGATGGCATTCTACGCATGCGTACATCGAGTACCTGTATGGCATGATAGTGGAACCCCAAGTCAGTGCCCAGGCGCCAGGTATTCTGTACGTCGCCAAGTATTCCCGATTTTTGAGAACATTGAAATTAGGGGAGCTTGACCGCAAGAATCACCATACTATCAAGAATTTTAGGGCGCATGACAGCCCGGCCGCCGGCGCTGACTGTGCTGGACGGCCCCAAACCGGAACCCCCCAACTGTAGGTCACTAGTACATGGAGCGTATGACACATAATTACCTGATGGAATGGCCGACGAAGCAAGGTGATCTCTTGCGCAAAAGCACGTCAACCATCAAGTAATAGACGTACATATAGGAGTCATCGCCTCATCCTACCATCCAGAGTAGCGTGTTTCTTGATTTTTATATAGCTGTCTCAAAATATTCAAAGCGTTGCTTCATAACCAGACCAAGCCCCCTGACTCTGACTTGTTGTGTTCAGAACACTCGTCTATCCATCATCCATCAGATTGATTCACTTACACGCAGCCATCCGAGACAAAGACAACCCGATACAGAAAACACTAACTACACCCCCAACAAACAAATATTTATCACGGACTTAACACATCCCTCCCTCTCTCTCTCTCCTCTCCCAAATCGAACGCATACTTCTCGTTTGCTTTCCTCACGTCATCGTCAAGGCGGAAGGTGCCACTGCTATTTATACCGGCTTACTTGCAGCAAGCACCTCGGCCAATCAGGAGCGCCCAACGCAGCTGGCACAGCCCAAAACGGAGAAAAACTCTCACTCAGCGATCACATCCTGCAGGGGGCTGAGGGGCGGCCACTCGAGTATAACTTACAGTAATCAACGCGATTGAAACCCAATATCGAAGGGAATCTTCTTGTCGATCAAGGAGGGAGCAGCATCCCGTCAAGAATTGGCAAGTTGCAAGAGCGACGTCATAGACGAAGAAGCATTCACAACCTACCAAATTCCCGGATCTCGCAGGACTCGTGGTTTTGGTATTCTGTTACCTAACAGACGACAAAGGGGATTCGCCATTCCACCACTCAGTGCTGGCAGTTGCTAGCAGCTAAGTTAGCAACAAGTCCCTTGCAGCGCTACCGGCACCAAATCGAACCATTCGTCTCAGCTGATTGAGCTGAAGTTGTTCCCTACCTAGGTACCTAGGTACTTAGTGGTATTCCTACCTAATCCGTTTCAAGTTCCGCCCTCCTTAGAAAGAAGTCCCTGCCGGCGGGAATCGGTGGAAAGGGAGAAGGATTTTGGTGGAAGTCACATTTCCAAGATGCCGCACAGGGTGGTAGACTTCTTCCGCTCGTCCAACGACAGCATCAACAATATCAAAGCATCAGTCCACAAGAGGAAATCCAGTCCTCCCTCTCGTACGAGGAGGACGAGCTCGTCGAGGGAAAGGGTCACCCGCAATTCTTCCTACGCATCGTCAATTGAAGAGACTACCGCCGAGGAACACCCCAGCCACCCAACCCCAGAATCGCAACCGCCAGCGCCACACTCCAGTGCCCCAGCGGTCAAGATGCCGGAACCGGGCAAGGAGAAGTCCAAGGACCACCATCGGCTCAGTTTCCCGAGCCTACACATCGGTGGATCCAAAACCCACAAAGACCAATCGCAACACCCGAACGCCTCGCTCGACTGGAAGATCGAGTCCCCGCCCGCCGTCATGCACGGCGACACCGAGTCGAGCACGGGTGCCCTGGTCTCGGGCCAGCTGCTGTTGACCGTGAAGGAGGAGCCCTTCGAGGTGGAGGAGTTCGATGCGAAATTGGAGATCCACGTTACCCAAAAGCGACCCTTCGCGAGTTACTGCCAAAACTGCCAGAACCAGATGACGGAGCTCAAGACGTGGACGTTTTTGAGCGAGCCTACTATGCTCTCCAAACGTGAGTCCCCTAATTGTGTACCACACCCGTGAACCGCAAGCTTCCGACTAACACGCCGTATGCAGGCACTCACGAGTTCCCCTTCTCGGTTCTGCTCGAGGGGCACCTGCCCGCGACGACGGACAACGGGATCCTATCGATCCGCTACGACTTCACGGCGACGGTGAAGCCCAAGACGGGCCCGCGGCTGAAGCTGGCGAGGAACATCCCCGTGAAGCGGTCGCTGCCCGTGCCGGAGCTCCCGCACCACAGCATCCGGATCTTCCCGCCGACCAACATCACGGCCAACGTGACGTACCCGCAGGTGATCCACCCGCACAGCGCCAACAAGTTCAGCATGCGGCTCGACGGCATCGTGCGGCACAACGAGGAGACGCGCAGCGTCGAGTACTGGAAGCTGAAGCGGCTGTCGTGGAAGCTGGAGGAGACGCTCAGCACGGTGGCGCCGGCGTGCGAGAAGCACTCGCCCAAGGACCCCGAGACGCACCGCCCGGCCAAGAAGGGCGCTAAGCGCGCCGACGCCCGCACCGTGGCCTACAGCGACCTGCACGGCGGCTGGAAGTCGGACTACTCGTCGCCCGAGTCGGGCGGCGTCGACGTCGAGGTCGAGTACCACGTGACCCCGGCCTCCAAGGCGGTCTGCGACATGCGGAGCAGCGACGGCACCGAGGTCAAGCACCAGCTCGTCGTCGAGATGGTGGTGGTGCAGGAGTACGCGCCCGACGGCCAGCCCCGCCACGTGACGCCCAGCGGCGTCGCCCGCATCCTGCGCATGCACTTCGGCGTCGTCGTCACCGAGCGCGCCGGCCTAGGCGTCAGCTGGGACAACGAGGCGCCCCCCATCTACCAGGACGTCCCGCCCTCGCCGCCCTCGTACTCGCCTAGTCAGGAGCGCGAGCGCGCCGCCGTGGACGCGCTCGGCGTCGCCGCCGGACGTCAGTCTCCCATCATAGGTCGATGTCCCCCCTACGAGGAGACGTCGGCGTCGGGCGGTAGGGGGACTGGTGGTAGTAGTAGTGCTCCGGCATCGGGCAGCGGCACGTAAGGGATGCCGGGGCTTGGGGGGGGGGGGGGGGGGGGGGGGGGGGGGGGGGTGGACTACATCTCGACAGTTTTCCCATCCGTCGAAATTTTGACTTCCAAAGCAAGTCTCGACTCAACTCGAAATGCATATCATGGACGGAGTTAGCGGGCGGGTTTTTCTGTTTCCACCACCACCATATACCACACCACACCACTTTTCCTGCTTTCTGACTCGTTGATTCTGGCATTATTTTTTTATCCTCCTTTCAAAGTGCAATATACCCATACCACCGCCGCGCGCACCTTGCGCGGACAGACAGATAGACCGACGGAACCGATAGACCGGTAGATGTCGGTCTACTTATTTGATTAGATACGTGGAGTTTGGAGCGGGCAAAAGAAAGAAAGGGGGGTGCCAGGGAGGGAGGGAGGAATGATATGACTAACTAACTAAGGAGCAAGTCAGTCAGTCTGCCTCCTGTACTTATCATATATACTTATATGACAGACAGACTTAGACATAAGCCACCTACAGATACGTGTGACGGCTATTAAGAGATATGAATAGCAAGAGTTCTACTTTATTTAATAATCTACATAACCTGAGAACCGGGTTTGATGGCTTAACCTACCTAGATGATTCAGGACTGTGATTGGCGATGGATGATTATGATTGGGATGAAGATTAAGAAGCCCCCTTCCGCGTAAGTACCTAGGTACGCTAGGTACCTTAACGCGCCGGGGGGGGTTTGAGACATTATGTCCCCCTAGTAAATCGATCCTAGAAATGGTGACCAAAGGAAGTCGAATTTTCGATTGCATGTTCCTTCTTCGAAAGCTTTGCCCGTAATACATTTAACGCTATATAAAATCTAGCTATATATATCTTTTTAGATTTTTTATCACATAATAAAAAGGGTACCCACTAAAAAAATCGAGCTTAAAAATGATTTTAAAGGTTTAATTATTTAAACCCCCCCCCTTTAAATTATATAAGTTTTTTATATCTTTTTTTTAAATAATATATTAATATATTAATTTTATATTAAAAAAAATAAATGTAATTATTTCGATTTATTAATCGTAGCGTTAAAAACATTTTTATTATATATATATATATATATATATATATCTTTTTTTTTATTATATATATATATATTTATAATTTAATTTTATTTAATCGTAATAAATAATTAAACGCGATTTAATAATTTTATTAGATATATTATCCTTAAGTTTTTTTTTATTTTAATATATATATTTTAAATCTTTTTTAAAATAGGCTTTTTATTATTTTTATTTATTATATTTATTTATTTTATAATATTAATAAACTTTTTTATAACTTTTTTACTTTATTAAAAAACGCTATATTTTTAGCTTTTTTTAACATATAAATAATCGATATATATTTATTTTTAATATAATTATATTAAAAAGGCTATAAAAGTTATAGTAACGTTTTAATTATCGAGTTTTTTTTTTTTTTTTTTTTTTTTTTTTTTAAATATCGTTATTTAAATTTTAAATTAATAAAAAACGTATTTATAATTATCGAATTATTTATTTAATATTAATATATTTATAAGCCGCGTAATAAATAATTTATTTAATATTAAATTAAATAACGGTTTTTAATTTTCGCTTTTTTATAATTTAATTTTGCGGCTATAATTTATTTCACGTAAAGATTTAAAATGTTTTAAATACCTTAATTACTCGCGTAAATAACGATTTAAAAAAATAAATATAACGTGAAAAAAAAATAACCTTAAAAATCTTAATCTTAAATTTATAATAGGCTTTAAATAATTTATCGCTTATAATTAAATAATTTATTTTTTTTATAATTTAAACCTTAAAAGTTAAAATTTTGCGACGTTATAAGTTTTTTTATTTAATAAATTTATATAAATCGCTTAATTATAACGTAAAATAAATTTAAAATATACGTTAATATCGAGCTTTTATTATTATTAAAACTTATATAAAAGCCTCGCTTTTTATTATTATTTTTTTCGTTTTATTAGGTTATTATTATTTTTATATAATATAAATTATAAAAAATAACCATTTATAATATTATATATTTATAACCCTTTTTTTATTATATATTTATAGCCTTTTTTTTATTATATATTTATAACCTTTTTTTTATT
This sequence comes from Xylariomycetidae sp. FL2044, assembly GCA_022376275.1. NCBI lineage: Eukaryota > Fungi > Ascomycota > Sordariomycetes > Xylariomycetidae sp. FL2044. The sequence goes on along the minus strand of JAJNOH010000042.1, from coordinate 45,882 downwards.
ATATATATATATATATATATATATTTATTATATATATAAATATATTTATTATATATATATAAATATATTTTTTATATATATTTATTATATATAAATATAAATATTTATTATATATATAACCCTTTTTAAAAATTAAATTATATAAAAATTAATTTTTAAATTTATTTTAATAATTTTTATAACGTAATAATTTAGCTAATTATTATATAATAAAAATAATTATAAAATCTAAGGTTTAATTTTAATTTAAATTAATAATAAAAATTTATAATAAAAGCTTTTATTTATTATTTAGCTAAATATAAATCTTTTTTTTCTTTTTTTCTTTTTTATAAACTAAAAATTAAATATTTTTTAAGTTAAAAATATTTGCTTTAATTATATTAATTATTAATATTATTATTAATTATTAAAATAACTTTATTTTTTAAAATAATTTTAAATTTAAAATAATTTTTAAATCGATAAAAGTTTTAGCGCTAAAAAAGCATCTAACCTAAAAAATGGATTTTAAGCTATTTTTATTTAAAAAGGGATAAAGTGATTTTTTAAATTTAAGTTAAATATTTTTTTAATGTTTGAATCTCTACGGGATATTATATCTTAAACCCCCCTTCGCGCGCTAAGGTAGGTAGGTGGATTATCCATAGAACCTCATCTTATCCTACCTACCTTATTATTTCACCACCACCGCATCTGACACTCCTATTCAGCTACATATGCAGGTATTCATAGGTATTCACATTCATCAACCCTCACCCCATTCCACTTTACTCATCATTACACACACACGTACACACACAAACTCACACACACATGCGCGCTTCTTTCTTTTCTTTCTTTTGTAAAAGCACTCAATTATATTTTTCAAAAAAACACACCCCTCTCTCCCTCCCCTCTCCCCTTTCCCCAGAAACCTCGCTGGAGATAAGAGACCATACCAACATACAGATGTATATACATACATACATAATATGAATGAATTGAATTCATACGCAATTGGATAAGGGGGGGGGGGAATCTGAAAAAAAAAAAAAAAAAACTCCCAAAACTCCAGTTTCGAAGATGATTTCATGGCGCTGAGGATAACGATGATGATGATGATAATGATGATGTAGTAAGTAAGGAATCATCTTTCCCCCCCTTTTCTTCGTCCGAAAGAGAAAATTGAAAATATCCAATAAGCGAAATTTCTCTCTTTCTCCCATCATTCGTTCAATTCATGATCGAATGATGATCCCCTCCATCCTTGAAACGCCTGTGGAAAAAAAAAAACAAATGATGCCGAAAAGTCCCGGTTCCGGATCTGCTTGGTGGTCCGTCTTAAGCACCCACTCTTACCCCCGGAGTGGACTTGATATCCATGCCTCCTCCACCTCCCCCTGTCGCTCCATTACCAGTCTCGCCCGGCGCCCCATTCCCCGTCGTCCCGTCGTTTTGATGCGGCGGCTGCTGCTGCTGCTGCTGTTGAGGCATCAGCGGTTTGCTGGGATCGTACCCAACAGACTTGACGATCCCCAGCCCCTTGGTGCGTCCCTCGCGGAACAGAAGGCGATCGCCGGGCGCCAGATATTCAGGGCGCTGAACGAAGCGGAAGGCGACGGTGGCGCGGTCACCCGTCCGGATGAAAGGGCGGTCCACGTCGATGATGGAGCACGTCTGGGACACGGGGCCGACGTGGAGCATGGCCTGGTACTTGGTCTTAATGGTGGTCGCGTGGGAGAGGATCAGGACCTCGGCGACGAATTCGCGGTGAACCTTGGGTAAGGGTTGGCCCTCGATCTTGGGCAGCACCACCATGCCCTTTCGCACGTCCTTTCGCCGTATCTTCTTCAGCGCGAAACTAGCGGACTGCCCCGCGGATGCTGCGGGGACTCCTATCCGCTTTCTCTCAATGGATCGGACGCTGGTCTGGGCGAATTGACCCAGACCGTCGGGCCCCACAAGCACGTTATCGCCAACATGGACGACTCCGGATTTCACGATGCCACTGACGACGGTCCCGACAAAAGGAACAGAGAAGGTATCGTTGATGTGAAACTCAAAGGGGGCGTCTGAGTCATAACGGCCGTGGTGTGGTAGGATGTTCAAGAACGTCCGCACCAGGTCGAGATTCTGCCCGGTAACGTTGGAAACCTGGAAGATGGGGCATATCCGCTGACTGACAAACTGAGTCGCGGTGTTGATACACTCCTCTCGGTTGTTGATGAAAATTGGCATCTTGCGAGCCGCAGGGGATTTCAGGATTTTGGTAATCTGCTGGATCGTCTGCTCCAGAATATTCGGCGGGCAGATATCGATCTTGGTCACCACTACCATGATGGGGACGTTCAACGCCAGCGCGATCCCCAAGTGCTCTTTACTCATACCGATAAGCCCATTGTTGGCCGCAACCATAAGCAAGCAGTAGTTGGGGCTGCTAGACAACATGCCGAAGACGGTAGTGCGAAGATAACGTTCGTGACCTGCCAAGTCAGTAAAAGTGATGACCTTGGCGCTGCGCTTGCCAATTTCCTCCCATGACAGTTTTCCTACATCGCGTAAGCCGATTGATCAAGACGAGATCATAAACGGGGATAGCGCGACAGGACTTACTACCGGGAATATCGGACACGACGACGTTGCCCATCGTGTCGAAACCCATGATTTCCATCCCGACCGAACTAGTTCGACCGGTCTCAATTTCATGCTTGTGGCGGAAGAGATTGACTCTAGCTTTGCCTCGTCCGTCATCCAGATCCCCCTTGACTAGAACGCCGAGCATTGAACTCTTGCCGGCGTCGACTGTTTGTGACTTTAGCGCGCTGGTACTTTCGCGACGCCGCCGAGGTGGGGAGATGGGTCTTACCATTGCCGACTACGGCTATCCTAGTCTCGATAACGTCCTCTACGGTATTGGGGGTTTGGCGCATTAATATTTTCCCAGTGCAGTCTGTCTCTTTACTGTCTCCGGCGGCGGCGGACGATTTAGCGTCAGTGACGTCACCAACGTTCTTGGTAAGGAGGACGTCGCAATCGGCATTGGCCTTGTTCGCGGTGTCCTTTAAACGAGCCAAGGCGATATTCCATTCGTCGCGAGTGAGAAGCATGGACTCGCCACTGTTCTCAAACCCGAGATCGAACACGGCTTCACCGTGGCCCTCGGCTAACCTTTCGGTAATATAATCGGCAAGCTTCGTCTGGGCTGTTTCGTCTTCGGCAGCGGCGAGTAACAGTTTGCGCAACGGTATCCTTGGTTCAGAGTCGTCGAGGTTCAAGGAGTCAAGAATATCGAGCTCTTCGTGGTGTTGGATATTGGTAGTAGCGGCGGTGGCTGTGGAGGGTTTTGCGCTCGGGTATCGGAGGGCCTGCTGCTTCTCAACGAATTCGGCGAAGTCGCTCAATGCCTAGGGTGAGTAAGGTCAGAAGATGATGATAAAACAAATTGAGTGGCGACAAGTGCTTGATGCTCACAGCTTCGCCCTTTCTCCTTTCGTGTGGAAGCTGTCTTCCTGCCCCTTTGCTTGTCATGGTCGCAGAGTGCAGAGTGCGAGACTCGTAGGTCGCTTTAGTACTGGTGTATTCGGGTGATCATCGATGCAGTCACTACAAGGTTACTGAGGTTAGGAGAATGCGCGCGCTTGTTGAACTGCAATTGGATTGCAAGAAGTAAAGCTGTTGGAAAGAGAAGGGGAGCCTCGAAGAATATGGTCGAGGATAGGAGGGTGGAATAATAAATAATATAGAAAGATACTCGAGCTCAATCCTCAATCGTGTTGCTGGCGGCCGTCGAGTCATAGATACTGTGATAATGAGTAACCCGGCAAGCAAGCGCCACACCAACGGGAAGTGAGTGGATTCCAGTGACTGATTTCATGACTGTCCCGCCAGCCCACTTCAAGCCACATCCGACCCCGCCAAACTCCCGATGTCCACCAATTTAAATCAGCCCTGTCAGTCTACTGGAGACCCACTACGCCACATCTACAGACTACCCCCAGATAGGTACATAGGTACTTGACCTGAAGACCCCCCGCCTTTGAGCCCCTATTTTAATGTGAACAAATCTCTTGAGCTCCTTATCGACATCTGGATGGACTTTACGGAACATCTTTAACTTGTATAAGAGACTTCCAACCCGGGATTCCAGCCGTTGAAATATACTGGAACTCAAACGCTGCGCCACGAAATAAAGGACACGGCAAACTCGTACGAATCTAGATGCCCTCTGCAGGAACAGCGAATCATGTCCCAACTCCGACCTCAGATTATCAACAGGTCAAACATGATCTCAATGAAACCTGCTCTTAATAACGTCGGTAGCTTTTTCCGCAACAGCACACATCGTGCTCTGCAGATGAGTCGCCGGGATCATAGGCATGATAGAGGCATCCACGACCGAGAGACTCTCGACCCCATGAACACGCAGATCCGCGCCCACGCACCCGCCGAGCTTCTCAGGCATCAGCGCACATGTGCCACTGGGATGCGCGAAGCTCGGTGCGAAGGGAGCACCCGCGGCCAGAACCTCCATGAGTTCCTCGTCAGCTTGATACGCTCCCCCAGGAAAGACTCCCACGGGGGCGTATCCGGCCATCAAGGGGTCCTTGTTGAGGTCCCTATGAAACGGACCGTGGCGAGATATAACCACTCAGAGGGAGGATCAAGTATCACCATAATTCACGTGACTCCTTCCTGTTCCCACGAAAGCTTATATTATTACCCCAAGGGCATGGAGGTGATATAGGCCATATATCACCTGAATATTGGCGTAGCACACAAGGTAACCTGTCGGGCGAAGATACACGCCTCTGCCTGTCGTCTTTATCGGACCGGTTGATAGTATATTCGAAGATGAGTATGCTGTGTGATCTCTTGTAAGCCAATGACATTCGACAGACGCATGAGTATAAAGTATCATTTCAAAGTAGATCTCATCTAGCTTGGTCTCACCGCAGCTATGTGCTAGCACTTGACCGCCGCTACATGATCTTGACGTTGTAGTTATATCTGTCCACGATCGGACCCAAGCCAAGTACTCTTCCAAGTTTCCCCTGGCTTGGCCATTTAGTGTGAGCCGATATGGAAGTTCGCGTGCCTTTGATGCTTCGTCACCAACCAATCACAAAGCAATTCCCCAGGCCGCGAGATTCTGGAGCATGGAACGCCTCATTGCGACTCTATGCTGACAATGTCGAGTAGATAGGTAACCATGGCAATAATGAGCGACTTGAAAAACAGTGGCGCATACGCAATAAGGCGGGCGAGCTGACACAAGCAACAAGAGTCCAGGGGATGCTCCTATTCCAAGCAAGAGATTGTTGTGATGTCTACTTGGGGAGATCGGCATTTAATACCAAAAAAAGCTCATTCCCTAAACCCCCGGTCCGCCACCGCCAGGGCTGACGATGTTCGGCATCCCGCCAGTACCGGGTCCCGAAGTCCGAGGTGCAGAATACGAGCTATACCTAATACGGACGCTTGTCTCCTATTGGATGAAGAGCCCGGGAGGTGACCAGTCAGTCAGATCGTCACTCGATAAGGCGCCAGCGGCGTTGTCGCAGCGACTTTGAATATTTCGATATGTGAAAGGAGAGGAGGCGAAGTGCGTGTTGATCTCGTCTTTTTCATCATTTATTTAACTCACGGACTTCGGACAACATGACGGCCCCCTTCCTTACATGACATCCGTCTATGGATTCACAGGAACTGACGTCCGAAAAAAGATCATCGTTGTATTTCACATCAGAAGAGGCTGAGCTAAGAACTTGACGAGGGTTCCGATATCACTCCTATGACTACCATACATACATACCTATATAAACTGCCCATGGCCAAGGTTTCAAGTCACCCAGGTCCGTCGGTCGAGAATATCTTCGGGCTTATGACCAAACCACATATCGATCAACCTTCACTCCTCTGACAGAAACACACCAACACCAACACCAGCCCTGCATCACCAAAGAGAACCGTAGACCATAGTATTGTACTCAGCGAATCCATCCAGCACTCCGCGCATCAGCGACCGCACCCAAAGCAAACCCGAGCACAGAAACCCCGGCTAGCCTCCAGACACACACACACACACACACACACACAGCATGGCGCCTTTCTCCTTCATACGCGAACAGTACCGCCATCTCCCCCTGACGATATCGGAATCCACCTGCGCCGGCAAGACCTACATAATCACGGGCGGCAACTGCGGCCTGGGCTACGAGGCGGCGAAGCACCTGGTCGAGTTCGGGGCGCGGCGCGTCATCATCGCCGTGCGCAGCGTGCGCGCGGGCGAGGCGGCCAAGGCCGAGATCGAGGCCTCGACAGGGCGCGGTGTCCGGGGCGTCCTCGAGGTCTGGCCGCTGGACCTGGCGTCGTGGGACTCGGTGCGGGCGCTGGCAAAGCGCGCCCGGGACGAGCTCGACCGCCTCGACGGCCTGATCCAGAACGCGGCCGTCGCGCTGCCGGACTGGGCCACGAGCGAGGGCGGCGGCGGCCTCGAGACCAGCATCGTCGTCAACGTCATCTCGCCCCTGCTGCTGGCCGCCCTGCTCATGCCCAAGCTGAGCGCCGACGCTAGGAAGTTCCAAGGCGCCGGCAGCGGCAGCGGCGGCGGCTACGAGCCCTGTATCGTCTTCGTGTCTAGTGGGTCATCATATCACCGCAAGGACCAGGTCGAGGTCATCAGGGATGACATGTATGCGGGACTGCTGCAAGAGGGGAAGACGGCGGGGGCCGCGCGGTATGTCGGATATCCCCCCATTTGCCCCCCCCCCCCCCCGGGTCCGGCGATGATTTGACTTTTTACCTGCCCTGCCCGATCTTGTTGTCATGATATTTTTGTACTAACTGTCGTCGGGCTGTGCAGGTACCCCCTGAGCAAGCTCGCCAACATTTACGCGGTTCGCGAGTTCGCGAAGAGGGCTCCGATCGCGAAATACGGCGTCCTGATGAACCTGACGAACCCCGGCGTATGTTGGTCGAAACTGACCCGGAACGCGCCCCTCCCTATCTTCGTCGCCATGCAGATCATGCGGTTCTTCGTGGCGAGGTCGACCGAGGCGGGGAGCCGGTGTGTCTTGAGCGGGTTGACGGCCGGAGCGGAAAGCCACGGAAAGTTTCTAGGGTCTTGCGAGATAAAACCGTGAGTTGTCCCTGGCGAACATCCTAAGGGAGCAGCGGATTGTGAGACGGCCATTAACTGTTGCTATAGTGATCTGCCCCCAGGCTGGTTCACCCCCGAGGAGGATGAGAAACTGCAGCGGAACATCTGGGAGGGCGTGGCAAAGAAGCTGGAAGAGATCGAACCGGGCTGCCTAGATTGGATGCACTGAGAACGGTAGCCCCGAGCAGTACCACCGTGATATGGTGTTGAGCTGAGATATTAGAGAGCGTCATTCCTTCCTGTGGTATCTATTCGTGTAAGAAGCAGCCAAAGGCCAATGTCGAGTCATTTACACGATGAAGTGCGTTCGAGCACGTTGTTCCACACTCGGGCCCCAAGCTTGCCGTGGTGCGACGGAATCCAGGGATACATTTCCAGTACCCCCTGGACATCCTCCCAAGACACGAGACCCAGCCTCTGAATTGTGCGGGTGATCAGAGGGAGCGACCCATAATCCAAGGGTTCGAAGCCAGAAGCACCGTGGGTACCGCTCATGGGGAGAGATATACAGCCCACGAACAGTGCCCACAAGAGAAACGTGGAAGGTATGCTCGCATCCTGCAGGGTATTGTGGATGGCGTAGCGAAGCTGGTTGGAGAGCAGAGAGTGCGACACCACGGTCTGTCCGTACTCGGTCGTGAAAGTGCACATGAAGGCCAGCAAAGCAACGCAACAGGCTCGATCGAGCTGGCCACTTCCGGGCAGGTTGTTTGCCTTGGGCTCACAGGTCGTCCAGATGTCAATCAGCCTATAGAAACATCTGTTCAAGAAGAGTTCGAAGCTCGGCGCATCCACGCGCGTTCTACGCAAGAAGCGGGTCAGCCACTCCACGTCCGCGAGAACATCGCGAGTCTTGGGAGAAAGCATGAGGCTTATGCGAGCCAGATCGGCGCTGGTCTCGAAACGGACGTCATCACGTAGCTGAAAGAGCACCCCTTCCTGGCATATTTCTGATGGGGAAAACCTGGTGGGCCTGCCATACCACAGAGCGAGCCCGATGTCCAGTCTAGGTTGGATAAGTATATTTCACCAGGTTCAGATCAAGATTTCCAGGATATTCAAATGAGCATTATCAACTGACCTGGAAGCCTTCTGAGCCATCTCCCTGGCGCCAGCGCGGGCAATCCCCGTCAAGCCACCGCGCAGAGACATCATCGTCTTGAGCCCATCAACATGCACCAGGGCGTTCTGGAAATTCCCGCTGAGGCACTCGTATAGACCTAGAGTGAGGACGACCGCGATGGTGGAATTGGAAGCGGCGTCGGGCGTGGATAGCCGCTGGTTAGCCATCCTGAAGGTCAGCAGTAGGTGTTGCAGGACGGCACGAGATTGACTGCGGCTGCCACCACGCCAAAAATCCAGCGACGCTGCCGAGAGGGCAATGAAGGAGTTCAGGCCTAGTACACCCAGTCAGCTGCCGTGTTTGAAATTACACAAGAGCCGGGGTCACGAGGACTGATGGATAGAGCGGGCTTACATGCAGCGTCCACGAGCACGCGTTGTACCATCCCGGAAGACATTATGTCCTTTCGTATGCAGTATTGAGGATTCAGCGTAGGTGAAGCGAGTTGACAGAGGACTGTTTGTACCGTCAGTGGCTCTGTCGCAGTCCAGAAGTACCTATCGCGGTGGTCTTACAGTCGTGAATCAGTCTGTTAGACTCGGGGGTTAAAGTCTTGGGTAGGGAAAGCCATGAAATCCCGCGACCAAGCTGGCGCTCAAGCATCAAACCGGGCTCCCTGGTATGGTCCCAGCCAGAATGCGGAATGTCTTCGGTATGATCAACCACGGCAATCTCACGTGAGCTGGTGTTGGACGCAGTGGCGTCCGCCTTGATCCGTCTTGCTCGTCGCATGGGATAGGATTTCCCCAGGTTTCGGCCTTTCATTACATGGCGTCGGATCAGCCTCCTCGACTCGCCATCGATCGCTGTATTATCGACAAATTTGAACTCCATTTTATTTCCAAATAGTATGTATTCTGGACTAGAAGAATCATGATGGCAGACACAATATTACCGACTGGTACTCGAGCGGTTGCCCAAGTCCAGTATGTGAAATGTGAAGTCAGCAATGCGGCACAGTCGGAAATTTGTCATCCTGCGGTATACCGACTCCCGAGGTCCGAACGCCTTGGTAAGTACTGTTCTGTTCATAACTTGGAACTTATTACAACTTCCTAAGTACACCCTGGCCCCCTGAAATAATGTACGTGGGTCGCCAAATCAATACATCGACATATTATAGAAGTCCTGACCCATTGCATACGGGTCCGACGTACCGTTTAGATGACCCGCTACAGTAACATCATTGAAATGGCTGAGCTGTGCCTCATGAACAATCCACTGCGTCGTTGCGAAGCATTCCGGAGGTACCGGATTGGTAATTGTTCATACTACGAAGTCGATGAACAGCTGCATTCCCGCCTCTGCTAGGGAAAGTTTATACTGTAGGAACCTAAATAAAGTTGATCCATCCCGTCCTCTGCAGCCAACAATGACAACGCGATATTGTGGCGCCCGTGATGTGATTCGGCGTCGCTCGTGATGCGGCTCGACGTCACTTTACTTATGTGGGCTTCACCACTCCGAAGTACTCGACCCCATTGAGATTCTCATCAAAGTTTCAGCATCTCGAGTACCAACAGCTCCCAATAAGGTACTACAAGACACCGAGTTAAAAGTAGTCTACTCTATTCATCATATTCCATCCGCGACACGAGAGAAGACGGCCCGTAAGACACCACAGCGATCACCATGGCCACAACCGAGAAATCGTCTTTCTCCTTGCCCAAGTGGTGGAAAGAAGCGGTAGTATACCAGATCTATCCTTCTTCTTTCCAGTCTCACAAAGGCAACACCTCAGGATGGGGCTCCATTAAAGGAATCACCTCCCGACTGGATTATCTGAAGGAGCTTGGCATCGATGTCCTCTGGTCCTCTCCCATACTCAAGTCGCCACAAGCCGACATGGGTTATGATATGTAACGATCTCCGGTCTCTCACTACTTACCCCTTCAAACACCCGCTGACTGACACTACTGCAGTGCTGATTACAAGGAGATTGATCCCTGCTATGGCACGCTCGAAGATGTGGACGAGCTCATCGCACAGCTGAAGAAGCGAGACATGAAGCTCATGATGGATCTCGTTGTCAACCATACCAGTGATCAGCACCCGTGGTTCTTGGAAAGCCGCTCCAGCCGTGACAACCCGAAGCGGAGCTGGTACATCTGGCAGGATCCTGGGAAGATCGGCCCCGACGGTGTACCCGAGCCGCCCAACAACTGGGCGCAGATCCTCGGCGAGGCCAACTCGGCCTGGACGTATGACGAGAAGACCGGACAGTATTATCTGAGTCTGTTCACACCTGAGCAGCCAGACCTGAACTGGGAGAACCCGGACGTCCGCGCTGCCGTGTGGGATGTGATGCACTTCTGGCTAAAGCGGGGTGCATCCGGCTTCCGGATGGACGTCATCAACCTCATCAGCAAAGTTCCTGGGTATCCCAACGCGGAAGTCGTGCTTGACCCCAACCATAAGTACCAGCCGGCGTTCAAATACTTCGTCAACGGTCCCAAGCTGCACGACTACCTTGGCGAGATGTACCGAGAGGTGCTGAGCAAGTACGACACCATCACGGTCGGGGAGATGCCTGGCGTCAGTGACCCAGGGGAAATCCTGCGCACCGTGGGGACGAAGTCGGACGAACTGAGAATGATCTTCATCTTCGACGTCGTCGACATCGACAAGCCCCACGTGCGCATGGCTCTCAAGTCGTGGGACGTCAAGGAGTTGAAGTCGATCATCACGAAATGGCAACGCGTGATGATCGAGCACGACGGCTGGAATGCCGTGTTCATCGAGAACCACGACAACCCGCGCTCTGTCTCGCGGTACGCCGACGACAGCGACGAGTGGCGCGAGAAGGGCGCCAAGCTTCTCGCGCTGATGCAGACCACGCTGTCCGGCACGCTCTTCGTCTACCAGGGCGAGGAGATCGGCATCCGCAACGCGCCGAAGTCGTGGCCGATCGAGGAGTTCAAGGACATCGAGACGATCAACTACTGGAAGAAGTCCAACGCGCTCTACGCGGGCAACAAGGAGAAGCTGGCCGAGGCGCGGAAGATCGTCGACATGAAGGCTCGCGACCACGCCCGGACCCCGATGCAGTGGTCGGCCGAGGAAAACGCGGGTTTCTGCGATGCCGGCACGAAGCCCTGGATGCGGGTCATGGACGACTATAAGACCGTCAACGTCGAGGCGCAGAGGAAAGCCGACGAGCCCGACGACTTGTCCGTATGGCAGTTCTGGCAGAGGGGTCTGAAAGACCGCAAGGAGCACGCCGACGTGTTCGTGTATGGCGACTTTCATGAACTTTCACCCGAGCACCCGAGCATATACGCCTACGTCCGCTCGAACGACAAGGGGGACCGCTGGCTGGTGGTGCTCAACTTCTCGGGCAAAGAGGTCGAGTGGACGATGCCTGACGACCTGGAGACGGAGTTTTGGGCCTGTAGCAACTACGTCAAGGGCAAAGTCGATAAACCCAGTAAGGGAAAGGTGCCTTTGAGGCCGTGGGAGGGTATCCTCGGGAAGTGTAAATAAAGCTATAAGGGTCTAGAGAGGCCTACGCCGGGTCTCATGTAGTCTCAGGATAATTATAGATATGACTCGGGCTCACCTGGGGAGATTGTCGTGCATCAAAATCCCGTGTCCTGCATCACAATATCGCCTTCTACTTCGATGATGTAGATAGGTGGTGAAGACCTCAAAACAAGTCATATTGCAAACAGATATTGCCAAGGAGATGGCAGTGCACCAAATGCACGAATCGCAGCTGCATGAGGCTTTCTGCAAAAGCAGGTCTCGTGAGCTCAGCCGCACCGCTTCACTTCACTTCACCCTTGTTCTCGTTTGGCGATCACCAACGAACGAGGACAAATTGAACTAACTTTCTACCTTCTCACTGAAGAATACCCGGTGTAACTCTTCCAAACATCCACGACTGTTCACACAAACAGCTTTCACTTTCGTAACCCACGACAAAGCGCATATGGCCACTTCAGAGCCAAGCGCCTTTCAAGCGCTTCCCGAGCGACACTACGGAGCCGCCCGGGACCTGAAGTTCGATAGGTTCAGGGTAACGGAGGTGGACTCCTCACGCGTACGCGCAGCTCAAACTAAGTGATGGCGATCCCCCAAGACCTGACTGACTGAGAGTGCCACAGGGTGAACCATCACCTCGTGTCAGACGTTTCACTGTTCAGCCCGAAGACTTGGATCCGTGGCTCGCTGTGCGTTTTTTTTTTCTTCTTCGTCTTCTTTTAATACTTACTACGTATACTATGGCGCTCTCGAGCTGGTCTTGCTAATCAGCTTCGAACGGACTATCCAGGGCCTCACGTCGTCTGGATCCGGGACGACGAAGCTTCGAGTAATGTATGTGTCCTTCGGATGCTGCGTCCTGTCCGGTCTGACGACAAAATCCAAAAATCGCTGATTTAGAAATACCAACGCAGTCTAGCCAAAGTTGGTCCACCGCCCAAAAGCTACGTGCCGCTATGGGGGGGCTCAAGGATGCCAAGTCCAGAGGCTCTCGGCGAACAAGAATTTACCTCAGGGGGTTCGTTCCCCCAGCAGCACATCGAGCGCATCGGACGGGCCTTGAGCCTACCGCACGTAGCGCGGCTGGTCAAGCTGAGGGCGTTCAGGCCGTATAGGGGCGTCTTCGAAGTCAGCAAGACGTCGTCGTCCTCGGGAGACGGTCCTGAACCCTGCTCATACGGTAAGTTAAAGCTATCACCACGCATCACGCGGGCGCCGACGAAGAAGAAGGTTGAAACTGACTTAACCCCATACTCGCCCAAACCATTAGGATTCAGTCTAGCCCTCTTCACCAGTCTCCTCGTTGGCTTCCAGATCAGCCTCTCGTTATCTTATACGCCCTCCACCGGCACTACCAACGCGGTCCTCATCGGCAGCACGCCTTCTGAGGCGCTGGCCTGGCTCGAGGATGATATCCGTAAGCATTTCCCTTTTTCAAGCACATAGTTATTATACAGTTTTCATTCTCGTTTTCATCTTCGTCTGCCCGCCCTAATCTTTTCCCCCGGAATCACCCCCCCTCACCCCTTTCCCGACTATCCCCATCCGTCTAGCGAAGGCAAACCACTCACTCACATACTCCCCCGGTCTTCTTTTTTCTTTCCTGGGAAAACATAGACCACCTATCCCACCTCGCCCCGCACCCCTTCCTCCTCCCCGTGCTCGTCTGCCAGCGCCTGGCCGAGGCCATCCGGGCCACCGTCGACGACGCCTTCGACCACCTGCACCGGGTGGAGATGCGCAGCGGCCAGACCAGCATCCTGACGGCGGACGAGCGGGGGAGGCCCGTGCCGCGCGGCCGCTGCGACGACCCGGACCTGCCGCTCGAGATCCTGGGGGTGCCGCAGCTCGCGGCCGCCCTGGCCGCGTATGCGCGCGCGCATAGGCTCACGGTGGCGTCGGTCAGGAGGGAGCTGGATGCGTTTCCGTCTTTGGGGTTGGAGAATGAGGATGGGGATGAGGATGGTGGTAGTGAGGAAGAGGGTAATGGGAGGAGGAAGAGGGGGAGGAGGGGAAGTAAAGGAGAAGAAAAAGGAGGGGCAGCGGGAGACGAGGAAAAAGGGGTTATGGCCCGACAGCTTAATTTCGTGAGCCAGATGCTCGAGTTCGCACTCATCCGCATCGCGCACCTGAAAGAGCGGGCTGAGGTCCAGACCACGGCGGTAAGTTCTTCCCCCCCCCCCCCTTAATTTTTTCAGACTCGAATGCCGCTTTACTTCTTCCTACCATGAAAGGGAGGAAATGTCAACCAACCTATTGACGATGAATGCCTCCTCGCCGCCGCTCGCGTCTTACGTCGGGCGATGGCGGGGGCGAAATTTCCGTAACTACAGATCAACAATCTCCTCGCGCAGCGAAACAACGAGATCAACCGGCGGCTGGCCGAGTCGAGCACGAGCATCGCGCACGACACCAAGCGGGACAGCTCGGCTATGAAGTCGATCGCCATCCTGACCATGGTTTTTCTACCTGCTACTTTTACTGCTGTGAGTTTTTGAAAAAGAAAAACAATTTACACAACCCATGTAGATAACCAGCTAAAAATTGGGAAATAAATCAAAAGCTTACTTTCAGATACACAGACCTATTTCAGCACCCCCGGCGTAACCTCAACCGACCCATCGCAGGGCACGTATTGGATCGTGACGATACCCCTGACGCTCGTCGTCGTGGTGATCTGGGGGTCTTTCTATTTCCTGTGGGTCGCTAATCGGTTTAACCTTACTCGAACTCGGACGAGAGACCGGAAGGCGGATGATCTTGTTGCTCTTACCGAGATGGTGTAGTCATAGAAGGGAGTTGAGATATGGAGGAAAGAAAGAATTTTGCCGGGAGATAGATAGATAGATAGGTAGCGGATGGAGGATTTCACCCCTGATGATAATGGTAACCAACCAGTTGGGGGGGGATGGGGCCGATTCTCATTTTGAGGTAACTTCAAAATAGTACCGCTCCATCCCTAAACTTAATACACATATACTACAGAATCGCATAACTACACCGGGATTGGTGTAATATGCGCATCTCGAAACTTCTGGAACTTCGTTAGCCTCAAATAAGTGTTTAGATGTCTTAAGTGGCGTCATTCGTTGCTAGGATCGATCAAGTTTAACCTGTATGTCGGCAGAGTTTGGAGGAAGCGAGAAGGGGGTTTGCTTACTCCATCTTAAAGGCAGAATAAGGCATAACTATCGTCTATCAATAAGGGGATACGGGATTCTAGGTGCACATAGGTTAGAGAAAATAGAGAAGGGGAGGCAAGTAACACACAAAATTGCAAAGTCGTTAAAATATTAAGGCGAAAATAAATAACCCGTCCGTATTTTATAGATTATCCTCTGAGGGAATATATTTATATTTGAGTCTTGATATATAATAGGCGTGAGATGTGTACGAACCTTTCATGTCTTCCCGCAATCTACACACTTCTTGAAATTCATCATGTTCAAGCGTCCTAAATGTACATCTAGAATAGATATATATCTATCTATCTGTCTATTTATCTAGTTCCGCTGCTTTTAGCAACTGGTCGGCCATCTCCTGGTTTATAGTGAGGCCCGCCACCCCCCTTTTCTTTATCAAGGCATAACGAATTACCCCTTCCTCTATGAAGGCTTACATTTTGCCGGCTTGACTCACACGTCTGAGTCAAGCAATAAAAATCATTAGAAGAACCCGACGCCGCTCGGAAAAAAAAAAACGCTCGCAAAAGATGGGGGTATCTGGATGTGCTCTGCATATCGCGTCCCTCCTCCAAAGTCGAGGAGGACACCGCGTGCATGCATGTAGATGGAAAAATTCACAGCGCTGCAGGATGGTGAATGGGGGGCGCCATCAGATTCTATACGTCGTAAAAATCGTGAGTCGGGTGGAAAGGGGGTTGCTTGCTTGATGCTGGCCATCTCTGTGTTGACCACAGATACTAGTTGGTAGGTCGTGGACGTGCTCGGTACACCAAAGCTGCCCTCGAAGCCCTAGACTTGAAGATGGACACTCTCTAAATAACCCAGCATGGGAACGGAGCGAGTGTGTCTTCAATCTTCCATCACGTGAGGCTGATACCGTAGATCTAGCACCCACTGGTCGTCAAAGTCGATTCCACGACGGACCTTCGTAGCAGTTTTTCGCCATACGGCTGCACCTAGACCAATGTCGGCGAGGTAGAGTTTCCACTGATCGACGTCGGCTTGCGCGTCCCCCATCTCGATAGCTTTTAGTAGGCCATGCTTAGGGGCTCCGAGCGCAACTATATATCGGGTTTGTATACACAATGGTTCCCCCTCTATGACCGTCACTTTGCCGGTTGCGGGTTCAATTCCGCTGGGAATATCTACGGAGAGCACGAACGCCTCATTCCGATTTGCCCACTCCATCAGCTCGTATGTTGTGGCCTGGTCAGTTTGACGGAGTTCCTCAAAAGGGATGGTAAGTCCCAGGAGGGCATCGACGATCAATGTGACTGAGGGTTGAGATGAAGATCCCAGAAGAGTAATAGGCTGCTTGAGTTGGTCAAACAGTGTCGCCTTGGAACAGACGGTACCGCCAAAGTTCCGAAAGAGCCGAATCTGCTTTCGGATGTCCTCGGGTAACTTCTTCTCACGCTCAATGCCGACCACACAGACGAGGACGTGGAGTCCTCGATTCCGCAGATGTCGCGCGGCTGCTATTGCTCGAACACCAGAATTGTGATTATCGCCCGTTCCCACTAAGACGACTATCGTAGAAGTGCTGGCGGGTGATGTTGCAGTCGCTCGGATTTTAATCGCAGGATCTTCCAGTGCACGCATCGCAACTTCGACAATGCCTCGGCCGGCATTTTCTGCTATAAGGTCTTCGGTCAATCCAAACTCGTTCTTGGCCACGCCCTCTACCACCACCATTTGAAGATGAGTCACAGTTTCAATACGACGATTTGACGACGCCGTATAGAAACCTTCTACTGCGGAGGAAGAAGATGGTTGCTATGAGACAATTAGTACATATGCCCATTAGAATGAAGCGAGAAGTCGGCCGACAAAGTAGGCACCCAAGCTAAAAGCGACTGAACTTACTCCCGAGTTCACGCGACTGAGACCACCAGCATTTGCAGTTGCACTCGCCTTACGAGACTGAGATCGGTGGGTGGTGGACATCCGGGACTCCCCTCTTAGACGAGAGTTACGGCCGCTCCCCTCGCGCCCGCTAAGCCTCTCACTTCCATTGGCATGATCGTCGTCGGCCTCGCTCTTCCAAAAATCACCTGGCGTTTCCTTTAACTTAGGACCTGAAGATGGAATGTCCAGCACGTTCTCGGTATAATGCAAGTTTTTGCCGCCTGCAGTCCCGGGCTTTGGCCGTGGTAAGCGGTTGTGAGAGACTAAGCGCTCCGATTCGTCAATCTGATCTTGTTCTCGCATCTCGTTGAAGATAGTTCTCTTGTCAAATTTGGCGAGGCTGCCCTGGAAGTCGAAGTCGCCAGCTTCTTGGACGTCCGTAACGTCTTCTGAGGCCCAGCCATTATCAGCATTAGGGGCGGCTCGCCCCTTTTGACTCTTCTTCAGGGAGGCGAAAGGCTGAAAAGACTTGGTGGACTGCAAAATTGGGGTCTCTCTCCAGCCTTTTCCTTGGTTTGTAGGTCGCGCATTGGACGCTGGGGACTCATTCTCGGCACTCTTAGCACCTTTGTTGTTCTTGCCACCCCGCGGTCCTCTTCTTCGCTCTCGCGTCCTAGGCCCGGCTGGCACTTTTGATCCCGTTGGGGTCACGTTATGCATCTCATCTTCCGTGGTTTCCAGGTGAGCAGGGTCTGGAGGGGAGATCTCGAGTTGTTTTACGGCTGGATTGAGCGCAGCGGTGGTTGTGGCGTCGGTCTCATCGGGGGAGGAAAATGTCATACGGTCAGCAGGGTTGGTGATGACTGGGTCTCGCTTTTCTCCTATATTAGGCTGGGGATGATGCTGACTGGTGATCTCGTGGGAATCTAGCTCTGGCCTCCGAGTCATACTAACAATGGCGGGATCATGAAATGCTGTTGTCTTTTCTGGCGGTGGTTGCGGTGGTGGTACGCCAAAGGTGACTGTCGGGCCGGTGAGAACAGAGGCATTGACTGGTGATGCCTGTAAAGGGATGATATCCTTGACATTATCTGCGCGGATGTCTAGGCGAGCGTAAGTCTGATTCGTATCTGCAACGAAGACTTTGGGAAAAGTTAGTGGACCATTGTATTCCATTGACTGGCAGTTGTGGGACCAGACTCACCTTTATCGAGGGTCAGGTGTTGTTCGGGTACGAGGGCGACCAATATTCCCTGGACACAGAGATCTGGGGGATCTTTGAGGACAATGGCATACAAACCACCGAGCCATTGTGTCAAGTCAGATGTATCCATATTCTTCACGAATTTGAGCTTCGTATTTGCCTCTTTTTGCAACCCTTCGCTTTGCTTGCTGCTTTTGCTACTTCAAATAGTGGGTGAAGAGGCGGTTTATCGTTTTATTTCTGCGATGAGGAGTCGAGTGAGAGGTGCTGCAGATCGTCGGCCGTGGAACGTAAGGAGGGCGATGGGCGCTGGAATTCTGGGATGATAGAACCGAAAGGGTTCAATGGGGCACGGCGAGCTGGTGCGAGGAGGCGAAGGGCAGAGAAAATAACGGAAGGCTGAGAAGGGACGGCGTCGTTGTCTTCTCGCGACGCAGAACTTGACGGTTTCGCTGCGAGAAAGTTGGTCGGTGACGTCAAGGGCGCAGACGGTTCAGGCTTCTTCAACAGATGGAAATGATTGCTGCCGCTGAGGGATGAGCCCAAGATTGCTCAAGTTCAATAACCGTCCTGGAAGCTCGTACAGCTCGGCGATTATTCGATTTCTTGGTCACAGTTGAGTGGCAGTCAGAAATACGCGGGTGGGTAGGGGCAGTGATTGGTAGTGGCAGAATCGCATTGGTGTGGCGATGATGCTCGCTCCAATGGGCGCGATTGGAGGTAAATAACTGGTAGTTGCTCGGCCGTTATGCTTGGGATATCAGTTACTCCGTTTCGCACGTCGAAAATCTGGACGTCCAGTGACAATAGTTGTTGTTGGTGATACTCGAAGGTTACCCTCGGGGAGCAGCTTTACATTGGATCCATGAAAATGCGGCGGTTGTCGAGAATACGGTTACGAAGTAGTCTAATGGATGGAAGCTTTCTGTTATCGATAAGCAGCCCTGGAGCCCAACGGGTACCGGTCAGCTGGGTTGGTCAACCTGTAGCAGTTTATTATGTAAACCAATTGACATGTGCTAGGGGGATGTGTGTACATATGACCATTTACAACATTGAATCTACCTCCATAGGTATGTACTTATATACTTGCTTAGTAGGCACACAAGATCATATCTAGGGAAAGTGACACAACTAAAGCTGAATCTTGATTCTCGAGCATCCATGCCATTGCCCCAGACATCCTGGATTCGTCATCATTAGTCTCTAGCTATCTAAAAAACAAGTAGCGACACTGTCCAGGACACGATCCTAAACCCCATGAATGGACTGCTAGTTTATATATGGCCCAGCCAGCATCACCATTCGTAAGCCTTGGGCATGGTGCTGCTCCTATGCACGCATCTCATCCGTACGCTGCCATAGCCTCTTCCTCGTCCAAGTCGAACACGTCGACTTCCTTCTTCACGACATTCCTTACTTCCTTCTTCACGGATTTGCCCGGCGCTTCCCTGTAGGTAAAGTTGGCTATTGTTGATGGTTTCTTCGTCTGAACTGCTGATTCTGCACTGTAGAGCTTATTGTAAAATGTGATGACCTTGGGATGGGCCATGACCTTGACCCGTTCGAAACGGAGTACCTGGAGCCCTTGTTTGCTGACTGCCCGGCTCAAGGCAACATAGGCCTGTCCTTTTTCGAAAACCTTGCCCAGGTCGACCTTGACTCTTTCTAGAGTTTGCCCCTGAGCTTTGTGGATAGACAAGGCCCACGCCAGGATGAGAGGCAACTGTTTGCGCGATGCTTGGACCTCTCCGTTTGGCAATTCTACTTTCCATTCTTCTGGAATGCAGAGCAGTTGCCGATGAGCCCCATCTGTTGCCGTAAATTGGACAACTGGATACTCCGGCCCCACCTTCTTGTCCCCATCGCGGCTGAATGCCGGTATTCGTTTTTTCGATTCCGCATCTGCGAGTCCCTTTTCACTGGGCTCCGCGAATTTCTCAAAGACATCTTCGGTCATGAAGCCGACCACCCTACCCAGAGACCCATTGACGAGGGTGTCATCCATGTTCTTTATCAACATGACCTGCGCGTTCTTTTTCAACTCCAAAGTCTTGGGCGCCATCATATTTGCAAGCAACTTCTCGCGGATGTTCGGGTCACCAGTATCCGTGGCCTCAAATATCTTTCCTTGGCCCGGCAGGTTCACGAGTCTATTTTGGTTTGATCTTTCGACCTCTTGACGGGTTGGGAATCTGACACTACTTAGCAAAACATTGTCAAGAGCAGCCGGGGGAAACAGATCACATACAGCTCGGTCATTTCGAGACCGTCTTGGAAACTCAACTGGCGAGAGAGGCCCTTGAAGGTTTGTACGGTATCTTCACTAATCCTGCCAAGACGCATCTCGTTGAGCATATTGGCGAATTCTAAGAAATAAGATTAGCCACGCTGAGATTTTCAATGGGGGCACAGAGGATGGGCGACTCACGAGGGTCCTTCTGCCGAAATACCTGGGTGAGACCTATGGTGTGGTCTATTGAAGTGTCCCAAGTTTCGGCATCGAACGAGAATTTTCCTTCCCTCTTCCCTGCATCGGGCACAGGCGGAAGCTGAAAGAAGTCGCCTGTAATGACTAATTGTATCCCCCCCCAGGCACGACCATTATTGCGAATAGTGCGGGCGATCTGGCAGAGTTTGTCGAAAAGTTCGCCGTCTACCATGGAGACCTCATCGATAATCAACACACTCGTGCGTAGCCACCGAGTCTTCGCCTTAGCATTTCGTCTAATCTTCCTCACCAGCGTCGGAACATCCTCTTTCCCAAGACCGATACCAGCAAAACTGTGTAGTGTCTGACCCCCAATGTTGCAGGCAGCTAGACCGGTAGACGCCGTGACACTTACGCGTTCCGGATCACGGGCCCATTTCTTCTTCATTTCAGCAATGATTGCCCGCATCAAGACTGATTTTCCTGTACCAGCTGGACCCGTAAAGAAGACACTTTGTTTCTTGTTCATCACCAGATCGAGGACATGTTGTTGTTCGGAGCTCAGTGATATCGCAGAAGACTTAGAAGTGTGTCGCACGGTTTCCTCCGTAATCGCCTGCATGTCATCCGTAGATAGACCTTGGGCCATTTCAGGCTTTTTATTTTGATTCTTAAGCTGTTTACGCTTGTCTTTGATCGCACTCTGTGTCTGGTCCCATAGCACATCGGATTTCTTCTTTGCCGCAGGGGTGTGGATGGGCTTCCCGGTTCGGTTCGCCCAGACTGCTTGAGCATCATGTTTTCCTTCCTTCTCCTGTTGCCAGTGGCCCGGCAGTTTTCGTTTCTTTGGGATGACCGGGCGTTGCTCTTCGACAATATTAGGCAAACTGGGCTTCAGCGGCCGTTCCGGACGTGGAGGGGGAAAGTGATGATCCAGAGGCGAAGAAGACCACGGGATCTGTGTGGTTGGCGGCACTGGCGGTAAACTGGACACCGGCTTCGCTTGTTTCGGGGGTGGCGGGAGCGGAGCTGGACATTGATAGTCCAGCTGCAGGGCGTCGTCGTCGCTGAAGTCATCATCTTCAATGTAAACGGATGCGACGGTCTTGGCCTGGGACGGTCGAGTTGCGAAGTCGGTCTCTTGGAAAGATCCAGGCTTATCGCATATCGAGACCAGACTATTGGTGCGTCTGAAGTCGGAATTGCTAAGTTCTGGGGTAGCGGTTTGGAGGTTTTGGGATCGGGATCGTAACGCATCGTGGCCGGCTGCCTTCGAGGACCCTAGACCGGCGCTTGGCTGGCTGGAGCGCCCCCCTTTTTGTGAAGTCCACTTCGCAATGTCACCATCATGAGTAGACGAGGCACTTGAAGGGAATAGCTGCTTCGCTAGGTCGTTCTTGGTAGGGGGTGTTGGCTGGGCGGCAGCGGCCTTGTATTTACCAGCTGCTTTGCCTAACATGTTGTCGGACTCAGGACGCAGTGCAGCAAAACATGCATGGGTGTGGGCGTGTCGAAAAATGAGCCGAGGGAGGATGGAGCGAATGGGCAGGGTTCTCGAAGGCAGTAGGTAGAGTGCGCGCGCACTCATACAGTAATTGAAGATGGCGTAGTTGTAGTGGGAGTTGTCGATGTGAGTGTCGATATTGAAGTTGCTGGTTTATGGGGCCGATAACGTGGTCGAGTCGACTCCATTTCTCTGTGTGTTGCAACCTGGAACCATTAAATTTACGACGATATGAAGGAAGGCGCGTCTTCTCGTTGCGCTGCAGCAGCCATTTCGTATCCAGGGAAAGTACGCGTTGATGGCCAGCCGGCGCCACATAGATTTTTCCAGAAGACGCACGGGCCTGTTGTGCTTCGTGGCTAGTCACAATTAAGCATCACTGGTCAGGGTGGCGCATAATAAATTAATAACTAGATGGATTATTAATTAAAGAAAAAAGAGTCTAAATTATAATAATAGGTAATTTAAATATATAAAATAAATAGGCAATATATTTAATAATATAAGCTAATAAATAGCTTATATTAAAATTTTATTAAAATTTATAATTATCTTTTTTTTTATAAATAATTATTTTTAATCGTTTAAATTTTTATTTTATAATGTTTTATAATATTTAAAATATCGTAATTAAATCGTTATTTAAAATATATATCTTAAGGTTTTTTATATTTTTTTTATTTTATTTAAATAATATTTTATTTATATATTATATATTATAAATAAAATATTTATTATTAATATAAATTAAAAATAAATTAATGTTATTATAAAATCGTTTTAATTTTATATTATTAAAATTACGCAAAAAATAAGTATTTTTAATTTTATAATTAATTATAATTTATAATTTATTATAATATAATTTATATTTTATATAATAAATATAAACTTTTAAAACCTAATTTTTTAAAATAAATATATTAATCTTTTTTTTTATAAATATAAACGTAGTTTATCTTTTAAAGCTTATATTAATAATTTATTTTATTAAAAAAACGAGGCTTTATAATATTTTATAATATTATTATTTATTTCGCGCTTTTTTTTAGATAAAGTTTTTTAAATATAATCGATAGTTTTAATTAGGGATATATAATTCGAAATTTCGATATTAAAAATAAAATAATAATTATTATATTTAAAAGGTTTTAAAGTTCGATTAAATATATTTATAACTTATTAAAAAAAGATTATAATAAATAAATTTAAGTTAATTTATTTTTTTAAAATATAATGTTTTTAATATCGCCGTTTTTTTTTCGATTTTATTATTAATATAAAATTATAATAATATTATTAAACGTATTATAAAACTTTATTATCGATATTATATAATAGCTTTATTATTATTAAAATAGCTAATATTATCGTTAATTTATTTTTTAAATATATTAAATATATTATTAAATTTATTTATTAAAAAAATTATATTTATAATAATTACGTTTAATATAATTTATATTTTATATTATTTTATAATATATTTAATAACTATAAAAAATATTTATCCTTTAAAAAATATATAATTAATATTTTAATATATAAACGTTAATAAAAATAAAATAAGCTATAAGTTTAATAATTTAAAATTAAGTTTTTTTATGAATTAATATTAAAAGCATTTAATATAAGCTTATTATTAATTTAAAAATATTTTAAAATGTTAAAATTGCTTTAAAAGCTTTTTTTATAAAGTGTTTATTATAATATAATTATTATTATAATAAAACTTATATATTTAAATAAATAATTTATTATATTTAAATATTTATTATAAAATTATGGCATTTAACGCTATTTTTGTTATATAAAAAGGCTTTTTTAACATTTATTTATATTATTATATTTTATATAACTTATTTTAATAAATAATAAAATATTATTTAATAAAAGCTTTAAAAATCCCATTTTAAAAAATTATATTAAGCTTAAAATATTTAAAAATAACTTATAAATCGATATAAAATAACTGATAAAAATGTTTAATTTATAAAATTATAAAGTTTAAAATAGCGTTTATAATAGGCTTTTTTATTAAAAAAAGCTAAATAAATTATAAATTATAACGATTTTTAAAGTTATTATTAACGTTTAAAATTAAAAAGTTATTATTTTTAAATAAATAAAAAAATAATTTATAAATATATTAATTTTATTAAATTAATAAATAATTCGTATTTTATAATATTTAATTATATTTAAAATCGTAAAATTCTCGCAAGTTACTTTATTTTTATCGTAATTATTTTTAAAAACTTATAATTTATAATTATAATAATTTCACTATTTTTAATTTAATATTTTTAATATTATAAAAAAGTATAATATTAAATAGCTTTTATTTTTATTTTAAATATTATTATTATATTAAAATATGCTTTTTTAAAAAAATATATAATAAAATATAATATAAATTGATTGTTATAAAAATATAATTAAAAAAGCGTTAAATTAATAAATTATTAATTAGCGTTTATTTTTAAAACCGATAAAAGCCGCTAATAAAATAAAAAAATAATAAAAATAATAATAATTTTATTTTTAATTTTTTATTATAATTTTTATATAATAATATTTAATATTAAAGCGTAATTTTTAAGACCCGTTATAAAATTTAAAAATAGCCTTATAATTTTTAAATATTAAAATATAAAGCTATATAAATAACTAATAATATTAATAAAAGCTTTAATTTTTATTATTATTTATAGCTTAAATTTATTTTTAATAATAATAACCTTAGTTAAATTTAATTTAATATTATTTTGAAATATAAAAAAGCTAAAAAGATGCTAATTTTTATATATATTTATAATTTATATACGTTTAATAATAAGTTATATAAAATAAATCGAATAAATATTATTATAACTCGTTTATAAAATTATTATTTAATATTAGCTTAAATAATAATATTATTAAAAAGCTACGTATAAAAAGCGTAAAAAAGCTTTAAAACTTTTTTTATAAATATTTAAAAGGTTATTAGCGCGTTATAAAAACTAAAAAATATAATAAATTATTTATATATATTAAAAAAAATAATAAAAATAATCTTTTTTTTATTTTTTAAATTAACTCGAATATATTAAAAACCGTTTTTTAAATCGAAAAAATAATATTAATAATAGTTTATTACGCGTTATATTATATTTATAACGTTTAATAAAAAATAAACGTGTTTTTTTATAAGTTTATTAAGCTTTTTATAATTATAATAAAATCGCTAAATAATATTATCCTTAATTTTTACCTTTATTATTTATTTAAAAGGCTTTTTAAATATTAAAAATAATAAAGCTTCTTAAAAATTACGACTTCTAATAATAATAATTTTATTATATTTTATAATAAAAACGCGAATAGCTTTTTTTATATTAAATTATATTAATATAAAAATAATTCTATAAGGCGATTATCGCTTATATTAATAAAATATATAATTTTAATAAAATTTTTATATATCGCTTTTTAACGTTAAATAATTAAAGATATTTAGCTTTATATTTATAAAAAAAGCGTTTATTTTAAGGTTATTAATAAATATATTTTTATATTAAATTATTTTAAAAAACGTTAAAATATCTTTATTTTTATAATATATATTATTATAAATAATATAAGCTTCGTTTTTAATTATAAAATAGCCAATTTATTTAATAATAAAATAAAAAAAAATATTTAAATATTATTATAAAAAATAAATATATTTTTTATTATAATTAAAAAAGATTTTTTATATATAATAAATGCTATTATTAAATATAAAATCGGTTAAAAACGTGTTATAAAGCATTATTTTAGCTAAAATCGTAGAAAATTTAATATATTTTTTTATTATTATTAAAAAAAAGCGGCTATAATTAAAACGTTATTATTAATAAATAAACTTTTATTAATAATATTATATATATTAAATAATTTATATAATATATATAATTTAAATAACGTATTAACGTTTTAAAAATATAATAATTTATATAATTATTATTAAAAAAAATAATAAATTATATATTATTTTTAAAACGAGTTAAATAAATAACATATTTATTATTATAACCTTTTTAAATAAATCGATTTTATTTAAAAGGTGATTATAAATTATTATTATTATTTATTTTTATAAAATAAATATAACTAATTTATTTATTATTTTTTTTAATAGCCTTAAAAATATTATTAAAATTATTATTATAAAAATTATAATTTATAAGCTTTTTAATATCGTTTAATTTATTATCGTTTTTAAAAACGTTTTTAAAAACGTTTTTAATAAATAATTTTATATAATAAACGCAAAAATAATTATAATAATTATAACTTTTATTTTTATTAAAATTAATAAACTTTTTAATATATTAATTATAAAACTCGTTTTTAATAAGCGTTTTTTTAATAATAACCCTTTTATTATAAGAAAATAAATAATAAAAATAAAAATTAAAATATTTATTTTTATCGTTTTTAAAAATGCCTTTATATTAATTAAAGCATTTACTAATATAATAATTTAGTTTTTTATATTTATAACATTTATTTTATAAAATAATAATAAAATTATTTTTATTATTTTCAATTTCATTAGCTTTATTAATTAATCGATTATTAATTCGAAGGTTAATTATAATAAAAATAATTATTAAATTAGTTTTTATAATATTAATAAGTTAATATTATAAAATTCCTAGTTTATTAAACGTAATAATTATAATATTTACGTTATAAAAAAAGGCTATTTTATTATAAAATTATATAAAAACTATTAAAATATTATAAATTTTAACTTTAATTTTTAAATAAATAATTAACGTAATTTTTTAAACGATTTATTTAATAAGCTAATTTATTATTTATTATTAATAATTATTATAAATATTAAGCTAAATTTTAAAATAATAATTACGTAAAATATTATAAAACACCTTATAATTAATAATATTTTAATAATACGCGCTAAAAAAACGATATTAAATTTTTTTAATATATATTATAAAATTAAAATAACTTTTATTTTAATAAATTATTAATATATAAAACTTTATAATAAAATTATATAATATATTATATTTAATAAAAACTTATATAATTCCTTTAAAAAAATAATTTATTTTATAAATTTTATATTAATAAAATTAATAATTTATTAAAAGTTATTAATAAATTTTATAAAAATATAAAATATTTAATTTTCGTAAAAAATAGATACGATTTAAAACAAAGTTTAAATCTTATAAAATTTAGCAAAAATTATATTATTTATTTTTATAATTTTTAAATAAATTAATATTATAATTTTATTTTTCGATTTATAATTAATAAAATAAAGGGTATTTTTAAATAAAATAGCGTTTAAAAAAATTAATTAAATACGTATTTTATAAAAATTATAAGGTTTTAAAAGATATTTAATATAATAAAAATTAAATTTATTATTTTAAAAACGTTTTTTATTTAATTTAATAAGCATTATAATAAATAAAAATTATATATTTTTATATATATATATATATTTTTAATATTAATAATAATATTATTAAAAAAAATTAGGCTAGATTATTAAATTTAAAAGCGTTAAAATTAAAAATTAATTTTTTATTATTAATATCGTTTAATATATTTTTAATAATAAAATATTTTAATATATTATTTATATTTTATATAACTTTATTAATAAAATTAAAACGTATAATATAAATATTAAAAATATTTTAAATATTTTTAGCGAGTTTTTTAATAATTATTATTAAAAATAATATATTAAATTATTTTTTATCCGATATTATAAAGCTATTATAAATAAAAAGAAAAAAATTAATAATAATTTTAATAAAAGTTTAAAAGGTTTAAAAAATATTAAAAAAGGCTTTAAATAATAAAAATTAATTAAAATAAATGCGTAATTATTTAAAATAATATTATTTTAATAATTTATTTATAAAAATAATTATTTATATTTTATAATTAATTATAATTAATTATTATTAATTAAAATAATATATAATAAATTAATAATTTAATAAATTATTAATTAAAAAAAAGAGTTTAAATTATAATAATAAATATTTTAATTATATAAAATAGGTGGGCGGTGTACCTGGCGGTGTAGGCTGGCAAATAGCCCACATCAGGATTTTGCCGGGATCCACACTGTGTGACATGGCAGCTGCCGGGCAGGCCGGGGTGCCAGGGTGCATACCTAGGTCTATGATTATCCCCACTGTAACTTCCGTAACAGCATAAAACCGTTTTTTCGTCAGACGTTATTGTTACTGACGTATCCATCAAAACGGAAATAACCATATCATTCTTCACTTCATGTGACAGTGTGGTTGGTACCTAGAGCTCACCTGCCTACCAGTAGGCAGAAGTCACCGCTACCGTGGAATACCTCCATTCCAGGTTACAAACCATCCAGATCCAAACACACATGCACATATTCCCTATTTGTACGCATGAAAGACATCGAGGGCTTTACTAATCATTTCCTGACACTACTTACGACCACATCATTTCTGCATATCTTAGCCGGTCTTAGATGCTCATCTAAGTCAGATTCCCTATGATACGGAAATAGGAGTGACGAGTTCTGGCTTCATTCAAAATCATGAGCCAACGACGAAAAAAGGTACAAGATGCCGCGGTCATAGATGAAGAGAAAAGACAGTATGCCACAGGAGGACATTCCCTGGAAGAGCTCGACGAGCAGTAGGTCAAGACACCTAACGTGACAACTTGAAATGGCTGACATCAAGCCAAGGTATCCCAACCGGCCGAAGAACCACTCCAAAACTCTACGGTTCTCTGAACTGTACCTCGAGCTGTTTGATCCCCTTAATGAAAACAGGAAAAGACCTGGAGGGCCCCGGGATCCTCGCGCTCGGGCTAGACGCGGAGGCCATGGTCAGCTCACCGCAACTGAACAACGCTCTAGCATTGTCGAGCGTTTCATCTCAAGATGGCGATCTGAAGTCGGGCAGGACTTCTATCCTGCCTTACGCTTGATTCTTCCTACTGCCGATCGCGACCGAGGCGTGTATGGGCTCAAGGAGAGCGTCATCGGCAAGTTACTGGTGAAACTGATGAGCATCGACCGTTATTCTAAGGATGCCGACATCATACTCAACTGGAAAAAACCCGTTGAGGCCGGCGCTGGTGTCAGCGCAGGTGACTTCGCCGGGAGATGCTACCACGTGTTGTCGAAGCGGCCTATTCTTACCGGACCTGGCGACATGACCATCGCCGACGTCAACGAGATGCTAGACAAGTTGTCCGGCGCCTCTCTAGAAGCTGAGCAGATGCCGATTCTCGAGACATTCTACCAGCGCATGAATCCTGAAGAAATGCAATGGCTCATCCGCATCATTCTCAAACAGATGAAAGTGGGTGCCACCGAGAGGACATTCCTAGAGCTTTGGCACCCCGACGCTCACAACTTGTTCGGGGTGACTTCGAGTCTCCGAAGGGTGTGCTGGGAACTCTACGATCCCTCGAAACGACTGAATGAGGGTCAGACAGATGTCTCATTGATGCAATGCTTCCAGCCCCAGTTGGCCCAATACCAGATGCAGACCTCCTTCCAGAAGATGGTCGAGACACTCAACAAGTCTAACCAGATAGATGGGGATAACGAATACTGGATTGAGGAGAAACTCGATGGCGAAAGAATGCAACTGCATATGATGGAAGACGACGACATTGAAGGAGGCAGGAGATTCTGTTACTGGTCGAGAAATGCCAAGAACTACACCTACCTGTATGGCGATGGCTTCAAGGCCGAAAACTCGTCACTCACTCGGCATCTCAAAAACGCATTTGCCCCTGGCGTCCGAAACATCATACTCGATGGCGAGATGATCACGTGGGATCCAGAGCTGGACAAGATCATGAAGTTCGGCACCCTAAAGACGGCCGCCCTTGGGGAAGGGCGAAACCCCCACAGAGAGAACGGGCCAAGGCCTTTATTCCGGGTTTTCGACATCTTGTACCTCAATGGCAGACCTTTGACTCAATATACTTTACGCGACCGCCATAATGCACTAGACAAGGCGGTGCCCGGTGTTTCACGTCGACTGGAGGTGCACGAGTACGCGAAAGCGACTTCGGCGGATGCCATCGAACCAGCATTGCGACGCATCGTATCGGATTCTTCCGAAGGGCTTGTAATCAAAAACCCCCGGACCCCTTATACACATACGCTTGGCCATCGCAGTAGCGACTGGATCAAGGTTAAGCCGGACTACATGAGCGGATATGGCCAAGAATTCGACCTCGTCGTCATCGGCGGGAACTACGGGTCCGGGCACCGCGGTGGTAAGCTATCATCATTCACGTGTGGCCTCCGCGTTACGGAAAACGACATTGCCGCCGGTGCCAACCCTGAAAAATGCTACAGTTTCCTCCGAGTCGGCGGCGGATTTCGTGCCGAGGACCTGGCTGAAGTAATGAGTCTGACGGAAGGGAAATGGAAGGATTGGGACTCCAAGAGGCCGCCCAGTAAGTACATCGAGCTGGGCGGCGGAGAGAAATACCAATACGAGAAACCCGATGTATGGATACGGCCGAGCGAGTCCATCATCTTCACGGTCAAGGGCGCGAGCGTCGAACAGTCCACCTCGTTTGCCGCAGGAGTCACGGTCCGGTTCCCACGTTTCAAGAGGATCCGAACAGATCGCCGTTGGGATTCTGGTCTGGACAGACAAGATCTCGAGAATCTCCGTAGCAAAGCCCAGGCGCGTCAGGAGGAGAAGGCGATGGAGATGGAAGCGAAGCGACACAAGCGCGCCAAGCGGGTGAAGAGGGAGCTCGTGATCGCGGGCCAGGACGCCGCTCCGGTCGAGTTCGCGGGGCGGCCCAAGACGAAAGTCTTCGAGGGCCTGGATTTCTGCGTCCTGACGGAGTGCACGACGCCCATCAAGAGGACCAAGGCGCAGCTCGAGAACCTGATCAGGGAGAACGGCGGCCGGATCTCACATCGCGCGAACCCGGGCACGGAGATGATCCTAGTGGCGGATAAGAAGGTGGTCAAGGTCGCCAGCCTGATCAAGGCGGGCGCCGACGGCGTGGACATCGTGCGGCCTCGCTGGATCCTCGACTGCCTGGCGCAGAGCGATAAGGATTTCCTACTGCCGTTCGAGACCCTGCATCTGTTCCACGCGAGCGAGAAGCTGCTCGACTCGGCCGCCGAGAACACGGACCTGTACGGTGATCCGTACGCGCGGGACCTGGATATCAAAGAGCTGAGGCAGCTGCTAAGCGATATGCCCAAGAAAGAGATCCTGGACGAGGCTGAGAAGTTCGATAAGAACGCCTTCGTGGCGCAATTAGCCGCGCATAATCATGATCTCGGGGGCAGTCTCCGGGGCCATATTTTCAGGGGCATGGTGGTGCATCTCGCAGGGGCGGACAATGCCTCTGAGACTGAGGCGCTCCAGCTGCGGAACCGGGTCCGCTTCGGCGGTGGTTTGATCACGGAGGACCTAGAAGATGTCTCAATCACGCACGTGGTGATCTTAAGTAATGACGAGCGCCGTGATGGGACGGAGACCGCAGCGGCCGTCCGCTCCGTTATCAGTCACCGAGGCCGCGTTCCACGGGTTGTAGGGCAGCTTTGGGTGGAGGACTGCTGGACGAATCGGACGGTGGTGGATGAGGAGCGGTACGAGCCGATGTGATAAAGGCGATGTGCTCGCTCGCTCGCGGAAATAAGGAACCGGATAGGGAAGAAGGTTGCATGCCTCGGAGTCGTTGGGCCAGACGTACGTATGCTTCATCAGGCTATGGATTAGATGACTGAACGGAACATGGACGATATCGGGTTTTGAATGATGAGAAATGGCATACATGCAACCGCAGGTATATTACGGAGTCATTCGGTCATCTACCTGTTCGTGACGACGTTAGATACACATCGACGGTAACACTAGGAAACTCGGCGTTGGTTAAGATATAATATTTTAATTACTTATTTTACAAAGTATTAGCATTCTAAACGAAGGCTTCCACCCAGACCACTTTTCTTATGAATTACGCACACATTTTTTTAAAAAACTACGATAAAATCAAATTTTTAATTAATTTAATTAATAACGCTAATTTAACTATTTTAACGCTTATTTAAAGCTATAATTATTTATTTAACGATATTTTATAATATTTATAATTAATATTTCGATTTTTATTTATTTATTATAATATGATAAATAAATATTTTAATAACCGTTTAATTAATATATAAATAATAATTTTTAAATTATATTTTAAAAAATATAATAATATAAATAAAAAGCTTATAAAGCATTTTAAATGCTTAATTAAAATAATAATAAAATATAAAAGCAAATTAAAAATTATTAAAAAAAATTAAATTATAATATAAAATTATATAGCGCTTTTATTATAATAACGTACGTTTAATAATAATTATAATAAATATAAAAAATTATAACCTTTTTTATTTAATTTTTTAACTAGTTTTCTATTTTTTTAAATATTATTATTAAAACTTATTTATAACTTTAATTTTTATTTCGATAAAATATAATAGTTTTTTATTAAATATTATAATATTAAAATATTAATTTAAATTATTTTCGATTATTTTAAATCATTTAATTAAAAAAATAAGAAATTAAAAATATATATTTTTTAAGCTAATTTTATATATTAAAATTATTATCGTTTAAAAATTATTAAATATACGTTAAATATATTTATATTTATTAATAAATTTAAGGTTAATAAATAAGATATATATTAACTAGGCTTTTAAAAATAATATTTTTTTTATATATAAACTTTTTAAAAAAAGGAAGCGATTTAATATTTTATTAATTATTATAATAAAAAAATTATTATTATTATTATATATTAAGGCTTTATTAATAAAAAAAAGTTTTTTATATAATTTAAATAATAAATTATATTAAAAATGTTTTTTTTTTTAATTTACGATTTATATTAATTATAAATAAGATTTTTATTTATTATAAACTTAAAATATTAAAATTTAAGCAACCTTATAATATTAAAATATAATATTTGCCTTTTTATTTATTTAATTTTAATTTTATTAAAGCTTATTTTAATATATTAAAAGCTTATATAAAATATTATAATAAATATTTCGAATTATAATACGATATAAAAAAAGAGTTTAATTAATTTATTAAAGATTATATTATTAAAATTAGGTAAAAAATAGATAAAATTAAAAAATATTTTAAAAAGGTTAATATTAGCTACGATTTTTATAATAAATAAATTATATTTTTTTATTTATATATATAACTTTAATAAAATAAATATTATAATCGTTTTTTTTAGATTTAAAAGTTTTATATATTAATTTTTATTTAAAATTTAATATATATCGTAATTTATTATATATATATATTAAAAATAATAAATATAAATTATTTTTAAACCCTTAAATTATAGCTTTTTATTTTTTTATTTATAATTTTAAAAAATCGATAAGAAATAAGTTTTATATATTATTTAATAAATAAATTAAAAAGCTATAGCAAATAATAAAATAAATAATAAAAAAAAGGGTTTAATTTAACCTTTTATTATATAAAAAAACTATAAAAAAAATGCTTTAGCTAAAAGTTAAACTTGAAACCTTTTAATTTTATTTACTTTTTTTATAATAATATTATAATAATAATAAATATTAGTTATTTTATTATTAAATTATAAAAGCTTTTTATATTTCTTAAATAATTAATAAATATTACGAATTATAAAAAATAAAATAGGTATAATAATTTATATAATAATAATAATAATAATTTTTTAATTAATTATATATTTTAACTATTTAATAAGTTTATTAAAGGTAATATAAAATATACGTTTATTATTAAATAAATTTTATTAATATAATTATTTTTTTAATTAATATAATAATATAATGATTATTTATTTACCCGTTTTTTTTACCTTTTTTTAAAAAAATAAATAAATAAAAGATAATAATAAATAAAAGAGAAATAACGATATATAAAAAAGAAAAAACGATAAAAAAACGATAAAAAAATTATTAGCTATTATTATTATTACTATTATTATTATTACTTTTACTATTTTTTTTTAATATTTTATTTATAAATATATCATAAATACGTTTTAATAATATAATTTTATAATATATAATAATATTTAATTTATTAATAAAAAAAAGAAACCTTTTTAAAAGTTAAAATAATTATAATATTTATAAGGAAAATAGGGGGGGAAAAGATTTTAATTATTTTAAAAAAAATTATATTTCTTAAATAAAAAAAAGGGGCTTTAATTACCTAATAAAAAAAAAGGGGGGCAAAATATAATAAAAAAGCAAGCTATTACCGATTTTTTTTTTTTTTTTTTTTTTTTAAGATTTTTATTTTTATAGGGTGTCTTACGCCTTTTTTTCGGTGGTTTTAAATAATTTATATTTTAATAAAATTAGTTTTTTATAAATATAAATAAAATAAAATAAACGATAAATAAAAGGGGGAAAATAATAAAAAAAATAATAAATTATTATTATTTTTATTATCGCTATTTTTATTATTATTTTAATTATTATTATTATTATTATTATATTTTTAATATAAATTAAAAGTTATTTTTAGCCTTATTTTTTATTATTATTAATATTATTATTTTAAATATTATTATTACGTAAAAATAAATATTAAATATAATAATTAATAAAGAAAATATAATAAATAAATTAAAAGTTTAATATATAAAAAGGCTAAATAATTATTAAATAATTAATTATAAATATTTAAAAAGGTTATATTATTTAATTAGTTTTTTTATTATTATTTTTATTATAATAATAAATATATTTTATTTAATAAAAAGCTATATATTAAAAATATCGTTAAAAAATTGCTTATTTTTAAGTATTTTTTTTAAAAATTTATAAAATAATACGCAAAATTTGAAGGTAAAATTATAGGTTTTAAAATATATTATAAATAAAATATATATTTTAAATATAACGATTTTATTTATAGTTAAAAATTATAATAAACTTTTTAAATAATTACGTATTATTTATTTAATTAAACATAAAAAAAAGCTTTTAATTAATAAAATTATATAATATATATTTTATAATTATTAATACGTTATTTTTTATATATTATATAATTTTTAAAACGATAAACGTAAAAAAAAAGAGGTTAATAGCTAATAATATAAATAATAAAGGCATTATAAAAAATAGCGTTTAAAAAAATGTTATATTTTTATAATTATAAAAAGCATTAATAAAATAATTATAATTGAAACTTATAATATTTTTAATAAAATTAAAAATATTATTTATAAAAACGTTATTATTAATTATATTATTATTAATATTAAAGTTTTTTTTTAAAGGTTATATTATATTATTATTATTAAGCTAATTTATTTTTTATTATTTTTTAATTAATTTAAAGCCTTTTTTATAACGATATATTATATTTTAGCTATATTTAATTTTTTAAAAATAATAATAAATAAATTATTAAAAATAGCTTTATTTATATTTATAACATTAATATATTAATATAATATATTAAACGTTATAAATAAATGCTTTATTTTAGTTTTTTTTTAATATAATAATAATTATTATTATATATATTATAAAAGTTCATGGATTTAAAACCTAACTAACATTTTTATTTTTATATAAAATTTTATTAATTTATATTATAATAATTAATAATATTATAAAATAAAGGTATTAATTTATATAAAATTTTATTTATTTATAAAGTTAAAATAATTATAATTTAAATAATAAATAAAAAAATAGATAAAAAAATAAATAAATAAAAAGTTTAAATAATTATCAAAATTATAATATAGCTATTTTATATAATTATAAATTATAATATATTTAACTTTTTTAAATATATTATAATTAGCGTAATAAAAAGGTTAAATAATTATTATTGCTTTTTTAATTATATAATTATAAAAGATAGTTTTTTAAATAAGTTTATTAATATTTATAATCGTTTTATTAATTAAATAATAATTAATATAATAATAATAAAAATATAAAAAATAAAATAATATATAATTAATATAATTTAAAAAATTTTATATTTTTAAATAGCTTTAAAAATATTATTATAATATAAATTATTATAAAAATAATAATTAAAAGGTATAAAAGATTATTAATATATATATATATATTATAATTATTTTTTTTATTAATAATAAGCTATATTATTTTAAAAATATATATATAATTATTTTTAAAGGCTTCAATTACTAGTTAAAAATTAATATAAAAAATTATTTAGCTAATAGCATTATTAATATTTAATATTAGTTTAATTTATTTATAAATAATAACTATTTTTATTTAAAAAAAATTTATTTTTTAACTTTTATAAACCTTTAAATTATATAAAAAAAAGTTATTATTTTAACGCTGCGTATAAAAAATAAAAATAATAAAAAAAGTAATAATAAAAATAATAGCGATAAAAATAAAAATAATAATAAAAGTAATAAGCTAATAAAAATAGTTTTAAATTTAGCTTTTTTATTAGTTTTTCTTTTAATTTTAAAAATAGCTTTTATATTAGTTTTTTTATTAATTTTAATCTTTATGTTTTTTTTATTATTTTTCTTTTTAAGCTTTAATTGCTATTATTTTAAAGTTACTTTTTATAAATTCTTTTTTAAAAGCTTTTTTTATAAAAGCTTTTTTTATAAAAGTTTTTTTTATAAAAATCTTTTTTATAAAAGTTCTGAAATTAAAGCGTTTAATTTTTTTTAAATAGCTATAAAAGCGTAAAAATTATTAGTTTTAAATTTAAAATTAATAATATTAATTATTTTTTTCGAGGATCGTTTTAAAAATATTATATTAAATAATATTATTAAAATTCAATTATTAATTTTATTAAATTATATTTTATTTATAATAAAATATAAACGTATATAGCTTAAAACCTCTTTAATAATATATAAAAAAGCGCTTTATTTTCAAAAAATAAATTATAAAAGGTTAATTTTAAGGGCTAAAAAACTCGAAAATAAAATTATATCGTTTTTTATTATATTAATTTTTATATATTAATAATTAAGATTATAAAATAATATATAAAATAATAAAAAAAACTTATATATAAATTTTTTAACTTTATAATAATATATAGCTTAAATTTAATAAAGCGTTTATAACGAGCTTTTTAGCGTTTTAAATAAAATTAAATATTATATTTAGCTTATTTTATAATTAAATTATTAATATTAAAAATTATTATAATAACGATTAAAATACTAGCTAAATAACGATATTATTAATCGAATTAATTAAAAAAATGATTTTATCGTGGTTTTCCGAAAAATGTGTGTATAGTTGGTGAGAAAAGTGGTCCGGGTGGAAGCCTTAGTTTGGAACGCTAATAGACTCTATCATAATGGGCCCACGTCCTTCATGTTCCAAATTCTACCCGTCTATCTACGCATTTTCTCTCTTTCCGAACCCCTCCAAAGTTCCACGCAATTTCCCATCTCTCGCCTCTCTGATTTTTATACCTATTTTTTTTTCCTTTTCCCCTCTTTTCTGTCATTTATTTCCCAATCGTCAGGAATAGCCGATCGCCCACGTCGCCGACGCCCGGCTTCAGCATGCCGTCGCTGGTGAGCTCCGCGTCGACCCCGGCGCACCAGATCTCCACTGCGTCGGGCCACTCCGCCGCAGCGCGCCGGACGCCGTCGGCGGCCGCGATCACGGACAGCACCAGGATCCGCTTGGCGCCCCATTCGCGCAGCGTCTGGATCGCCGCCGCGCACGTTCCTCCCGTCGCGATCACCGGGTCCACTACGATCGCCAGGCTCGAGACGGCGTTCGACGACGAGGAAGTAGAGGCGGCGTGCTGAGGTAGGTTGTTGTAGTACTCGACCGGCTCTAGCGTGCTCGGCTCGCGATACAGGCCCAGGTGGTGCACGGGAACGGGCGTTGGGAGGAGTGTTTGTATGGCTGATTGTCGGCGAGGGGGGAGAGCGTCAATTACGTGCACACGACGATTCCGTACAGTGGTGAGGATACGTAGGTGCTTCTCTTACCTTCCACCATACCCAGACCCGATCTCAATATGGGCACTATGGACAGCGATTGGGGCTCGATGGTCGTCGTCGTGTATTCATATCCAATGGGGGTTTGGTCCTGCGAAGGCGCACGAAGGCAATGTGAGCACACAGGAGGCGGCGGGTATCGGAGGCAGGCGGAAGCTCCTCTGGACGCACCTTTGGACCGTCAACAGCGGTCAGCGCCGATGCCAGGGCCTCGCAGCCTATGATGGTCGCAATGTCGTTTACGAGGGACTTGACCTCGCGCGCGTCGGTGCCCTTGGACCGTAGACGGCTTAGCTTGCCCATTAGGCACGGGTGTTTGGATACGTGGACATTGGCGGGGAGAGACATTGTGGTATTTACACTACTAGTACGGTAGATAGACTTGGGTTTGGCTGAAGCTTAGCTACCTAGGGTAAGACTAGCAAGCAGTTGGAAGAGGACTAGCTGACAGGGCAACGGAGGCGGAACAAGAGGAAAGGAGGAACAGGACCAGGAAGAAGAGAAGGGAACGAAAGGAACGAGAAAAGAAAGAGGAAGAAGAAACAAGGGAAAATAGGAATTATATATAGGAGAGAGAGAACCGGTGAGACTCGACTATCTCATCCAATCTCCTACCTTTTAAGTGTTTAGTGACCCTGCCAAATCACCAGGCCTAATGGCGCCGCGTGCCGCATTGGAGCTGAATCGAGCTCCCGTCAATCGGAGTGACGCCAATGGAAAGCCGTGGGGTTCCAGGTTCCCTCCCTATTGTGGGGTCGTGTCTCTGATTCTGCCCCGCGATGCCATCCGACCCCACCTCCAAATGTCCACTGATAGCAGATAAGCATCGTTCTTGCATAAGGTTTAGCGGTGTTTACAGAGACGGAGCGGGTCGCGTTTCGGATATTACGGAATGAATACGACAAAATCCCCGTTAGACTACTATCTACCGTATCTGACAACTTTGTACGGAGTGCGCCGTAAAGATTTAGATATGCAGGATATGTTGGAAAACTCTGCCAAGACGAACATGAACAGTCGTCAACTCATCAAATATTATCGGACTGCCACAAATTTCATACCGAGGCCACCAATCTGCTAATCGTGTCTGAGATGCGATGAGTTCGTCTTATCACACGTCGAGTATCGCGTATGATGGTACAAAGATCTGATGCAAGCCAACGAGACATTCGTGTCACGGTCTCTTCCACAGCCGCAGTTGCACGGCATCAATGATGGCACACATGACAACAGACCTACAAAATGATGCAGAAGGACCCGGCAGCTTCCGGAAGGAGACGCCCGGTTCAAGACGAAGCCCTGATTACGATATTCCCGAGACCTATCAGAATCTCGATGAGGTTCATGAGCCGGCACCCCTCCAAGATCGGGATGAAGAACCCGCACGTAGCCAAACATCACGAGAAGAGGATTTCGCAGACCGCGCGCGGCAGGGACGTGAGAGTCTCTTCAAGACCCAGTGCGATGTACCAGACTCGTACATGAACATCCCAGAGCTATCTGATATACCGCCTGTTCAAGATCGGGACAAGACTACCATGCACCGGAGCCGCTCGCTCGAGGATGAAAGATCCCGTGAGCAGGAGTACCGGCAGGACCAACGCACACGTTGGGCGGGAGCCGAAACGGAAGCCGAAACGAATGCGGGCCCCGAAGACACAGCCGGGAAGCCGTCAGATGCGGACGCCGACCTAAAAGTCTCGAGGCTGGCAACCGAGTTCTACACCATCTCGTACCTGATCCTCTTCTCCATCTTCGGCACGCTAGCCCGGCTTGGCCTCCAGGCCCTGACCTACTACTCCGGCGCCCCGGTGTCTTTCAGTGTGGTATGGCCCAACTTTGCAGGCAGCCTGATTATGGGTTTTCTCGCCGAGGACCGCCTGCTGTTCCGCTACGAATGGATCACGCCGACCAAATTCGAGCAGAAGGCCCGAAAGGCGAAGCAGCTCCGGTCCGACGATCCGGAGGCGGATGGTGGTGGTGGTTCCGGTTCCGGTTCCAGCCCGAAACGCATGAGCAGCGCATCCGCTACCGCCAAAGACCTCGCCGCGGCCAAGAAGGCGCATATGGCGACCAAGAAGACCCTCCCGCTCTACATCGGCCTTGCCACCGGATTCTGCGGCTCCCTCACCTCCTTTTCCTCCTTCATCCGCGACGTCTTCCTCGCGCTCTCCAACGACCTCCCCTCGCCGCCGCCAGACGCGGCCACGACTACCCCGCGAAATGGCGGATACTCCTTCATGGCCCTGGTCGCCGTCGTAATAACCACCATCTCGCTCTCCATATCCGGCCTCTACGTCGGCGCGCACCTCGCGCTCGCGCTCGAACCACTCGCCCCCTCTCTCCCGCACGTCGTCGCCCGCAGAGCCCTCGACCGCCTCGCCGTGCCCCTGGCCTGGGGCTGCTGGCTCGGGGCCGTGATCCTGTCGATCCTGCCGCCGGACCGGTTCTCGTCGCCCGGCGCCGCCGAGACCTGGCGGGGCCGCGTGCTATTCGCCCTCGTGTTCGCGCCGCCGGGGTGTCTCGTCCGCTTCTACGCGTCGCGGTACCTCAACGGGCGCCGCGCGTCCTTCCCGCTGGGCACCTTCGCCGTCAACGTCGGCGGCACCGCGGTCCTGGGTATGGCCTGGGACCTCGCGCACTCGCCCGCTTCCGACGGCGGCGGCGGCGGCGGCGTAATCGGCTGTCAGGTGCTGCAGGGCATAGAGGACGGGTTCTGCGGCTGTCTGACCACGGTCTCGACCTGGGTCGCCGAGCTCACGGCCCTCAGGCGGCGCCACGCGTACGTGTATGGTGGGACGAGCGTGCTGGTGTCGCTGGCGGTTCTGGTGGCGATTATGGGGGGATTAAGGTGGAGTAATGGGTTTACGGGGCTACAATGCTTACACTAAGGTTCGTAGAACATGGGATAATATAATATTATATATGCCTCGCGGCTCACGATAATCTACTGCTAAGCCAGGACTCCCATTTATATGGCTGTCGATAATACCAAGGTCACTCACCCTCGGTGGGGATCCAACATCTTATAATAGGTCACTTTAGGCTAGGCATGGGAAATTCTTGTTCAATTGATGAACATAAAAAAGACAAATAGACAAACTCATTGTTATCCTGGTGTGATGCAAATTACAAAAGGCAACCATCTATGATACGGTTCAGTAACATAACTTAATAACCTATAAACTCATTAGCATCTAAAGCTGACTCCATCGCAAAAAGGAAGGTTTACCAATTATCTCGCACTATGGTCTGGTTCAATGGCGAAACATCTAGTTATCTGATATGTGCCTAAAGAATATTGAGCTGTCTGGCAGGCCACCTCAAGGTTCCTGTCCGTGGGAGTACCCCCGGCCAATTCGGGGCCAAACTGTGCTTCCAGAGCCTGTATTTGAGAGTCTGACAAGCGAATGGTGGCGGCAAAAGCAGTAAAACCGGCTCCCATCTTGCTGGGCCGTGATAGTGCGTCTGCGACAGTGACGAAGGCTGCGGTCTGTCCCAAGTCTGTAGACATTCCGACGTGGTCTCCGGGTCCTATCTCATAGCAACTTGCCTTCCAGTGCTTCGCCCTACCTTGATGGGCTTCATTGAATCCCGTTCGTCATCCACGATTATATCCACGAAAAGCAATTAACAGAGGTCTTATAAGCCGCAATGATGAACGATCCAGGAGCTGCGCAACTGTGAATGTAGACTCTTTGCGACGTATATCGAGAACTTCTACCGCTTTGGCCATCACGAATAATTGCTAATAACTTTTAAGGTTTTCTTTCTTGATAAAGGG
This sequence comes from Xylariomycetidae sp. FL2044, assembly GCA_022376275.1. Classification (NCBI taxonomy): domain Eukaryota; kingdom Fungi; phylum Ascomycota; class Sordariomycetes; species Xylariomycetidae sp. FL2044. The sequence continues at coordinate 4,087 of JAJNOH010000042.1, read as the reverse complement.
GGGAGTACAGGCGCTAATCACCGTGATAAGTCAAACGAACTTCCCCGGAGTTTGTGTCAATAATTGTTGATACCTAGATAGGTAGGTATGGACAGCCTATCAAGTCTCACTATTGTCATAAGCTTTTACAATGGCCTTGACCCCCAATCTTGAATGGTCCACACTCGGGTCCCCGGCAAAGTTCAAACAGCACCCTGCTGGCAAGGAACCGAGCCGCATGAGCTTCCGGGACACACACGCTTTCAAGCAACTGGTGCATGTAAAAAGCCGGATATACCATAATATTGAAACAGAATATCAACATCGGCTGACTTATCAGGTTAAGTATAATAGTGCAGTACGCATATTGATCCTCGATGAGACGAGTAGCGTGGTAGTAAAGCACGAACATTGTCAGGTGAGATGAGGCGAACTTGACTACCATAGGGTGGTCCGATGCGGGGAAACAATCATTGTTTTCCATATAATTATTATACTAATTTTTAAACTTTCCTTTTTAGCATAATAATTATATAAAAAGTAATCATTATATAAGAAATAATAATTATATAATTTTTTAATCCGTGTTTTTAACGTATTATTAGCTAGGTTTTTTATTATTTAGCTTATTATTTATTATTTAATTTATTATTAATATAATTACTTAAATTTTAATAAATTAGTTATTTATTACACTATTAAAAAACTAATTATATGTTTAATAAGCCCCGGTTATTAATATAAAAATTATATAAACCTTAATAATAACCTTAATTTTATTAAATATAAATAATAAACCCTTTAATAATTTTAAGTTTTATTTATTAAGTTAAAATATAAAATAAATTATTTATTAAAACTATATATTTATTAATTATAATTTAGCTAAATCGAAAGCTTTTATTAAAAATAATATATTTATAAGCCGTTAAATTTAATTAAAAAGTTAATGTTTATTTTAAATTAAATCTCGAATAATATTAATTTATTATAAGCCAAAAAAGGGTATTAAAATTTTAAAAAAAAGTCGTAATTATAATAAATCGAAATTTAATTATATTATAGCATTTTAATATTTTAATTATTAAAAATATAATTAATTATAAAAAATATAATTTATATTAAAAATATAAACGATATAAAGTTTAATTAGCTTAATTGCTAAAAAATTAATAATAAAAAATGTTTTTTTTTATCATTTTTAAATCTAGGATTTTATTACGCTCACCAGTTTTTTTTAAAGGTATAAAAAAATATATTATTTATTATAAATATTAAATAATAAAATATAATTAATTATATCGTAATTATTACTATAAAATATAATAATATCACTTTTATTAAAAATATATCGCTTTATCTCGTTTTTATTATATTAAAAATTAATAATTTAAATAATAATAATAATTTTTATTAAAATAGCTAGCTTTAAACCTAATTTAAACGTATTATAATAATTAAAATAATTTATTAAATATTTATTAAAACATTATAACAAATTAAAAAAACTTTTTTTTAATTATTAAATATAGAATAATATTAAAAGTTTTATTAATCGAAATTTAAAAAATAAATTTTAAAAGCAAAAAAGATTTATTTAAATTAATTTATATCTTTAATATTTTAATTAAACGTAAAAAATATTTAATTAATTTTAATTAAAATTATCTTTAAAATAATAGTTAAAAAGCTTTATTATTATTTTATTATAATAGCTTAAAAATAATATTAGAAGCTTAATTATTTAATAAAAAAAAAGCGGGAATAAAACGATTTATTTAATAATAATCGAGGGTTTATTAAATTTAAGCTTATATATATATTAAATATTAAAATTTTTATTATAGGCTAAAAAATATTAATGCTTTTTAATATAATTTATTTAAAAAATCAATTAGAAATCTTTTTTAAAATATTTTAATATTTTATTAACTTTAAAAAATATAAGCGCATTTTTTTAAATAATATAAAAAACGTTATATATTTTTTTAATAAAAATTTAATTAATAATTAAAAAACTTTAATAGATATTATTAATAAAAAGATTTATATTAAACTTAAAATTATTTTAATCTTTTAAAATATAAACTTTTTAATTTAATTTATTATAATTAAAATAAGCTAAAGCTCGTTTAAATAAAATAAAATAATATCTATATATATATTAAATATTTTAAATTAGCTTAAAATCGTTTTATTTAAATATATTATATAATAATAATTTAATAATTAATTAGCTATTAAGCTTTATTAAAAAGTTTTTTTTAATATTTAAATAATTAATCTTATATATTTAACGCTTAAATTATTTATATTATAAAACTATTAGCCTTATTATTAAAAAAATAATCTTATATAATAAATTTATTTTTAAGAAATAAATTAAATTTAAAAATTAATTAATAAATAAAATTAAATAAAAGATATAAAAAAAGGCTAATGCGATTTTACTTTTTAATTTAAATAACTTAAAAAAAAAATTTATTAATAAAAATCTTTATTAATTAATATGTTATAATTTATTATTCTTATATTTTTAATAATAAAATTATAATAATATTATATAGAATAAATATTAAAATAAAGCGTATTTTTTATATAAAATAATATTTATTTACGTTTGATTAAAATATTAATATTATTTTTAAAGGCGATTATTAATATATAACCTTTAATTTAAGTTTATAAAGCTATAAATATAATATAAAATAAAGCTATTATTATAATATAATAAAATTAATTAAATTTTTTATAACTTTTTTTATAATTTTAAAAATATTAATATAATTTTTATTAAAAGCCGAGTTTTTTATTAAATTAATTGCGTTTTTTGCTATTTTTAAAAGAAAATAAAAATAATTTTCCCTTATAAATTATAAATTAATATTTTATAGCTAAAAAATAATACTTTAAAAATTATAATTAATAAAAAATAAGTAAAAATAAAAAAGCTTAAAATTATAACGTATATTTTTAAATAGCAAATATTTTTAAAATTATATCTTAAAATAAAAATATATTAAATTAAAAGAATTATTATATTTAAAATAATATAAGTTAAAAAAGCGTACAAAAATAATATTTAAAATTAAAGCTTTTGTTTTAAAAATTAATATATTATTATTATAATAAATTTTAATATTTTATTTATTAATTATTTTTAATATTAAATAAAGCGTATTTATTTTTTATTATATTTTATATTTATTTTAAGGTTTTTTTAATAGCTTATTTAATTATTATTATATAAATTAAATTTAATAATGAAAACGATTATAAATAATAATATTAATATTTTTTTTAGCTTATTTTAATATAATAATTATAATAAAATTTATAGGTATAAAAGCGTTTCAATCCGCTATTTTTTATTTATTTTAAAGATTAATTTAATTATTTTTAATAATTTAAAATAAATTTATTAATTTATTAAAATATATCTTTAATAAATATTATTATTTATATAAAAGTAAAAACTTTCTCACTTTTAATTTCTATTTTAATATTATAATTAAAATTTATAAATATTTTTAATTTTTTAATAATATTTATAAAATCGAAGCTATAAAAATTAAATATTAAAAAAAAATATTATTAAAATAAAAATAGTTTTTTACATTAAAACTATATAAAGTTATATAATAATTTATTAAACTTTAATATAAATTCGAAAAAACGTTAAAATTATTAATAAATATTTTAATAAAAATACATTTTATAAAAATAAGATTTTTTCGCTTTTAATTTTAATTATTTTTAAATATTTTTTAATTATAATAATTAATTTTAAGCTTATTTTTAATAAAATAAATATAATAAAAAAATAATTTATATCGTAAAATTTTATTTAAATCGTATTTTTTTATTAAAATATAATAAATTATATTTTTTTAAATTATAATTCGAAAAATAAGGATTATATTTTTATATTTAAGATTAACAATTTTTATGATTATTAAAAAATTAAATATATTAGGATTTTTTTAATATTTATTAAAAAATAATTTTTATATATTTTAATATAAAAATATATATTAATTTTTAAAATATAAATAAGTTTTAAATTTATAAATAATATTAATTTATTTTTAGCTATAAAAAATTTTAA